>OY282643.1:132166079-132522214 GCA_958299015.1 Tetanocera ferruginea | reverse complement strand
AAAGTTGTGATGCTCTCATATATATATATAAATGTATTTTATTTTCATTTTGTTCGCTCAGCAGCTGTAATGGTTTCGCCACATTGTTAGAGTGTTCGACTCATATGCGTTGGTTTCCGCGTTCGATCCCTGATGTAGCAACCACTAAAATTTTTGATGGCATGGAATTTTTCATATAAATATATGCTTAAACTGTAACAAACAAAAATAAAAAATAAACAAAAATAAAAATGTTCCGGTTGGGAATTGAACCTTGGATGTCCAAATCACAACAAATCTAATTAACAAGTGTCATGCCAACTGAGCCACGGAATAAAAATTTTTTGCGAGTGCTAATTGGTTTTTTTGAATGTAGCACACTTGGAAAAAGCTTATTAAAACACTTGTATCCAATTGTAAAAACAACACTTGGATTAAGCTTGAAGAAAGGAATATTATTCCAAGGGCTCACTTTCGTTTATTCTACAATTACATGTTACCGTTCTTCGATAATAAATGAAAGCTTTATCCAAGCTTGAGACTTACGTTTGTAAGCTTGTTTAAAGCTTATTCCAAGCTTGTTTGGCTGATTTGGCAGTTTCGAAATTCTTACGATCACTCAACATTGATTTTATGACATCACTAAAATGTCTATAAATCAGAAACAGAAATTACTACAGCTTAGTATTCTGTTTGTTTGCGTGAAATTTCGCTCGCAACATTCAGTTTTTTGTTGCGTGAAAATTCTGACACATATTTTGTTGCGAAGAAATTGAAAACTTTGAGAGATTCATGCTTTACTTCTCAAAATTGAGGAAAATAAATATATAAAAACAAAAAAATTTACGACAACTGTAATTTTTCATTTCAAAATAAATAGGTTGTACAATTAAATTGTCATAAAAAAAAGTTACAAGAGAAATGTTGCAAATATATTTCATAGCGGAACAGAGTACTATTTTGATGAACATGTGAAAAATTTCACTTATATTTGATAGCTATAGTTTTTTGTAAGTAGATTTTAGTAAAATTTCACACTTAAGTTGGAATTAACTTTATTAAAACACATGGAAAAATATTATGTAATCGTACAAAAACCACGCCTAGCTCCCATATAATACAAAAATTTAAAACAATATAAAAGTCAAGAATATAAAATATATGCCACGCCCACCTCCCATACAAAATTTTTTAAGTTGCAATTAGCCTCTACTAGAACACATGATAAAATATTGTGAAATCCGCCCACGCCTATCTCCCATATAACTAGGGTTGCCAACTCTGGAAAGTACAAAACCGGGACGGAGCCATCAAAAATGCGGGACAACATTAGATGAAATTTTTTATTTTATTAAATATTTCCTAATATTATTTGAGGAATAAAGGGTATCAACGATGACTTAACACCATCGCATTCACCCTTGATATTGTTTAGATAGCTCCAGCTCTTGCCTAAGTCATGAAAAAAATAAATCCAAAACGTTTTGATCAATAAAATGTATGAAAAATAAATGATAAATTAAATGTTAAAAAAAATAAACAGTTTTAGTAAACTGTATTTCATGTCGAATTGGAAATTTAGATACAAACATTCTTAAGTTCTCAAATGCGGGACAAAAAGCGTCCCGCAAGGGGTCGTCTCGGGACGCCAAAACATTAGCTGAAAAGCGGGACGTCCCGCAAAATCCGGGACAGTTGGGAACCCTACATATAACACACAAATTTAAATACTCTTTTTTGATTGAGCTTATACGGAGAAAAAAAAATGGGCTAAAATCAAACTCAAAGTGTTCGTTGACCATTTTAAAATAAGCTTTTCAAGAACGCAGTTTATGCCAAAAATTGGGCTTGAATTTTTTTTTGATAAACACATCAATTTGTGCTCAATAAGTGTCATCTTGGACTTGACCATAAAAATTAATTTTTTTGTTGTTGTTGTTGCTCATCAAAAATGAGCATCCGAACGACATAATTCTCAGTTGGTTTTTGTTGCTGTTAGTATAAAAGTGTATAAAAGTGCAGAACATAAATTAATAAATTTTATTTTCTTGTCCGAATTGTATCAAATATCAAATTTGAACAGTGAAAATATAATTTTGAATTTGCGTCTGTCATCGTTTATTTTTGGGTTTCCTTCATGCCTGAGCCCCATACATTTTGTCATCTTTTGCCTTGTATTATTAGAATTCATAAAATGTCACATACCAAAATTTCTTAGATTATACATATGAGCAGTGTTGCCAGTCTAGCCTTTTTGAGGCTAGATCTAGCCTTTTTTTTTGTTGCCTAGCCTCGAAAATTACCATCTAGCCTCTAGCCTTTTTTTTAGCCTTTTTTTATTTTTTTCTAGCCTTTTCTAGCCTTTTTTAATATATTGCTTAAAGACGCATTACCACATTAAATTTTTCTGACTTTGCATGCAATTTTGAAAGTAAAAATCTTGTATTGCTCTTTTTCTACTTTTAGAGTGTTAAACCCAAATATTTTCTGTTATAGAGAAAAAAAAAATCCAGTTACTCTCCAGAAGAAATAACGATAATTGATATATAATGGCAAAAAATTGTAAATCACAAGAATAACTTAAGTTCCATAACTGAATTCTGGGAAGATGCTAGAGATTCTTTGAATGAAGATCCGTTCCTAAAGCTATTGGTTGTCAGTTTTATTATTTTGGCATAAAACCATAGTATAACTAACGAAGTAATATCAGGGAGGAGAGCAGCTTACCGTGATTGTCAAAACGAAGATGAGAGCTCATACAAAATCTACGAACGAGTAGAACGCTAAGAATAGGCAAAATGTAAACAATGATCCGCAACCAACTCTCGCGTGTTTATGTAAAATAATTGTAGAAAATTGTGATTTGTCGCTTTGTATATTATTTTTATTGTTATTGTTAAAGTAATAAATAAAATTAAAAGTGCAAATTGAATAAACTGCAATTCATTGGATGCTGTTTGCAGTCACTGTTGCTGCTGCTTAAACTCGGACCTCTTAGAACAATTCGCTGCAAACACATTGAAGTCACTGTTATTCCTCAGTTATTGTATTATATATATTTTATCTAGTTTATTGTTATAATAAAACAATATCACAACGAAAATATTAAATGTTATTTGCACTTAACACAACACGATGTTCCATTGAATTTAGATTTGTTTGTTTGCTTTGGCTTGTTTGCTTTGTCTGCATTCGCCAAGATGGCCGATTTTGACATTAAGGGTACTGACAGAGAGAGTACGTTCACTCCTGATATTACTTCGTTAGTTATACTATGCATAAAACAACGCTGCATAGAAAGAATTCTTAGTACAACGAAATTTTTAAAACTGGCATGCTTAATTTTCTTCTAACGATAAGAAATGTTCTTAAAAGGAAACGAGTAAAGAAAGTCTAGCCGACTATGAAATACCCTAAGCCTCTTATAATATTGAAATAAACTATATATTAAAATACTAAAACAAATAGAAGTAACTTCCTATTTTTGTTCAAAATTCATGTTTTCTTTAAATAACTATATAGGTTTTACCTATATTATAAAGGTTGTATGGGAGGAAGGTGCGTTCGTAGGTGGATGACGCTTTTTTTTTTTGTGAGCACACCTTCGATTTTATATACTATGAACTCATACCAAGTTTTATCTCTGTAGGTCAAATATAAATTGTGGGTTGTATGGGAGATGTGCGTGTTCATCGGCGGATGTCGCTCATTTTGTGAACACATCTTAATTTTGATACAACAATCTCAATACCAAGTTTTATATTTTTGGCTCATATAGACCTCTTTATAGCGTTTTTACTATAGTGGGTTGTATGGGAGGTGGGCGTGTTTAAAGGCGAATGACGACCATTTTACATCTTAGTACACATCTAAGTTTTAATATAAAATACATATCTCATAAGTTTTATCCCTGTAGTTCAAATAAAATCGTCTTTATAATAGTGTTTTCAATTTGGTATATCACGCCCATTTTTTGTGTACGTCTGCGTTTTGATATAAAATGAATACATTTAAATTTTATTTCGGTAGCTTTAATACAACCGTCTATACAGCGATTTTTATTTTTTAGTTGTATACGAGTAAGCGTGTTCGTAGGCGGATTCCAAAAATATTCAATATTGCAGATGCTTGGGTTCACGTGAACATGTGTACCAATCTCAACTCCTTCTTAACCTATATTTACAGACAACACATAGACAAACGAACGGACTTTTCTATACCGGACTCGCTTATTTCTATGCGTAAAAAACGTTTGCACAAAGTCAATATACCCTGACCTTACAGGTTTAGTGTATAATAACGTTAACAAATCTAGCCTTTTTTTAGCTTTTTTTTTAAAGCCATCTAGCCTTTTCTAGCCATTTTTTTAAGACCATCTAGCTTCTTTTCTCAAAACTTTCTGGCAACACTGCATATGAGAGTATGTTAACTTGTTTTATTCACAATTCATAAATGACATGCATTGAACACAAATCAGCATGTTGTCTTTTTATATAACTAAAAAAAAAAATATCATAAATTGTTCCCAAGTGAGCATATTAGTTTTTTGACGAACAATCCCAAAATCACATACATTATGCACAAATGAGCGTATTCATTGTTTTGATAAATAATCGTATAGAGCTTGATATCAAGAATATTATGGCTAAGCTCAGAATCATTCCCATTGCGAGTGACAATCAATAAATTGATTTGGGATGATTTGGGAAATTTCTCTCCGTGTAAGCTAAAAAGTTGTTGTTTCCATTTCAAAACATTTTCACATCCACTTTTTTTGAAAATGCTATATACTCACGTCAAAAATTATAGAAACTATTTAAAAAAAAAAAACACCAAAAAATTCTTTAGAACTGAATAATAAATTCAAAACACCATCGTGAACATCTAAATATTTCTTTTATATTTATTCTATACTTATTAATTATAAGAATGATGTAAGGAACATACTCGCATCTATTACACTTTTATTGGCAAAAATCTGCTTATTAAGGAGGCACATAAAATTCGCGGCAGAGAAAACAGTCCCTTTTTTAAATATCTCATATCTTAGTCAAAAACAAACATTTGTCCAAAATTTTTTTTATTTCATTGTTATTGTAGAGAATTAAACAAATTACAAGAAAAAAATTCAAAAAAATATTTTTTCATTCCAACATGGTCTTATAGAGCTCCAAACTGGCGGCAGAGAAAAAAACGGGTCCTCGTGGTTGCAGAGCTGGGAGCCGCAAAAATTGTCCGATCTGGAACAAAATGACTTTTTTAAAGTTTTACAAAATTGGTCATCGTATGACAGGAGTTTTTTTTGAAAATTTTTTTCAATTTTGGTAATGTTCCAAATTTGAAAGTGTGTTTTTTCGAAAAAAATATTGACTTTAAAAATTCATAAAAAATCGAAAAAAATTAAAACAATTTTAATAAATCTACAAAATTTTCTTAAATTTAAAAAATTTGATTTAAAAATTTTCTGAATTTTAAAAGTTTTAATAAATTTAAAAACTTTTTAATAAATTTAAAAAACTTCTTAATAAATTAAAATATTTGAATAAATTAAAATAAAATTAAGCAATTCTTGTATTAAATTTTCAAATAAATATTTTAAAAAATGTTTGTATAAAAAGAATTAAGAAAAAGCTTAAAATATGTTAAAAAAAAGTTAAAAAAATTTATTAAATTTAAAAAATTTATTAAATTTGAAAAATTTAAGAAATTTAAAAATAATTTAAAAAATTTAAAAATTTTGAAACATAAATATTTACTAAAAATATTTGTTTAAATCAATTTTTTTTTAAATTTTAAAATAAATAAATAAAAATAAACAAAAAAATTAATACAATAGGATTTAAAAAATAAAAAGTTAAATAAATTTAAAAAATTAATAAATAAAAAAATTTAATATATTAATAATACTGAAAATGTTGGTATAAATAAAGTTTTTTTTAAATATTAAAATAAAAAAACAAAGAATATTAATAATTTTCAATAAAAAATTTGCATTGAATTAAAATAAATTGTTAAATTTTTAAAAAAAAATTAAATAAATTTTAATAATTTAAATATTTAAAGAAATATAAATAAAATTATAGTTTGCTTTGTAAAATTTAAAATGTATATATTTTTAATAAATTTTAATGCAAAAAATGAAATAAATAATTTTAAAATATAAAAAAAGAAATGCAGAAGTTAAAAAAATAATTTAAAATACAAAAAATAAAATAAAATGATAAAATATTAAATCAAGTTTTTAAAAAATAAAATATAATTTTAAAAAAAATTAAAAAAATGTGAAAAATAAAATAAAATTTTTAAAAATGTAAAAAATAAAATAAAATTAAAACAAAATAAAATTAAAAAAAAAAAATTCAAAAAAATAAAAATAAAATAAATAAGATAAAATAAAATAAAATAAAATAAAATAAAATAAAATAAAATAAAATAAAATAAAATTAAAATAAAATAAAATAAAATAAAATAAAATTAAATAAAATAAAAGAAAATAAAATAAAATTAAATAAAATAAAAGAAAATAAAATAAAATAAAATAAAATAAAATAAATAAAATTAAAACAAAATAAAATTAAAAAAAAAAATTCAAAAAAATAAAAATAAAATAAATAAGATAAAATAAAATAAAATAAAATAAAATAAAATAAAATAAAATAAAATAAAATAAAATAAAATTAAAATAAAATAAAATAAAATAAAATAAAATTAAATAAAATAAAAGAAAAGAAAATAAAATAAAATTAAATAAAATAAAAGAAAATAAAATAAAATAAAATAAAATAAAATAAAATAAAATAAAATAAAATAAAATAAAATAAAATAAAATAAAATGAAATGAAATAAAATAAAATAAAATAAAATAAAATAAAATAAAATAAAATAAAATAAAATAAAATAAAATAAAATAAAATAAAATAGAATAAAATAAAATAAAATAAAATAAAATAAAATAAAATAAATAAAATAAAATAAAATAAAATGAAATGAAATGAAATGAAATAAAATAAAATAAAATACTAGTAAGCTATATCTTCGACTTGGCCGAAGTAAAAATACCCCCACGGCCGATTCTTAAGGTTGGAAGAATCTTAAATTGGAGAGCTTTTTGGCCTTTTTATAAAGTTTTAAATTTTGGGGTTGAATGGGAGGTGGGCGTGTTAGATTGTGTATGACGCCCATTTTTCTAGCATATCTCAGTTTCGACATAGAATTATAGATTTATAGATTTTTCAATTTTGAGGTTGTATGGGAGGTGGGCGTGTTAATTGGTGGATGACACCCATTTTTATAACACACCTCAGTTTTGACATTAAATACACAAATACCGAGTTTCCATCTTGTAACTTTAATATTAGCCTCTTTATAGGTTGTTCAATTTTGGGGTTGTATGGGAGGTGGGCGTGTTAGTGGGTGGATGACGCCCATTTTTCTAACACACCTCATTTTTGACATTGAAAACACAAATACCGAGTTTCCGTCTTGTAACTTTAATATTAGCCTCTTTATAGATATTTCAATTTTGGGGTTGTATGGGAGGTGGGCGTGTTAGTGGGTGGATAACGCCCATTTTTCTATGACATCTTAGTTTTGACATAGAATATACATATACCAAATTTCAGTATTGTAGCTTTAATATAAGCTTCTTTGCAGAGTTTTCAATTTTAGGGTTGTATGGGAGGTAGGCGTGGTTTTCATCCGATTTAGCCCATTCTCGAACTTGACCTTAGTTTTTTAAAAAAAAACTTAAATATCGAATTTCATTACGATATCTTCAAAATTACGGCTGTAATCGTGTCGACAGACAGACGGACAGACAGACGGACATGGCAAAATCAACTCAGGTGGTGATGCTGATCAAGAATATATATACTTTTCCATACCTACCACGCCTCCTTTTGGGTGTTACACACGTCGTGACAAAATTAATATACCCCTTACGCAGTACGCGTGGGGGTATAAAAAGCTCGTGTCATACAGTAGCGAATCAAGTGTACAAAAAATGAACCCACTAGTGCCGTAACCAGTACAAAAACATGGTTTCGAGATAAACGTGTTCAAAGTTTGTGTACAAAGAAAAATGCAAGGTAAAATAAAAATGCGTTTTCACTAATCCGGCTGTAACTTTTGAACACGTAGGAATTTTTTCTCTTTGAATCTTAAGAATATTTACTAAAATACAAGATTTCAAAAAACCAATGTCAATGTCATGTCCCCCGTTAACACTATGACTAGATGAGCCGTCACAACCCCACTTAGAAGTAAGAGTTCGCCATATTGCTCCATTCGTCATATTTCTTTATTCGCGGTTAAAGCAGTATCACTTCAAAAATGACGGACTCAAACCATTATGGATTAGTTCGTTAGGTCATTTACTTCGTTAGATATGTTAGTTTGGACGCAAGCCATTGTTTGATAATTTTTTTCTCTCGTTAAATTTGATCTGACTCTGATTTTCTGGAAATCTATAAGCGAACCGTTTCCAAAAAGCTTAACCTTCCGAACAGAAGTGTTACATTTACTCCCCGTTTAATTCGCCGTGTATTGTACACGCGGCTATAGAAGTTTTACTTCAAAATTTTAAGAAGATACACGGAGAAAATTACTTGCGTGTAATGCATGCATAATCGACTCATAAATCTAGATGCTCCTCCTATTTTTCAATTCATACGGCTTTCATACTTAAATTTTGGCTTTAATTCACGTGTGCTGGCATCATTCTTATGCATCATTCTTGAATAGCCTGGCACATAAAGTTATGCACGACACATGTTTACTGTTCGCATACACCACACTCAACAATTCACGTGTTAATATCTTCTTGCACATGAATTTGGAGAACTACTTCATAAGCCATATTTTTTGTGAAAAATTATGTCACATTTTTTGAGCAACTATTACATAATTCATGTTTTAAATTCTTACAAATATTTTGTTTATGATTGTTCTTAATTGAAAAAGAAGCAATGTAGTTTATTGTCTTGATGGTCGAGTGTATTGAGAGTTGAGTTTTTAAAACAATTCTTGCGAGTTCGAGTCCGCATAAAACCAAAATATTTTTTTTTTTTTAATTTTTTTATGCAAATATTAATGTCAATAGCTGCGTTCGATTCGCCAGTGAAAAAATAAGAACTTGGCAACGCAACTTTACTCAACTCAACAGGTAGTTGACTTTCTCTATGCTCAACTAGCTGGAGACTTTGTTGTTGTTTTCTCATACAAATTTTGAAATAAGCGACAATAAGCGAGTATAGGCTGGCGAATCGAACGCAGCTAATGTAAATAGTAAAAAAAAATAATTTTTTGGTTCATAGCTTGGATTAAATTAAATAACAAATATAAAAACCCATATGTTTTTGTTCGAATTTTCTGACAGTTTTTGAGATGAGCAGTACTTAAATATGTTTTGCTACAACTACAATAAATTTATCGTTATCAACATATCAGTGGAAGTGTGAATGCCTGGCATGCGAGGACGTAGGTTCGTACCCTGACTATGTAAATAACAAAAATTTGAATTTAATTATTGGAATTCCAATTCTACTTCTATGTCTCATTAGCTGCTTAGACAGAAATAGCTTCCGAAATAAGAAAGCACTTGCATCTCAAAAAACTATTGTCTAAAATATATTATTTAAATCAAAAAGAATTATTATTTTAAATAAAAAAAAAAATGATGCCCTCATCGGGGTTTGAACTTAGGCAGTTGAGTATCTAAAGCAAGCCAAGCTAAACTCAAAATCAGTAAATTGTGATTCAATTTTAATAAAAAGATGTACCTACGTTTGTTTCAAAGTTTTATCATTTGAGAATTTAACCAAAGTAACCACGAATCATGCGATAATATGTCATATATCATGAATTGTGTTTTAAAACATAGCATTATGGTTAATTTTTACATGAATTGTGTGCTAAATACTTTATTCCAGAGCTCAGCTCTCTCGATCTTACCGCTGATCTGCCATTGTGTGTGTTAAAAAATACATTTCTATAGCTTATTTTAATCTCAGTTGAGTGCTAATTTAATTTATTTATAGTTGATGAAAATACCGTAGTACACCGCAGGAAGAGAGAATGATTTGCTGAAAAATGTGTATTGCCATAGTGCAACGTTCTCTTTTTACACATTTTATGTTCTGGAGAGAAATACAAAATACGGTGTTCGAGAAGTAATCATGCAGGAAGCTTTCAATTAAAATCGCCGGTAAATGGTAAGACTAGCTTCGAAATCCTTTTGCATTCAAGACTATCTTCAATAAAACTTAAAACAATATAAGTGTCGTAAAAAAAAAGACAAAATGCAAGCTTCCTGCTCCACACCTAATATCGCTCAAACTGTTCATTCATGCTATTACAGTGCTTTTATTATACGAAAAAAAATTGTCAGCCTGAAAGTATGCAGACAGAATTTACTTGATATTAATCATTAAACGATACATTGACGAAGACCGCAACATAACAATATTCGAGAAGAACGAAAAAATGCTGTCATAGCGTCTGCTGCCTAATTCTTATGTATGCGATCCGGTGTAGGCTTTAATGCTGGTATATATATATATATACATATAAATATATATAAAATATATAAAATATATACTATGTACATATATATAAAATATATACTATATCAATGCAAAAAATATTTTAAGTTTCTGCGAAAATAAGTACTGAAATGCAACCGGATAGGCAAAATTAATCAAATTTGCTATGAATCTGCTCAATGCCCAGATTCGTGGCTTAAAGCGCCTTGAATTTGTTTGAAAATGTTGTTGGTTTGGCTGTTGTGCTGTGTAGTAAAATTTTCAAAGCTTTGAAAAAAAATTTTGTTTTTATGAGAGCCTTGAATTAATTAAAAAATGCTGTCGGTTTTCAATCACACTTTGGCTGTTATGCCAATATGTGTAATATTGAATTTTTAAATATTACAGTTGGCTAAAAATAGCAAATTCGAAATTTTATAGAAAAACAAATTTTGTTTTATTTTTTACCTCGTATTGCTCTGAACTTATTTGTGTTGCCTTTGCCGCCTGCTTGATCATATAATTAAATCATAATATTTATGCAACATTGAGACACATACACTCACACACATGCCACACAATTCGGCTGACAGCTTTACTAACTAAGCATGATATGCCTGAAGTTTCAGTAATAGTAAAAAAAAAAACTGAGAAAAAACCAAAAATAAAAATAAATGAATTGCAAAAAGTTTGTGCTGCCGCGCGGCGCTTCACAGCAAGCAGCTGTTCATAGCATATGCTTAAGTATAACAGTGACTGCCTGAAAATATGCTATGCCAAGCGGGCATTGAAAGCAAAAACTTTGCGTGAAGCAACAAAAAAAAAAACAGTTTTCGTCAAGAACAATGACAAGAAATAAAATAGTACATAAAAGCAAAAAACTTTGCATATTTTCTGACGTCAAAATTACCAACAACAACAATGACAAAAATAATGTCAGAATCAAGTTAAGAAAAGTGTTGAAGCTTTTATTGTATTTTATTTAAGTTGGTCTTTGTTTTTGTTGCTCTGATGTTGTGATGACTTATCTTGAGTTGTGATTTTCAACACGTTCGAAGGACTTTTCTTGATTGTTGTTGGTGTTGTGGTGTTGTTGGTGGTTATGTCGGTGGTAGTGATGGTGGTAGTGTTGTGTGGATTTTAGTGACAAATTGAAAAACTTGCTTCGAAAATTGTTTTTACTAGCAAAAGAAGAGTTTAGTTGAAGAAAGAGTTGCAAAAATATTAAAACTTAAAGAAACATTTTTTATATTTAGAAATGTTTCTGATGAAGAACATTAAAAAAAAAAAACAAGAAACAAAGAAACTTGAGAACTTCCTCCATATTGAAGTCGGTTAAAAAATACACTTTTCGATTTCTTTGTGGGAAAAGTAGATAGTTATTTTTAGTACGAAAATATTTAATATTTCTACATTAACATAACATAGTATCAAGAATATCTGAGATTTTTATTTAAAAAACTCGCGGCCAAAATGTAAGAAAAATAAAATTTCAAAATTTTCTTAAAATTAATTTAAAACTTTATTTTTTAAAATCCACAACAAGCAAATTTATAACTGTTGAAAAACAATGTTGTGTCCTCATTATTCGTTAAGCCAACTCCTAGAATATTTACTTATAGTTATGCACAAACAATTTTGCTTACTTATCTGTAACATAATAATAAGCTTCTTTAGTTAAATGATTATCCAGAAACTCTCTGCAGTAAACAAGCAAACATTTTGCAAATATGTATTTTAATGCCATCAACGTATGCAAATGAGTGCAAGAATCATTGCCTGCCTTAAGGCGTGCGCGCCGCACACAGCAGTGTCTGTCAGTCAGCTTCTAGTGCTGTGGCTTGGATACGTATTATTTTAATGCAATAACGTGGCTAGCAACGAGCACAATACAGCACAAGCCAGTAAAAAACTTGAAATATTTGCCCACAAGCTAGGCAAGACAGCCGCGGGCAGAGCACCAGATGCAGCATAAAACTGAACTGAAGTATTTAAGTTGTGGCAACACTTGCATTAGCGCAAAAAATTATGTTAATAAAATTATACGAAAAAATAGCTGCATTGCGCAGATAAAAGAAAATAAATACAAAAATAAATAAATAAATATATTAAAAGCGTATTTGAATGCACAAGCGAAGACTAACGACGAGCGCATTAAGTGAAGTGAAGTAAATCACTTGATCAAGCTGTTCAAAAGAAAAATGAAATCAATTTAAATAGTCAATAAATAGCAAAAAATAATTATAAATGTTGAGCAACATTTATGCAAAGGTGTGCGAAGACTTATACGCCGCATAAAACGACTTATTCAATGCATGCCTTACAGTGCAGCTTTGAGCACGCTTACAGCCCACAACATGCGGTAAAATAATCCCTAACGTGCTGCAGCCTTTATTGATATGCATGTCCAGGCATTTACAATTCAGCGAATTTTAATGCTTTGCAGCCTTTTAGGCGTACTTTTGTCGTAGTCGTATGATTGAAAACACAGCAAATGTTGTGATTGAAATTCCAAAAATATGACAACAGCCAGCTTTTTTAATTTCTGCTGCGTTTTTTTTTTTTGCTGCTTATTTGTTAATAAGCAAAGTCTACATTTAGGCTGATTGCACACAAGCTGTCGCTTGCCTGATTTTGTCTTATGCAAGTAATTAAAATTCAGTGAATTGGCTTTTTATGTCATTTTTGGTTTTCATTGCAATTAAAGTGCTTGTTTTTCCTTTTTGTTTTTATTTCCGTTTATTTGTTTGTTTATTGTTTTAGCTTGAGGGCTTAAGCCTTCATTAATTAATATACAGCGCAATTTATTTATTAATAATTTTGTGTAAATCTGCATTGCTTTACTCAAAACTTGTCGGCTAATTAATATAAAAATTTTAAGTAAAATTTCCAATTAAATACATCAACGAAGCGTATTAAGCTTTACAATTGTTTCGCACAATGATTTACCAATAAATTTAAAATTATTTCAATTAATGCGGCGGAAGTTACTGCTTTGTGTTAACAAAGAAAATATTTTTTTGAAATATATTTTCAAAGTAAAATACTTATTTATAATAAATTTCCAAACAGGGCTTATGGCAATTAGTAAAAAATAAATTTAATAATATAGCCACTGTCATTATCAGTTACCATCAACTACAACAAATAAAGCCTCTTTTGAACATGAGTTGGAAAGTAAAAAAAAAGTTAGATATAATGAGTTTTTAATTAAATTTTTAAAACTGAATCTAATAATTTTTTTTTTTTAAAGTTACTTATCTGATGTTGACAACTTTTCGCAAATACTGAGCTTTGGACTTTATTTCTGAATTGTAAATTTTTGCGCTCAATTGGCAATTGTCAATCACCAGAATAAGCGTCAAGGATGACATCAACTTCAATCAACTTAAATTAAAATTCGAAAAAAGATAGAAAAAAAAAAAAAACAGAGAAACCAACCAACTTGAGAAACTCCTCCTTTTTGAAGTCGGTTAAAAATTAAAAATAATAAAATTGTAGAATTTAATTATATCCAGGATTCGAACCCGGTATCCCTAAGTGGCAGGCAAACGTGTTGCCACTCCACTACCAATGCTGCTATATATAGTATATTACTACGAATTTATTGTACATACATTTTAAAGCGTAACTCAACACCATTCTAACAACACCACAAATATGTTTTGAAAAATGTCAATTACTTAAAATTTTTGCATTTTAACATATTTTTTATAAAAATTAATTTCACAATTTTTTTTTTTAATTTTTTTTTACTTTATTCTGTAAGTAATTATTTTATCTCGATCGATATCGTATTTAGGAGCTTTTTCAAGTAATGACTAACCAAACGGCAGAATTTAAATTGTACTCCAGCCTAAATGTACGAGCCATGTTTATTAAACATCTGCATGAGTGCGCTTGAAATGCGTTTCAAGTCACTCGTTTGTGGTGCAAGCCTTTGTTATGTTTTGCTCTCATCAATGAAATCAAGCTACAGAGCTGAAATCTCTACAGAGCACACTCGTCGCTAGAGCAGAACAAGAACAAACACTAACCGAATCAATGTTATGCACGATTCGACAAAGAAGAATGCAATGACTGGAAAGTTATGTAAACAACAGCAGAATGCTTGGTGTTAACATTAAAGCAGACTTTACCTGCTCTTAATATCTTCTATATATTAATACGCAAACAAAAAGTTTTGGGTACACTTTTTACTGTGTTCAACTAACACTCGATGGAAAAGCATTTTTGAACAGAAGTCCAGAATGATATTTTTATTCGAATAGGATGTCATTAAGATGGGTTCTCAAATAGAAGGAAACGTAAAAACACCTTTTTCTCAAGTTGTTTTTTAAAAAGAAACACCAAAGTTAATGCTGACATAGCTCTGTTAAACATCGCTGTAGTAGCCTACAAGAAGTAAATGCAAGCGTAACTATGAAATGGACCGAGATAATCAGAGCTGTGTCGTATTGTTGTTGATAATGCTTTTTCTCATTTTCACTCTCCTTGAAAACACTGAAAGCCTGAACAGAATGAAATTCTACCACGTCAGAGTGAAAAAAAACTGCCGAAAAAGCGGGTCTGATTTTTTACCGTTTTTCTTTCTCTCGGGGCGAGCTGGAGTTCAGAAATTAGAAGATCAAAATTAGGAGATCAAAATTTGGCAGATGAACTGTGTTTCTTTTTTTGGATATATGTGATGAGCCTATTAGGAAATGGCAGCACTGCTAGCAAACATTCGTATACATTTTGTAGGACATACGAAACGCTATTATAGCATTTGCTATAGCGCAATTCAACTGTCCATACGACCAAAAAATCCAGCCTACCCTTATGGTCAAAATTATTTATTTTTATGTAAAAAAATAAAAACTCAAATTTGTATTTTTGATTTTCTTTCAGAGCCTAAAGCGCATTTCAGGTGAAAACTTCCATGAGAGGGCGCTTTATTCAATTAACTATGTCTTGCTCATTCACGTCAAAACGAATAAACCGATTTTGATGAAACTTGGTAAGCATTTGTATCTTTTACTGAAATAGATCCTATGCTTTTAAAAGTTCTTTCGACAAAAATCGGAATGAGGAACGAGCCGAAAGCAAGTGAAGTCAATAACCAAAGACTAACAAAAAAAAAAGAAGTTTAACGAATACGAGCTGAAGCTTAAAAATATAAAGATGAACAAAAATCAACCGAACAGTATAGACCAAAACCGAAGTTGAACGAAGACAACCCAAAAATTGAAACGACCCCAAAAGGATTTTTAACAATTGTAATTTTTTTGAGATAAAAATGCATATTAAATGCATGCTAAGACAAAACTTTAAGCGCATTTTTCTCGAAATAACTTTTTCAAACTGGGTAAACATTTTGATTGATTCGATTTTTTTGTTAAACTTTAAA
Organism: Tetanocera ferruginea; assembly: GCA_958299015.1. Lineage (NCBI taxonomy): Eukaryota > Metazoa > Arthropoda > Insecta > Diptera > Sciomyzidae > Tetanocera > Tetanocera ferruginea. Next base: position 132,506,326 of record OY282643.1, on the reverse strand, counting down.
CGCATTTTTCTCGAAATTACTTTTTTCAAACTGGGTGAACATTTTGATTAGAAACCAGACGTCAGACCAAGACGTTGAAGATGTCATTTACCCTAAACCTGAAAGGTGAGGGTATATTAACTTTGTGCAAACGTTTGCAACGCATAGAATTAAGCGAGTCCGGTATAGAAAAGTACATATATTCTTAATCAGCGTCACATCGTGAGTCGAGCTATTCATGTCCGTCCGACCGTCCCACAGTGTGTCCAAATCGAGAAAAACTGCTATTAAATAAACCCTTCATTGGATTTAAGCCAAATTTGGTACGGAGGAACTTGTGAGGCAGCTTATTTAAAATTTTTAAAAAAAAGTATAAAATTCAAAATGGCGGACCCAATGCGGCGATGCATATTTTCTAAAATATAACATATTGCAATGGTATTATTAATTTAGTGTTTAAGCCTTTTTATTGTGTATATACAAGCTTGATTTATTGAGGATAGCATTATAGAATCATGATTTATTTTTGATTTTAAAAATTAACCCTTTAACGACCATAGATGCTTTTAAGCTTTGTATTGACTTTGACCGAATATATATTAAAACTAAAGTAAATTCAAAATCAAAATGTTAAGGTATGTAATTTTAGTTTAGCTTTTATTAAGAAAACATAGGATGTTAATAAATATTTATTATATATTTTTTATTATTATAATTATTATCATTATTATCATTACTATTATTATTATTGTTTTTATTATTATTATTATTATTATTATTATTATTATAATTATTATTATTATTGTTATTATTGTTATTATTATTATTGTTATTATTATTATTATTATTTTTATTATTATTATTATTATTATTATTATTATTGTTATTATTATTATTATTATTGTTTTTATAATTATTATTATTATTATTTTTATTATTTTTATTATTTTTATTATTTTTATTATTATTATTAATATTTTTTTGGACGACCCTTGCTTTTTCCCTAAGCGTTAAAGTTTTCAAAACCAATGGAGGCGTGAAGCCAGTATTTATTATTGTTTATGAATCTCTCTTCAAATCTATTACTTGCTTTCTACTTCTTTTTGAATTGCGGTATAAATTGTCTTATCGTTTTTTTCAGATTTTTTTTCTTTACCATTAGGGCACCTTGTGCTGTTTATTACATATTCTTTTATAACCCTTAATTTTTCTCCGCAGCTTTGAGAAGTATTTTCTTTCAATATTTGAAAAAAGCCACTCTTGCTAAGAAAATATTGTTTGAACAAGAACCTGCAAAAAAATGTTATTTCAATGAAAAAAAAATTATTTCGGCGAGTTTTACAAACTTATTAAAAGTTTAAAGTATGCAAAAGGGGCAAAATGTGGCAACAAGTTTTTTGGAATTATTAAATGTGAATGTTTGCTGAATGGAACTTCATACAAATATTTGTTTTATCTCAGTTGAATACAAACTATAAGCTTACTTTTTCAGAAATGATATTTTTTTTTTGTTTTTTAAGCATGTATTTTACGCGACTTTTAAAAATTAGTCCCTTATATATTTTTTTTAATACAATTTTTTCGAATTTATTAAGTAAATACCTGATGCTTGATCCTACATTTTAGTTTTTTTAAATATTCACAGTAGTTTTTATTTTAAAGCTGTTTAAAAACACTGCAAGTTTGCTCTTAATGAGACTATTTGGAGCGCACACTTCGCGATCGCGTTAATATCTAACTCAGTACAGGGAAATGAAGTAAGTTAGAAGCAAAATAATAACGGTACTTTGTAGCCTCATTATTGTAGTTGAGAATAAGCCACAAACCAATGATCTGTTATGTTTTTGCATTTTTTACTTTTTATCACTCTCTCAGTATAGCGGACACACTGTGCGTCCGTCCGTCCGTCAGTCTGTGTGTTGTCCGTAAACACAGGATAAGAAGAAGGAGATGAGATAATTGAATTGAAACTCGGTACACATGGTCACATGCACCCAAGGATCTGCACTATTGAATATTTTTGGAATCCGCCCATGGACACGCTTTCTCTAATACAACGCAAAAATTTAAAACTGCATAACTCAGCTCATAATAAGCCTACAACAATAAAAAAATGTCACGCTCATGGACACGCTCACCTCCCATACAACGCAAAAATTGAAAACGCAATAAATAAGCCCTTGTTTAACCTACAGAGCTAAAATTTGGCAGGTATGTTTTTTATGATAAGACAAAGATGGTCTTGAAAAAATGAACGTCATCCGCCTACGGACATGCCTACCTCCCATACAACCCAAAAAGTTTAAAACTCAATAAATAAGGTTATGTTTGTCATAGAGAAATTAAATTTGGTATGTATGTATTTTATACCAAAACTAAGGTGTGTTCAAAAATTGGGAGTAATCCGCCCATGAACACGCCCACCTCCAATAGCAAAAGCACAATAAAGGCATTAACTGTATGCTGCAGGAATAAAACTTGGAATGTGTAAATTTTTCATCAACATTTAAATGCATTAAAAATAAAGGCTTCATCCGCCCACGGACACGCCCATTTACAATAAAAATTTTTTTTTGTTTTTAAAAAGTGGGCTTAGGGTATTTCATAATCGGCCTAGAACGACTTTAGACTTTCTTAACTTGTTTTTTTTGTAATTATGTCCAGTAAGTACAGTTTCACGGAGGGAGAGGGCAAAATCCCACAAAACGATAATTAAAAAATTTAAAAATTTTACTGATAATTTAAAAAATGTTAAAACGAGAGCAATTTTAAAAATCGTTCCTTTTTCTGAGCTCGAGGCATAAACCCGAGTAACACAGGGTTACATCCGCTAGTATTCTTATATAAATTATATTTAAATTAAATATGAATTAAAAAAAAAGAAAAACTAATAATTAAATTTAAATTAAATTAAAAATAAATTTAAATTAAATTTAAATTAAATTTAAACGAAATTCACATTAAATTTAAATTAAATTTAAATTAAATTTAAATTAAATTTAAATTAAATTTAAATTAAATTTAAATTAAATTTAAATTAAATTTAAATTAAATTTAAATTAAATTTAAATTAAATTTAAATTAAATTCAAATTAAATTTAAATTAAATTTAAACGAAATTCAAATTAAATTCAAATTAAATTAAATTTAAATTTATTAAAAAATTAATTGATTAATTATTAAAAAATTTAAAATAAAATTTTAATTAATTTTATATTAAACTTAAATTAAATTTAAAATAAATTATATATAAAATCAATCAAAATAAATAAAATTTTACAATAAATTTAATATAAATTAAATTTATAATTTAAATTTTAATTTAAATTAAATTTAAACAAAATTTAAGAAATTTAACTATATTGAATTTTTATTAAATTTATAAAGTGTAATTTACATAAAATTTAAAAAATTAATTTTCATAAAATAAATTTAAATTAAAAGTAAACTAAAAATTAAATTAAAGTTAAAACTAAATTTAATTTAAATTAAATTGATTTGAATTAAATTTTATGTAAATTTAAATAAAATTTAATTTATTTTAAAATTTAAGTTTTTTTAAATTTAATTAAAATTTAATTTAAATTTAATATATATATAAATATAGTTAAAACTTAAATTTAATTTAAATTAAATTGATTTCAATTAAATTTAATGTAAATTTAAATAAAATTTTATTTTTTTTTTTAAATTATATTTATTTTAATTAATTTTATATATTACTAGCTGATACCCGGCGCGTTACTGCCGTCCTAGTCCAATGCCTGCCCAGTTTGCCAATAGAAGGCCATCAACAAATAGCAACTCCACTCTGAGTTTCAATATTCTGTGATTATTATTTTCAAAGCTGTTAAATATAAAAAATTGTCTTTTATGGGTAGAGCCAAGCCCCTAGTTCTGTTTTCCAATGCCCGTGTCTGGTTTTATAATTGAAAGACCTGGCCAATTAGTTACTTCAATGTTATACGACATTTAGTTAAAAATTTATGCGATTTAAAAAAATGCCACCCTTTACAAAAATCGCTAAAATTTTACTGTCGATGGCCAAGACTCAATAGTAAGTTCGTACCGAGTTTCATTGATGTGTGATTTATAAACGAAAGTTAAGCCGAAAATTTGTGTTCTTGAAAAAGTGCCACGCCCCTCGCGGGTAGAAGGTTGAAAAATGCCTTACGACCTATTCTCATACCTGCCAAATATACAAACAAAATTTCATTAAAATCGGTTCAGCCGTTTCGGAGGAGTTCGCACACTAACACCGTGACACGAGATTTTTATATATTAGATTTATTTTAAATTTTATTAAAATTTAATTTAAATTTAGTATATATTTAATACAAATTTAATTATTATTTTTTATTTGTTTCTTAATTTTAATTTAATTTAAGTGAAATTGAAATAAAATTTATTTATATAAATTTATAAATTTATTTAAAATTTAAATTTAGTATATATTTAATATAAATTTTATTATTATTTTTTATTTGTTTTTTAATTTAATTTAAGTGAAATTGAAATAAAATTTATTTAATTTAAATTTTTAAATTATTTTTAACTAAATTAAATTTTTATTAAATTTAAAAAATGTAATTTACATCAACTTTAAAAAGTTTAATTAGCAATTTTAAAAATTGTTCTTTTTCAGTGCTTGAAGCATATGCCCGAGTAACACCGGGTTACATCCGCTAGTAAATAATAAAATTGATTAAATTATTATTATTTATTGAATCAATATTTTTCATTTTTCGCCTGCAATTCAGAATTTTTGCTTGATTTGAAAGTTAATTTTTATATAGCTACAAAATAAATCATAATAATTTTTATAAGTTCTAATAAATAAGTATTGCTTACGCTATTGCATTACAATAGGAGCACAGAACAATTTTTGTCAGCGAAAGTACAGCTTATGCGAGCATTTTCTCCGTACTAACACATCTCTTCTTTAAATCTATTCGATTGTGTTCCTAAAGCAGTCACAGAGTAACAGTAGCCAAAAAATCTTAGTCTACAATTATGTAATAAAGAAATATAAATAATCGCAACGTCATCAATCATGTTTGTGCTCATAAGTAAGAACACTTTATAGCAGACATAACCGAAAAAGGAAATTATTAGTAATAACTTCAACTCAGGCATATATTTATAATGAAAACAACGCATGTATCAGAATGTATGTATGATATTAATTTTACCTTCGAAACTAATAAGTAAGCGACTGACGTTAACGCATTAGAGCGCAACTATGATGAATGACAACAAATAATTAACTTAATATACGTCAGGCTTGGAATTCTACAAAATACTTCTTCTATGACAACGTTTTATTTGCTAGGACTGAGAGATCATTTCATTTAATGTGCTTTTGAAAAAAATAAAGCAACTTTCTACACACACACACATTTGAAGCTGTATTATTTTACACCGATGAGAAAGTTTTTAATGTTTTTTTTTTTATTCGAGTTGTTTTACTGTGCACATTTTGCCTGCTTTATCTAGCTGCTTTGTTTCATTAAAAAAAAACGTGTCCTTTCATTGGCTGTTGTTGCTGCTGCTGCTGCTGTTGCTGCTTTATTGTCCTTGGGATTGTCATTAAAATTCTATTTTTAACAATCAGCTGTGAGCAAACATCATTTAAACATCAGCACTTGGCTGACAATGACTGCTGCTATCGCGCACACAGCCATACGCACGCTCGCACACAGTCATGCAAGCATTGAGCACTCATCAGCCATAATAAATCTATGCGCACTTCCGTTTTGTTGTGCTTCTACTGTTGTCTGGTTTGTTGCTGTTTTTTGCTATTGTGTTGGTTGCTTTTTTTATTATTGTTGTACTGTTGTAATGTTGTAGTTGTTGTTGTTGTTGCATGAAGTGCCCTTGGCAAACTATTGCTAACTGAAGAGCTTGAACTCTCTTCAGCCAGCTCATCTAATCTGATTATCACTTCATATTCTTGAGGGCGCAGCTTAATTGAGTAAATAATTAAATTATTTAGCTTTGGTCGTTTTTTTTTTTTTTTTTTTTTACTTTGTAATCCTTTAACACACTTGTGTGCTGGTGGAAAGTAGACGGCTAGAGGGGAGCTATGGTGCTGTTGAGAGCACTAGAGTGAGTTGATATTCTAATTGGCATTAATTGTGAACACTAATTGAGTTGAGTAACTCTGCTCTCAGACAATGTGTTGAAAGATTTTAATCTCTTCTTAGCAAAGATTTCTTGAGTACAGAGAACTATGAGTGGTTTATGTTGAAAATCCTGCTTAATGAGTTACTGATATGTTCTTTTTGAGTAGAATTAGAAATTTTGTAGAAGGTAAAATAATAAAATTTAACTCAATATTTTAAATGAGTTGAAGGATTTTAACTGCGCTGTTTCTGTGTTCCACTTGTTTTAGGCAAAGAAAAAAAAGCAGTAAAACAAAATGTCTATTCTATGTTCGTCTTTGGTAAAATACTTTCGAATTGGATTTGATTTATTTTCTTTAGGTACGTTCAAGCTGCGCTGAGTTATTCAATCATTGCGCTATCAACTCACAGCCAACTCACACCCATAACTCAACGCGCAATTTAACTCAACTAGTATCGCCTGGGGTCGAAATTCGACCAATTTATTGATTGCCTATTTATATTATATATGCGAGATGATTAAAATAATTTCGAGGCTATAACTCTTAATTGAAAAGAGATATAAAGCTATTTTCTTCAAAAAAATTATTTTTTTATATTATTATTTTGTTCAAAAACAGAAAAACAACATTTTAAAAAAATTTAATTTTGTCAAAGAAATCTATAGGGAGGTAGCCTTGATTTTTTGATGGCACGGACAGTTTATTGATTTAGTGTCAAGACAAAATAAATGCACCTAAAATCCGGTTTTTGACTTTGAAAGAAAATCAAAAATGCAATTTTGAGTTTTTGTTTTTTTTTACAACAAAAATCATTTTTACCCCATATTTTAAGAACAAATCAAATTTTATGATCTTTTTTTAAAAGGAATAATTTAAATATAAAAAAACAAAAAACGGTATTACTTTTAAAAGTTTTTTTAAGTTAACTGATAAAACTTAAATACAAAAAAGAAATAAATACAGGCTATTCACAGATGGCGGAGATATTGACTTCCTAATTTAGAACATTCAATTTAGACCGTTTTTTTCTTGCTCTTGGTATTTGGTTGAAACACACGCTAAATAACTAACGGCAATATTAAGAAAATTCATTACATATACTTTTGGTAAGAACTTTGCTGTAATTTTTTGTTACATTTAAAAGAAAATTTAACAAACTTTTAGAAAAAATTAGAAAAATTTAAAAACCGTTAAAGTCCGACCAAAATATTCACATGAAAAGTCAAATTTTTTAATTCAAAACACATTCTTTTACAGATTTTACAATTGACGAATGCATAAAACTACATTTTTTTTAAAAATTGTTAATTTAAAAAAAAAACTCAAATTCGACCAACTCAAGAACTTTCCCCCAACCAAATTTCATATTAATCAAATAGCGGGTTTTTTCTCAAAAATTTAATTTCTCTCGTAGAAGGTTGGAAACCCCCTCTATCAGATATATCATTTATATATACATTCTGCACATCTGGGCAACATAACCTTTCGAATGATATAAGTTTCATTTATTTTGAGTTTTAATTTGTAACGAACCTCCCTGGGTTCTTTCTTTAACGCTGAGGTACGCTCAGCGGGATTCCAGGGTTCGTGACAAGAATTAATAACACGTGTGGTTTTTGTTTATAGTTATCTAGGTTTAACAATGTTTTATCGTTTTCTTGTTTAATTCCTATAATATATGTTATATATATTTTAAATATATCAATTGCTTGTGTTTTCCACTGCTTCTCCTGCTGCTTCGCCGATCTGCTCCGCCGTCGTCTAGCAGTTGGGCCTACAAGCCACCGACACTGCTAGCTGGAAAAATAAATAAACACGCGGGCTTACAAGCCACGGACTAGTGTTTAATTTGAGCAGGCGGGCTTACAAGCCACGGGCACTGCTAACAAAAAGGTTTTAAACAGGTGGGCCTACAAGCCACCGACTCTGTTTTCTGCTACTCTGCAGGTGGGCCTACAAGCCGCTGACTCTGCTCGCCGTTCTGCGCAGGTGGGCCTACAAGCCACCGACTCTGCTTGATGCTGTTTGCAGATGGGCCTACAAGCCACCGACTCTGCCTGATACTGTTTGCAGGTGGGCCTACAAGCCACCGACTCTGCACTCGCTTCCTAGTTTACCTTGTTTTCCTTTGTGGTTGCTGCAGCTCCTCGATGCAGATTCTGCTTGTTGTTCTGTTCGCTATTTCTTTGGACTCTGCTTGCTGCTTATTCTTCACTCTGCTTCGCACTGAACGTTGATAATCACGCACTGACTTTTCTCGCACACTGAATATAGTCAAAGACTGATCGTCACGAATTATGATCAAAGACTTCCCTCAGTCCGTGGTTGCGCTGCCTTTTATAGTTGCCTTTGTTGTCAACCAGATCCCGCAATCGAATCTTCTCGGTTGTTTGGCGTAAACAACATACCGTACGCCGTACGCCTTCTTGTTGCAACCAGTTGCTTAGATTGGCACAGCATTTTGCCTTTCCCTATGTGCGCTCAAGTTGTTCCGCTACACGACTGCACGAAAAATATCACGCCAGCATTATACGTGTGCGTGTGTCGTACCTCTCTTTCTCGTCCGTGTGTTCTTTGTTTATTTGTGCAGAGTTGCTATTATTGTGTGTATGTGTTTGTAAAAAAGTTTGTTCACTCATGATGGTGGTGTTCACCAAGTGTGGCACTTTAAATGTTGGCGTCAAAATCGGCAACGTCGATTTTTGGCGTCACAATTAATACCAAAAAAGCGTACGACAAACTTTAATGTTCACGTAATAATATATAAGATAACTCAGTACGCTGTGCTAAACGTCTTGTTGGTGCAGATATCATCGCATTTTAAGCTACGTATGGTTGTAATTGTAAAGTAAAATAGCATTTTAAGACATGGCGCAATTGAGTTAGCGTATTTCGCTGTTATAGTCAACCCTCACTTCAGCAGTTTTGCTGCTGAAATAATATTTCTGCTTATTATTTCTGCTCATTAAAATACAGCATTATTAAATATCCTCATCTTGCAGCGGTTTCACTTCATCGACCATGCTTCTTCACATTTTCCATGAAATATCCGTTGCATGCTGGATGGCTGCTCTTTGATATTAAATTGTTTTTATTTGCATTTTGTTACAGTTGCTTCATAATTATATATCCTGTCCTGCTTGTCCTGCTTACAGTATTTGCATGTATTTTATGCATATGCAGCAAAACAGGAAGAACCAATTTAAAAACAGCAGAAAAACACTGCGGATGCATGTTTTATATAACCTTCATATATCCTTTAGTTTATTTTTTGCCTTGTTTATAATTAAATTTTGCAATTTCTTCTTTTAAACACTCAAGCTTTAGTTGCCTTTGAGTCGTGTTGTTTTGTCTTAAACACTAAAAGGATTATTTTCTCAAAATAAGCCATCATTTATGTGTGGGCTTCAAAGAAACAAATTTCTTTAAATACAATAAGATTTAAACGTATTTTTTTAAAACTTCTTACAAAATCAGCCAACTGAAAATAAAGCAAAAATTATTTCTCTTCAATAACACACAAAACCAACCAACACACACACAGAGTTATCTTTAAATTATTATTTTGTGCATTTTTTTGTATTTTTTTTCAACATTTTTCTTCAAAGCTTTGAAGCTGAATTTTAATTTATTGGACCTTCGTAAAATATGCTGAAAACAGCATATAAAAAAAAAAATAAATAAAGATAACCGACAGTCAAAGACCCATGCAGCAATTAAGTTGATATAAAACATCGTTATGCTTAAAAGAAAAAAGCCAAAAAAAAAAAACCCAAAACCAAACAAATTGCTAGAACAAAAAAAAAAAAAAGAAGAAAACTGATATATTAATTTTTTTTTTGCTGACCAACTCATATTAGCCATCAGCTTACAACTTAATTTTCCACTTTCGCTTTGCACACTTCTCAACCTCAACCTGAACCTCAACCGTTACGAGATAGCTGCTGCCTGTTTAGCAGTATTTTCTCTGTTGTCACAGCGTTGCCACAGAATTAAGTAATTATTTTGAGTGAGTGCGATAATGAGCCATAACAATAAGCTTTAAATTATCCGTAGCTACTTCTAATGGTTCTAACGATTTGACTGCTTTGTCTTGCTGCGTTGTAGATAATAAGTAAAGAGATGAATTCCAATGCCATCTGCCTGTCGTAAAATTTCTTAAACTTCGGTATGCTGATTTAATTAATGACACTCACTATCAGCCAGTAGATTCTGTAAAGTTCAAAACAATTTAAGGTTCATGCAAATTTGCGCCAAACGAAGCAGAGTTTCAGGTTGACAGTTAAGGGCGACACAATGGAATGAGCAATTAATAAATTTGAAGAGTACACCGAAAAAAACAAAAAAAAAATTTAAACATGTTGGCTCTTGTGACAAAAAAAAAAATGTACTGAGCTGAAGAACTTATGTAAAATTACAAAAGTTTTTGTATAAACTATACATGATTTTAAAATTCCGTTCCGTTAAAAGTCCGTTAAATTTCACGCTCTGCCCGTCGGCTGCCTCATCTTCCTTGCCCAAGAAAACTAAATAATTTCATTTGAACCAGGCCTAATCAGCGAAATTTATAAAAGAGCCAAAGCCTTATTAACCCTTCGATGCGTGAACAGGTCCCTAGGGACCTATTGCGTTTTCAAACGCAATTTACTCCTATTTCGGCCAGGACAACACCCCCCCAAAGTTACCATGTATTCCAAGAGAATTTTGTGGAGAATCGTTTAAAAAAAAAAATCAAGGCAATCCGACCAATGGTTTAGGTGCTACACCCATTTAAATCAAATACATGCGTGGATGCGTGAACAGGTCCCTAGGGAGCTTGTACTGAAAATGCAATAAAACACTTATAAATGCATTTGTTCTTCGCTTTATTATAATTTTTTTATTGTTTCAACATATCACAGATGTGTTCTGTGAATTTTTGGTAATTTTTGGATAATTGTTATTGTGTCCTTGAAAGCATAATAATGTGGTAGTTTATTTTTGTACTATTTATTTTACGTCCTTCCTTCAAAACATAATAAAGTGGTAGTTTACGTTGGAACAGTTCGCGCAAATAAGAGGTTCTTACCGCAGGAGTTCCAGAAAAATCGCCAGCGTCCTGTCCTCACCACATTGTTCGGCTTCAACGATGGCGATAAAGCACTATCTTCATATGTGCCAAAACGAAACAAAGCTGTTCTTCTTATGTCTACTCAACATTATACTTGCGCTGTCGACGAGGCCAGTGCAAAGCGGAAACCCTACAGCATTCTGGACTACAATGCTAATAAATCTGGCGTAGATGTGATGGACCAAATGCTGGGCAATTACTCGTGCAAACGCTCTACACAACGCTGGTCATTAGCAATGTTTTACAATATGGTAGACGTTGCTGCACTTGCTGCATTCACCATATACAACGAAATGCAGCCTGACCAACGAAGTGATCGACGACGGGCGTTTCTCCAGCTCCTCACCAGGCAGTTGGCAATGCCAAACATTGAGAATCGGGCCCTTAACAACCAAATCACGAAGCATCCAAGGATACGCAATGCGATGGAGACATTTGATGTCAGGGTAAGCAAAAACTGCACCAATTTCACAACCAGACTACTAATTTTTTTTTTTTTTTATTTTTTTTTATCTTTTCAGATAAGACCAAGACCGGTAGAAGTCAATTCACCAGCATTTGCGCCAAGGACGAACAGGCCGTCATGCCGCCTATGCCGTTCTGAGTACGGACGGCAGCGGAAAACGAGGGCCTACTGCTTCAATTGCGACAATGCTATTTGCGGAGAGCATTCTACAGTCCTCCACCGCTGTCATACTTGCGAACAGGCCACGATGGACCAACAGCAGCAACAACAACAATAGAAAATAAGATGTTTTATATGTAAATTTTATTCACTTTCATATGACCAGTGTAAAAAAAAAAATCTAAATATACAGTTTTGTTCTTTAGACAATAATAAACATAAAAAAAAAATAAAAAATTTTTGCAATTTTTTTTCATAGTAAAATACTTCAAAATAAAAAAAGGTCCCTGGGGACCTGTTCACGCATTGAAGGGTAAAAAAATGTTCACGCATCGAAGGGTTAAGAAAGATAATGGCCTGATAAAAATAATCAACAAATGCATTACCAACAACAAAGCGAACATGTTAGCGTCACCACCATCCACGGCTATAGTACTTTGTTGCTATTTGCAAGTGCAAAGGATATGTTGATTAAAAAAAATCCCAAAAACAAAATACATACTCGACAAGCTCTTCAAGATCGTTTGATTTTCTATTCCACTAACAAAACACATACGCGCCGCACATCTTGTGTGTTTTGATCAGTGTCGGAGAGAGTGCCAGAGAGACAAACTAAAAATTAACACTATTTGGAAAAAAAAAATTACCACTTTCGGAGAAAATTTACCTTTTTCTAAAGAACAACTAAAAAATTTTTAAATGATTAACAGCCATCATAATTCACTTCACTGCTAGCATAATAAAGCTCTTCTTTGCTAACATTGAACAATTATTTTTTTTCCTATTACACTCAGGGAAAAAATGCTGTATTAACAAACAAATCATGGGTTGAAATAACAGATTTCACTGTTAAATACCATCCAACAAATGAAACTTTCAAATCAACAGTCGGTTGACTGTTGGTCTATAGAACACGAAACCCGTATAAAAACTTATTTATTGAAATTTGATCACTGTTTTGAAAGTTCATGTATGACCGTGTGCTGACGTGTGCGTCTATTGCTCGAGCGTCCACGGTTCAAATACCGGCAAGGACAACAAAAATATTTTTTTTTACTTAAAATATTTTTTTTTTAAATAAAAAATGAAATTTGCAATTTTTTTTTTTTTTGCAAGATTGTAAGCAACTTATTTTGAAGGTTATTTTTGACCAAACTATTAATGAAACAGAATTATTATTTCAATTACTAATTTACAATTTTTGATACTCACACAGCTAGGGTTCGAACCCACGTCCCCCAGATGACAGTCGTACACTGAGGGAAAAATGTGTTAAAATTAAATGAAATTGTGTTCATATCTAACGAATTTGTTTTTGAAATAGAGCTTGAAACAAATTCATTAAAATTAAACACAACTGTTTTTTAAGTTACATTCAAAACAAAAGTTTTTGTTTTTAAAACAGTGTTTTTGTTATGAAAAACAAATATGAAACAAAAATTTTACAATTCAAAACAAAGATTTCAACGCATATTTTTTCGGTGGCATTCTTTTAGCTTTTCCGAATTCTTAGCATCAGAATCACAACCAGCTACCTCCGGGACGCTCCGAATGCCAACTGTTAGCTCCATTCGATGAAGTTTCCATTGAAATAATTTAATAAATAATTAATTAGTTTTTATTTTATTATATGTTCTACATTTGTCAAACCAATTCAAAAAATTCAAAAATTTTCATTGTGTTCAAATTTTTGTTTATTTTTTCAAAGAATAATGAAAGAAAATTAAAAAAAAGAAAGAAGTTTATAAGCTGTTCAAAATTAAACACACTTGTTTTAAATTTTGTTTTGTAGAAACGCAAAGGCATTAAATTTCTATTTTAAAATTTTTTGTTTAATTTTAAAGTATGTTTTTTTTCTCAGTGTACACACTTCTACTGAGCTATTGGCAACGTTAATATAAATATATCGCAAAACACATTTTAATATGCTTAGAGAAAATAGACATTTCAACAAATACACAAAAATATTTCAACAGATGATTTTAACAGTACAAAAATTCTTTGAAACGTTCATTCAACAAAGAAAATTGTTCACTTAAACGAAAATCATTCAGTTTGACAGTGTTTTGAAATAACAGCGGCCGACTGTTAATATAACAGTTGATATTTTTCTGAGTCCACGATATGTAAGGGACTTCTTCTATCCGCTTTTTCATGAACTTTTTTTTTTGTAAGAACTGATCATGGCTTTCTATGAACGATATTCTTTTAAGCATATCACTGGTCAACAAAATTGCAACTTTTTCTTGCCCCACGAGCTTTGATAACTTTCGTGTTCCCTGTTATGAAACTGCATTTGTGTTAGTTGGCCCAGCTTTTTGTGATTTCGGATTTTGTGTTTTTACAATTTTGAACCCGTTTTTATGCTCTGGAATACAAACTCCTTAAGGCAGAGCAAAGAGAAAAACTATCTGATATAAAAATAAACAAGATTTTTAGATTTATTTTTCTGTGTCTGTACAAAAAAAAACTGTACATTTATCGTATTCAATATTGAACTGCCTTTATTTTGATACCAAAAACATAAACATTTTCCAAGAGAAAAAATAAAAATAATCGAATAGTTTGCTACAATCTTTTTTTACAAAAGGAGATTCAAATAATATTAAACGACTGCTTGTAAGTACGTTCAGTGAGGTTACAGTGCTACTAATAGCTTAAATTATTTGGAAATCTAAAAAGAATTGTTTTGCAAAAATTATCACTTTTAGTCATAAATTACCTTTTTTACCTCTGCCCAAAAAAAGAGCCAAAAATTACCTCATTTAGGGAAATTAATCTCAATCTGGCAACAGTTGTTTCGATGCGTATGTTGTTGTTGTTTGTTTTTGTTGATTTTCGAAAGTGCATTTCTTCGTAAATTTGGCGCAAGCAAAATGTGAGTTTAATTCAATATTAATAAGAGAGCCACAAGGTCCAACAGGTGTTACTTTGGGCTCAGTAGGCAATTGAGAAGCAGAGCTCTCTCTCGACGAACAAAACAATGTTGAGAACAAAATTTAGAGTTTTTTATGAGGGAAGAACAACTAAAATAATTATTGCAAAATATTTTCCAAATTTGTAAATGATGCGCTTTAAAAAACGCTGTTTCCTTAAAAATATTAAAAAACTACTCAAAATAACTTAACCTGCTCGTAATCAGCTGCGAGAAATCTGAGCTAGCCTGCTTTCACGACTGATCTGATCTGCCTGCTGTTACTATGCACACTTTAAGCAGTTTTATATGAAATTGTATGAAGCCACTTTTGTCGCGCTGGCCTGCCTGCCTGTCTGTCTGTCTGACTCGGCGGTCACTATAAACGCAACCTTATTCTCAAACATGCGCAAAAATGTTCTTCTCTTTTGAAACAGGCTATACCACTCTAAAGCCTAGTACTATGTTTGTTTGCGTGAAATTTCACAGGCAACAGACATATATTTTTGCGTTACAAGTTTGACAGATATTTTGATGCGAACGAACAGCTGATAAATTTCGACAAGAATTAATAAACAACTAGAATTTATTAGAGTGGAAGCAGAAAACATTGAAGTTCTTTAATTTTTATTATTTCTGATTATATAAATACAAAATATATATTTATACACGTATGCATATGGATGATGTGCTTTGTTGTGGAGCAGCACAAATCATTAGTTTATGTGGTAGTCTGCCAGCTGCAAAGTTTTGCGACCGTCAACACCACAGAAAGGTGCATCCATATTTACAATTTCCAACAACTGCAATTATTAATTGCAAAACTTTAGAAATAGTAAAAAAATATTATTTCAATAAGAAACATTGCTCTTTTGTTTGCTCTTTTTTCTTAAATGAAATGGCAACTGTCTCTTGTCACGGCAAAATAAAAGGTCGGTTCAATTAAATTGACGTGAAAAAATGTTGCTAGATGCATGTTGCGGTATATAGTACTAGATTTTCGCAGCGAAGCATAGTACAACTTCGACGAAAAAGTTGCGAAATGTTCACGCTTGTTTCACAGCTGTCATTTTTTGTATGGAGATTTGAGTGGAATTTCACGTGAAGTCGAATAGAGTATTATGCTTAACCAACCAACCACCCAACAAACCAAGCCTTTTCCGAGTTCAGTTGCAAAAAAGTTCGATTCCTTGTTAAAGTGCTTCGGTTTCTTGCAAAGTTTCAATTTTTTAAATCCATTTTTGTGCAATAGATCTTTTAAATTTGCTGACTCTTTATCATAATCATTTTATTCCATAGAATTTTTGGAGACATTTTAACTATAAAGTTTTTGTCCCATCATGTTTTTAAATTTGCATGAAAAGCATCTGATGATGATTTTAACTTAAAGATTGTTCTCTTTTTGAGTATTTTTCAGTCTCTGCCTATTTGTTGTCAATGGGTTAAAACTTCGTTATGCATATTTGAATAGAGTTACACGTAATTCATAATGTTTGTCTATAAAAGCGATGCATACTTTAAGGCAGCATCACTGGTTATAGCTTTATTAAATACTAGTTTAAAAGCCGGTCCTACGACGGGAAGGAACCATTTAGAGTACAAAATGCTACAAAAAATTTATTGCATTTATATACAAAGGTTTTTATTTGAAAACATGTTTATTAAATTATTTTTATAAAACTTCCGTACATACAACATTTCTAGTAAAAAAATTCTTATGCTTGGTTTTCACTTGTCATTTTTTGTTTGACATGAAATTTAAAAGTTAAAAAAATCACATAAATAACATTTCTCTTTGCAATTTTTGCTATAAACATGTGAAGAGATCAGTTTTTCCTATTTTTCACCATTGTAAAACAGAAAAAAAAATGACAACGTGTTGGCATTTTTCATGTGACTGACAACAACTGACCATTGAAATTGACATAGTGAAAACCAGGCTTTAGAATTTTAACCAATTAACCTTGTACCTTGCCATCTATAATGCTTAGTTATACATCATCAGCCCGCTAAAACTGCCCATGACTAAATACCAGTTCTTTTAGAAAAACTCCTACTTTTTGCAATATTTAACCTTGCAATTTATTTATGGTCATTGAAAATGTCAGTTTAACTGGAAATTGTCGCCTCCGGAGAGTGAAAGGCAAATCTGTGTTTGTCGGGGCCAAATCAATTGTAGGTATGAAAACTATTTAATGTTTGCCAGTGCACCTGTCAATACCTGTGCGATGATTAATTAAGTTTTTAGGTTTTTCAAAACTAACCACCTTCCATTACAGATATCTCTTTTGGTATTGAAATTTCGAAGAAGTATTATAATACTTCCAATTTCGAGGTTTAACTTATGCAGTTGCATTCCTGAAGAATAAAATTCATTCAAAAACTCGGCAGGGCAATTTTGTTTATCGTTATCATCACTGTCTTCAATTTAATCCGTGCTCAAATCTCTCACTGTGTCACCAACTAAAATATTTAGAACTTGCTCGTTGACTTCGTTCACATCGGAATTTTTTGGGCACAGGATAGCAATTTTGGAATAACGGTTGATGTTATTCGGACTCAAAGTATCGCCAAAAATCTATTTAACCCTTTCAATGGATTTGTCCATTATATTGGACACTTCGGAAATTTTTTTTTTTTTTTTTCCAAAGTTTTTTTTCTAAAATCAAATAGGTTGGTACTATGAAATGAAGTTGTGCCAACATGACAAAAATAATTTTAAAAATAATAAAATATATAACGTTTAACTTAGTTAGATTTTCGATCTGATGCCCAACAGTAGCCTTAAATTTTTTTATATCGCGTGTTAATAAATTTTGCAAAAAAGAAGTGATTATTGTGATTGGTGTGCAAAGTTTAATTTTTTTTTTTATAATAACATTTGCATAAATAAAGCATTTGCATTTGTCTCCGGTTGTTTTAGTTGAACTAAAATATTATAATACAACGTTATCATGGTTTTGTCCATTATATTAGACAGCCTGCCAAAAGCAAAGCAGCTCATGTAAAAATCAGAGGGATGTTTTTTAATCTTTTTATTGCTTAAATGATGGGAATATAAGCTCAAAAAAATTGTCCACGATTATTCTAGGCAAGCCATTGAAAGTTGAAAGGGTTAATAAGCGAACCTTTACAAACAAAATGATTGGGAATTTCTATGATATCTTCATCTCCATTTTCTAACTTGAGTAGCCAATCGTATAAACTTGGAAGAAGACCGAACATTGTGATTTAATTCTAGCAATTCCAATTGACACCAACGTCACTGAATGTAATAATTGATGTTCAGTTTATATAGACCGAATAGGTTCTGGTTCTGTTAATTAAGAAGCACTGTAATATCAAGACATGATGTTTGTTGTATATTAGAGTTGAGGAAAATGACGATAGTCTTCAAGTACAAAGATTTCCAATACATAATTTAATAACAGGTTCTGGTCCATTGTGAACAGGTCTTAAAAGGTTTAGTAAGTACAAACATTTCAAATGGATAATTTTACAACAGGTTCTGGTCCAGGCTGAACAGGTTTTAAAAAGTATAGTACGTACAAAGATTTCAAATAGATAATTTTGAAACAGATTCTGGTCCAGGCTGAACATGTTTTACGATAGAGAGCAAAAGGTTTAGTAAGAACAAAGATTTCAAATGGATAATTTGACAACAGGTTCTGGTACTGGCTGAACATGTTTTACGATATAGGGCACGGAGCAGGACGCTTATCTTTTATATATTAAGATGGAAATTATTTAAAACTTATAATGATTCCTTAATGGGTTCGAAGAATCGCATTACAATAGTCTATATTTTATGAAAATAGCCTATAAAATAATGCCGCAAATAGGTCGCATAAGTATGTTGCATAATTTTAGGTTGTCTGTAAGTAGATTCCAGTGAAGTCATTTTAAAAGTGGGCGTATTCGATAAAGGGGCGTGTCACTTTTAGAAAAACACTGTATTTCAGTAAATATTGACACTAGAGTACTGACATTTACAGTAAAAATGTAAGGCTAGGTCCAATTATGAAAAATTATGGCCAATGAAGTGGGCGTAAGTCGACAAAGAGTTGTGGCTATATAAGAAAAACTCTGTTTCACGAATAATATTGATACTAGAGTACTGAAATTTAGTACAGAGGAAGGCACAATTATAAAAAATTAATGTCAATAAAGTGGGCGTCATGCGAAAAAGGGGTGTGGCAATATTAGAAAACACTATATCGAATACTATTGACGCTTAAGTACTGAAATGAAGTACAGAGGTAGGCGCAATTATTACAAATTAATACCGAGGAAGTGGGCGTTACTCAACTGAGGGGTGTGACAGTGTTTGCAAAAAATTTTTTAATATTGACACAAGGGTGATACATTTCATTGTAAGAATGGGTAGAATTATTGAAAACACTATGACAAAGTGGGCGAAAATTCGACAACGAGGCGTGTCACTATTAGAAAAAACACCATATCTCAGTCAATATTGACACCTGGGTATTGAAATTAATACAAGAATAGGTAGAGTTATAACAAAACACAAACAAGAAAGGAGATTAGATTCAACAAAGAGGCGTGTCACAGTTAGAAAAACACTGCATTTCAGTTAATACTGGAACTTGGGTATTAATATTTGGTAGGTTTCGTAGGTAGAATAATTAAAAAGGTGGAAGGGATTATAAATGGCGTGAGGCTCTTTAAGGAAACTACTGTATATCGGTTAATACTGATGCTGGGGAACTGAAATTTGGTGCAGGGTAAGGTTGATTTATTATAAAGTATGATCAATAAAGTACATATGCGGGATTCAAAAAAGGGCGTGACACTTTATTATCAGAAAAAAATAATATATTAATGATAAAAATAAAACAAATTAGGAAAATATAAAATAATAAGATTTCCAATATAATAATGTACATAAATAAGTTATCAGATTTTGCCATGATTAATAGGAAAAGTAATTTAAAATTATTTTTTACTTTTTAGTGATTTTGAAGTAGGTTTTATTTTTTGTTAAAAAGTTTTTTTAATTATCCTATTGACTTTTTTTAGACAAAAATTTTATTTAAATTTTGAAAATTATTGATTGTGCTATAATTTTAACAAAATTAAATTAAAATTTAATTAAATCTAACTTAAACTCTCTCACAATGATTGCTTGAGCTGACTTTGAAATATACCAACACGCAAGATTTTCAAATTAAATATGTTGCTAAGCAGTGAGCTTGCTGCTAAGCAGCAACTAAGCAGCTCAGCAGAACATCTTTGACTTTTGTGGTACATTTTAAGACTCATGTTCTGGTAATAACAAATGCCATAAAATTAAGCAAATTTTTTTATGAAGCATTAGCTTCAGCTGTTAAAAAGCATGCCCTTCATTGCATGCCTTATAAAGCTAAAGTTCTTAGAAATATGCCTGAAATAACTTTGCATATTCATCTTGTCAGCTGCTTAATACTTTTAAACACTTAAAATTTTGCTATTTTTTTATGATATGCAAGGCATTTATATT
This sequence comes from Tetanocera ferruginea, assembly GCA_958299015.1. Classification (NCBI taxonomy): domain Eukaryota; kingdom Metazoa; phylum Arthropoda; class Insecta; order Diptera; family Sciomyzidae; genus Tetanocera; species Tetanocera ferruginea. The sequence goes on along the minus strand of OY282643.1, from coordinate 132,486,071 downwards.
TTTTTTTTTTTTTTGTGTTTTACCTTTCATTAAAAATCCTGAATTCACCTGCCTCCACATCGAGCAACAGCAGCTCACTGTGAAAACTCGTAGAGGCCGTGTTATAGAAGGGACTCAGCAAATCAACATCGGCAGGCGCAGCAGCTGATGAAGCACTTGATGTTGAGTGTCCACGTGAGCTAGACTTGCTGCCTGTCATCGTCACAACATCCATGAGCTGCGTGAACACATTACTTCTGCGAAGTGTGTCGGAAGATGTTTGTAAGCATTTTAATAATATGTAAGTGTTTGTGTTTGTTTTATATTTTTTTTTTTTTTTGGCACAGAGTGAAGTATTTTTGCTCTCTGCTATGCGGCAAAACAAAACAACATTTTTGTATTATTTTTATATAAATTACATTTATTTTATAGCCACATTTTTGTGGGTTGCTCTGTATTTTAAAGTCATTTCATAGGTTTTTTTTCTGGCTTTTTTATTCAGTTTTGTCAGATTAAGGGTTACATTAACAAGATAATAAAAAAAAAACCAAAAAAAAAAAAAAAAACAAAAATACAACCAAACAAAACAAAACATGCTTAAGTCAATATATGTATATATGTATTTCACAATGAAAGTCGTAAACTTTGAAGTATTTCGCAGGAATCTGTTTCCACATGAAAACATTTTTCCCTTCAATAACATGCTGTGGAGATTTTCGCAAGCTTTAATGCCGGCACACACAGCCTCATTTCTCATTTCTCTAAATATCTAGACAGGTTAAACCAAACATTCACACACTCATACATACAGCTATACCGACATAAACACCCAACCATAATTTTAATGCTTTTATATATATATATAAACATACTGGAATTTTGATTTATATTTGCGTGTGTGTGTGTGTGTGTGTGTTTGTGTGTCGGTATACAAACATCGCAGTTATTTTAATGCTAAACATACACAGTGAAAAGCAAAATATTTTCACAATATTCTGAACTTAACTTCACACATATTTAACATGACAGTAAGTATGTTTTTGTTGAACTTAATTTAAATAATTCTAGCAGAAGATGAGAGACAAATGTTTGTTGAGGTTGGTTGGTTGGTTAAATAGAAATTTTGTTTCGTTTTTCAAAATGTCGCAAATTCTTTGTTGAGCATTAAAACATGCATCGCTCAAAGTTTTGTTTTTAATATATGCATTGCGGTTTTTGTTATTTTTAAATTTTCAAAAGTTCTGAGACCTCAAAAAGTTCAGCTAATATACCAAGTTACAAGGTCAAGCCCATGCCGAGCCAAAAAAAGGCTTAACTTTATTAAATAGAGCAACATTTAAACAATAAATTCTGTTTTTAACTGCATTAAGCGGCGAAAACTCTTGTCAGTTTTAATAACATTATATTTTTTATGCTCTCAAACAAATACATATTGAGAGTATGTTTAAAAAAGGCAAAACCAAAATATAAAATATTTACAAAATTATCGCGCATAGTTGAGAGCGCCACAACCGCATGCCGTGAATTAATGAAGTGCTTCAGGTGTAACAAACCTTCTTTCACTTTCCTTTTAACATATAATCCTTTTGTAACGTTAGTTTTGACAGAGTAGATCTTTGTAAGAATATTTCAAGCGAAAATATCGATACATTTTATGGGTATGTAAGAAAAAAAAAAAAAAAAAAATCCGTAAAAGGAAAATTGTGCAAAAAAAAAACACATAAAATACTATGGCAGACTAATCAAAGAAACGCAAATAGTGTGGAAAATATGTAAAAAGAAATCAATGCTATTTATTTTCGCAGTTGAAAAACAAAAATAGCCAATCGTTGTCTCATTGAAAGTTATTGCTTTAAGGGGGAACATGATATTGGCCGTTTTTTGATATCAGCCTTTTTTATAATTTTATATTTTAGTAAATATTCTTAAAATTCCAAGAAAAAAAATTTCATGCAAAAATTCTTACGGGTTCAAAAGTTACAGCCGGATTAATGAGAGCGCATTTTTATTTTTCTTTGCATTTTTCTTTGTTCACACACTTTGAACGCGTTTATCTCGAAACCATGTTTTTCATACTGGTTGCGACACTAGCGTGTTCATTTTTTGACGAATTTTTTTTTTTGTATTTTTAAAAAATATTTTTTCGATTTTTTGCATTTTAAAGTCAATATTTTTTTCGAAAAAACTCACTTTTAAATTTGGAACATCAGCAAAAATTGAAAAAAAAAATTTTTAAAAAAGCTCCAGTCATACGATAACCAATTTTATTAAGATTTGAAAAAGTCATTTTTTTCCAGATCGAACAATTTTTGTGACTCCCAGCGCTGCAACAACGAGGTCCCGTTTTTTTCTCTGCCGCCAGTTTGGAGCACTATAAAACCATGTTGGAGTGAAAAATATATTTTTTTAAAATTTTTGTTTCTTCTAATTTGTTCAATTCTCTACAATAATAAAAAATTAAATAAAATATAATTAGGAAAATATAATATAATAATTTTCCAATAAAATTTTGGTAAAATGTTTGTTTTTGACTGACAAGGAAAGGTCCCCAGGTGACAGTCTCCGATTTGAATGATTTTCGGATATGTGATAGAAGACAAAAATCTAAGGTCGACGTATTTTTTATATGTGCTCAATCGATGGTTAAGGGTGTCAAACTCGCGTTCCAAAATCAGCGAAAATTTCGTTTTTTTGCTTTAATTTCGCTATTTTCCATGGAAACATTTATTTTGCATATCGTAAAAATGTCCATATTTGGTACTTTGGATGATTAAAACTATTGTTTACTGGTGCGTGGAGACTTACAAGAAAAAACACACATTTTGTATGGAAGCCCTATGAAATGTCAACTTTTTTGATAAAATATTTAAACATAAGAATAGGCCATAAGAAAATAAAATTTTTGATACCCATATTGGGTACTTTTAGTGTAATAAAATGTTTTCTCTAAAGTAAATAAATGCATTTCAATAAAACAAAAATTTTAATATACACAGTAAAAAAATTTAAAAAACAAAAAAAAGTAAGTTTAAAAATTGCCTTAAATCCAACATAAATTAATATGAAATAATTGTGTCAACATTCTTCTGCGATATCGACTAAACTTTACTAAAAATTACAACAACAAAATTACAACAAAATTTTCTTATGCAAAATTGATGCCATCGTGTGTGGTTTCGTAAGAGCTTTCGTTTGGTACCAAATTTGTAAATGTTTCCATGGAAAATAGCGAAATTAAAGCAAAAAAACGAAATTTTCGCTGATTTTGGAACGCGAGTTTGACACCCTTAACCATCGATTGAGCACATATAAAAAAATACGTCGACCTTAGATTTTTGTCTTCTATCACATATCTGAAAATCATTAAAATCGGAGACTGTCACCTGGGGACCTTTCCTTGTGAGTTATGAATTTTTAAAAAAAGGTATTTTTTCTCTGCCGCGAATGTTATGTCCCTCCTTAAGAAAATCCAAAACATGAAGCTCTTACTTCATTACTTAACTGTGAAAAGCATCTTCTTATCTTCTAGCTGTACCATTTATGAAGACTTATTTAAGGAAGATTAGTGTTGTCATGTATTACGTATTAAACTGAGTGTCCCGCATTTTGCATGATATTTTAAAATTCTCACCGAGTCACGGTTAGTCTCATATTTTCAATAATTCGAATAAATATTATGATATTAAATACGCAGGTAGGCAAATATGAACTGCTACATTGAAAAAAGTAGTGTAAGCAAAGCATTATTAAACCTTTCTTTAACCTTGTCCATTTTAATGGACATGTATTTGAAATGAGTGTAGCGGAATGTTAACCGTTATTTTTGATAAAAAAATGCATAGTTAACAGTGCATTGATCTGTTCTTTCCTCTATGTTTGCCTTTCTATGAGAGCATGTTGAAAGGAAAAGAAAACAATCAAAGTTAACAATCAGAGTGAACTTTTTCTTATTCTTATTATCTTTAAAATCAACTTATTTGATTTTTATTTGTTTGTTTTTATAGAAAAAAAATGCAAAATAGTAGTGAATGTCTATAAAAACATATTTGTTGGTTTACTTGGAGCAATAAATTATTTAAGAGCAATGTCCATTGTAAAGGACATGCTTAAAAACCTACTTTCTTTTTATTAATTTTTTGTTAATAAAAAGAATTAATTTTATTACTGTGTTTATCAAAAATTTAGCTTTTTTTAAATTTTTTTCATTATTTTTTCTTAAAATATACTGAAAGGGTTAAGTACTAAAGGGTTACACAATAAAATCTTCCTACTTTGTTTTCTTAATTAAATACATAAAAATCAATGCATTGCTCCAATTAAAAATTTATGTACTTCTTTTAAGAATTATACTGATTTCATAAAATTGGGGTGTAGCAGAGGTAGGCGTCTTCTTAGGCGGATGACATGTTATTTCAATGCACAAATTAGTTTTGATAGCTCCAATATCTACCATATCAACATCTTTACAGAGTTTCACTTTTATGCGTTGTATGGGAGGTCGTCGTGTTCACGGGCGAATGAAGCCAATTTCTAGTGCATACATTTGTTTTGATACAAAATGCTCTCATACCATGTTTTATCTCTGTAAACCTTTTTATAGAATTTTAACTATAATGAGATGTATGGGAAGTGGTCGTATTCGGGGACAGATTACATCCATTTTGTGTACACATCTTCATTTTGATAAAACATAAATTAAACTAAAGTTTTATTAACTAAAGATAAATATATAACATACATATGCCTTCATCAATTGTGAAATTTTTAAAAAAGGTTCTCTCTCGTATTCAAAAGTTAGACTTTCCATGTAATATCTTGGTCGAATTTAAGCGGTTTTTCAATTTTTCTAATTATTTCGAAAAGTTTGTTAAATGTTCTTTCAAATGTAATAACAATCACTGTGAAGCTCTAGCTAAGAGTATTTTTAATGAACTTTCTTAATATTGTGTATTTTTGACTCAAAATTAATAAACTATCCGTGCCATGATTTTTTTTTATAAATGAAATTTTTTCAAAATGACTTTGTTTAATTCGAATAAATATCTATGATATTAAATACGCATGTAGGCAAATATGAACTGCTACTTTGAAAAAAGTAGTGTAAGCAAAGCATTATTAAATCTTACGCTAACCTTGTCCATTTTAATGGACATGTATTTGAAATGAGTGTAGCGGAATGTAAACTGTTATTTTTGATAAAAAATGCATTGTTAACAGTGCATTGATCTACTCTTTCCTCTATTTTTGCCTTTCATTTCGAAATTATATAAAAAATTATATAAAAAATATGAAGTTATATAAAAAATTTATAAAATTAAAAAGAAATTGTTTGAAGGAAATAATTTGCTATCTGCAATCAATTAAAAGTTACGGCCTCGGACTCATTTTAACCTACATATAATTATAAAAAACTCGCGTGTAGCAACGTACACGTGGCAGAAGTGAAACTTCTTTAAAAGTAAGAAATAAGAGAGATTTTAGTGTGAAATAGAGAGAGAAAGTATCTGAAAAGAAATTCAATCAATACGAAATGGAAAAATAATCTGTTAATTCAATATTTACTTCCAGGGACCGTACCGGCTATGGTTTTTATCGCACGTGTCACATATTAACTGTTATCTTTTAAGTTTTAATTTTTCCGACAAAAATAAAAGTTATTTTGTGCCTTATAGTTTTTAGGGCAAAAAAAAAACAGTTACTTTTGACTTTTATTTTAGCGGTCAAAAATAACTGTTATTTTCTGCCGTTTATTTTTTTGATCAAAAATATCAGGTAATTTACATTTTTTCAAAAGCCATTTTACCGACTTAAAAACTTTTGATACTATTATTTTCATCTCATTGGTGAGACATTTTACACATGGTGTCACACAGTTCAATCTGTCAAGCGGCCTTTAAAAAAACACAAATTGTTTGATATTTCTGACCGAAAAAATTAAAGTCACAAAATAACTGCTATTTTTGACCGATAAAATAAAAGTCAAAAGTAACAATAATTTTTCCCCGAAAAAATACAAGGCAAAAAATAATAGTTAAATTTTAACTTTTAAAGAATCAGTCTAAAATTCAAAAGGTACTTAATAGTCGTGAGGCTAAGGACAGTTATAACATAATGGTATGTGAAAATCGAAAATAACAGTTATTTTCGGTACTCAGTTGGTGTTTTAGTTGCTTTCGAATGTCTTCTCAACTTTGTCACTTTTTGAATGCAAGATTGCATTTGCATAGTACTCGTTGAAGTAGCCTCCGAAAGCAGAGGCAAATCTTGTTGATTATTACCTCCTGCTTCCTGATCATAATAGTTGCTATGTTGAGTGAGGGCCTCGTAAAGCAGCGAACGTTGATGGTTGAGTGTATCAACTTGGTTGGCTATAAAATTTTGTTGAGATGATGGCTGAGTTCCAAAATAAATTTTAACAAAGCATCAGTGTGTTTTTAGGGATTGGTTCTTTGTAGATTCACCAAAATACACTGATGTTTCGTAAAAATGCATTTTGAAACTCAGCCGATGTTGCAATCCTAACCTAACCTTCATCATTAGTTGCATACCCAGCTGCGGCTGTATTCTTAAGAGCTCTAATTCGCTCTCTATGTTCACGAACGCGTTCTGCTTCTGTTTTAGCTATTTTTCTATTTTTTTTTTCCGTGCATACTTGTAGGATGAAAATTATTGTTACGGTTATGTTAATAATGTAATGTTTATGTTAATGTAATGTTAATGTTAATGTAATGTTAATGTTAATGTAATGTTAATGTTAATGTAATGTTAATGTTAATTATGTTTTTTTCAGTATGTTACGCGTTCAGTTTTAATTACATTTTATTTGGCTTTTTATCATGTGCCTACGTGGCGTAAAGGTATAGATTCCGGCTCTTAAGCAACGATATTCAGAGTTCAATTCTCGGCAGCGGCTATAATTTTTTTTTAAATTTTCATATGAATTGAAAACGTTAGCCTAGCGTCACGAATGAGAGACCTTGAAATTTCACTCGCCGCCAAAGAAGTTTCACTTCAAAAAAGCAAACAGAAAATTGGCAGAATTTCGACTCACGAATAATTTGACTCACAAGGTGACGCTAATCAAGAATATATCTCCATACTTTTCTATACCGGACTCGCATGAAACAGGTATGAAATATTTTTAAAAATTCCACTTTATGTGTCTGGGGAAAGCTTATAGTTCATTTTTAAAGCCTGAAATAAGTGAAAATTTAAAATTTGTTTAAGTGTTATTTTCGAACTTATTCAGAATTGGTGCTAAATGTGCAACAAAACCTGATTTTAGAAGGCTAATTTGTATGAAAAAATATGAAAAAAGTGTGTTGCCTAAAATTTCACTTTTACCCACCATACAAAAAAAAAAACTTAAGATATAATATCTATTAAGAAAAGCATCAATACAATCTTGTATATTTAAGTAATATCCTAGGAACTCTCAAAGTAATATCCCAAGACATCAAAAGGAGAATCGTGGTGAATCGAAAAATTAAAATGCAAATGTATAGTCAAGAACAAAAATGCGTCCAGTATGTTTTCAAAAATTCTTAATTTTGTTCTGAACTCTGAACACTTAATCGAATTTTTTTTAAAAGAAAACTTTATAAAAATATTTATGCCATCTTCCTGGAGAACCTTGTCATACCGGGCAAATTTTATACTCATACCAGTTGCTGTCAATTAACCATTTTCATTTGAATTTTTTGCATGTCGATGGCGGTATTTTTGTTGTCATAGACTCCTTGACTTTGAGTATTTTTTTAATAATTTTGTCAATTTTTAAAGTCAAGCAATTTGTGAAAACTTTGCTGAAGTTTTAACAATGAATTTTCCTTTATTAAGAAGTTAAATCAAAACAAACGAGCAACAATTACTTTTATTTTGACTACAATAATTCTTATTGAGTATTTTCTATGAATCAATAGCAAGTTGCTGGTGATGCATTTTGTTACTAAAAAGTTATTATCTTAATGAACATTTTTTTTTTTAATGTAAAGTAATGTACAGTGTTATATTCTTAAAAAAATAAATTTGTATTTTTGAAAACTTTAAAATTTTGAACTAATATTAAGTAGCCTTTAACCCGGTTTGTATGGCTCATTTTATAGAAGCTATGAATGTTTATTTTACACACTTTTCACATATATTCGCACTTTGTTTAGGCTTTGAGCCATTAAAATTAATTTAAAGTCATTGCCACGGCAATTTAATCAAAGGCTGTCAAACACCTACAAAGCCGTGAAGTGTTTCTAAATAAGTTATGTGTCACACTTAAGGCTGTGTTAAGGACTGTAAGGCTTGGCTATGTTGTTTTATATAATATATGATTTTTTTTTTATACTACATAAAGGTTGCCAGCCCAGCAACCGCTATTCAGTTCACAAAATTCTGTGAAAAGCCATGAATTTCTGGCGAAAAGCCAATAACAAAAAATACCTAAGCTAAGAAGGCTGTAAGCAAGGCTCATGTGGTTAAGCTAAGGGAACTAATTGGATCTCGACTAACACACTTAACGCAAAGGTTGACGATATTCGATATTTGTCAATAATAGCGGAATTGAGAAGATTAAAAACAATCTTTTAAGCAGCTGTGAAATATTATTATTTCAAGAAGCTGGATGATAGAAAATAAGCTAACTGAAATAATGGCTACTGTAAGACTGCAAACTAGCTTGATTTGAGTCAGCAGGGGCGAAACTAGCGGGGGGGGGGGGGGGGGGTTAAGCTTCTCTCCTTACTCTTTTAGAGTCAGCCTAATTGTTATTTTTTTACTGAATTTGTTGAAAAAATATTAATTTTTATTTACAATAATTATGAACGGATCAAAGTCAGTCGTACGATTTTTTACCAGTTTCACCATCAGCCATATCAAAAACCAACTTTATTCCGCTATTTCATTTAAGTCATGCCCAAAACTATCTTCAGTCAGCCAATTCACTTTCAGTCGTACCTTAAACAAACTTTCAGTCGGCCAAATTTGCATTTAGCCAAGCTCAAAACCAACTGTATTTAATCCCAAAACCTAAATCCAGTGTCTTTTCGTTTTCAGTCGGTCATTTCTTTTTAGCAATAGCATATTATTTCCGTTGTATTATTCGGTCAGTCTCGTTAAGAGTTAATTAAAGCTGCATTCTATGAAAAATTCTCTCAGAGAAATCAAGTCGACCAAATCTTTTTTTGCGACTTTTAGACGTACCTTGGTATGGTTGTTGTTTAATACTTTAAGTCGTACCTTAAACCAACTTCAGTCGATTAATTTTTAATATTTTGCCCAGAAATACTTATAATAATTTCTAAATGAACAAATAAAAAACGACGGTCAATATTTGTGGATGAATCCCTACAGTTAAAGCAGTTGCTTAGAAAAAAATTAAGCCTTTGTACGAACTCTTTTATCCTATGCTATCTTCAATCTAACTTGAACCAAAAGCGAATTCTAGAATTAATAGAAATGTTAACAAAAAATTGTTGGCTGAACCTTATGGAATAGAAAACGGAGTTTGAAGTATTCTATGATCTATTTGAAGGCCTAGAAACTCTATCAGATGCAGTTAATGTTTCAGAAATCAATTAAAAATCCATTCCTGCGGCTAACAAAATCTGAATTTGCTGTGCAGAGCTTCAGTTACAGTTGCAGGGAATGAAAGAATGTTCAGCAAATTAAAATGAGTTCAAAATTATTTAAAAACCACCAATTATTAAAAAAAACAAAAATTTCGAGCCTTGTTTTTTCGACGATACACAGTATTTATTAATTTTTCTGTCAAACAAAAACAAATTGGTCTAAAATAATCAATGAACAATGAAAAAAAATCCAAAATGCAAATTTTAAATTTTTTCTATTTTTATAACAAAAACAATTTTTAATACATTTTTTGTGAAAATATTCATTTTATTTGACTCTTTTTAAAGGCAATGTTTAAAATATAAATAATTAAGTAACGGTAAAAACTTTGTTATTTGTTTTTAAGTCAATTAATTGCAATTAAATACAAAAAAGAAATAAATAAAATTTTTTTAAAACTGGCAAAGATATTTGCTTTCAAATATTGAACTTTAAATTTCAGAAAGTTTTTTTTCTCTGTCTTGGCGTTGGATAAAAATATACGTTAAACAACTAAAGACAATATTAAGAAAATTCATTAAAAATACATTTGGCAAGATAATTACCGTAATTTCCAACACATTTCAAAGAAAATTAAACAAACATTTAGAAAAAACAAAAAAAATTTGAAAACCGTTAAAATTTGACTGAGTTGTTTGCTTGGAAAGTGGAATTTTTTATTTTGGAACTGCATTTTTCGAACAATTGACATTTGAGGAATGCATAAAAGATAATTTTGGTGAAAAATTTTGAAGTTTTGAAAAAAACTCAAATTCAATCAATTTATAAGCTCTTCTCAAACTTAATTTCAATTTGATTAAATAACGGATTTTTGTACAAAAACTGTATTTCTGTTTTAAAGGGTTTTAAAAAAGGAACCCTCCTGAAGAGAAATGACAATTTTTAAACGTTTGGTTTGCACATCTACAGCTTTAAACTAATTTAATGACATCTGAATCGATAAAATCGGTTCATTGAGCTGGGAGAAGTTGAAGTCACAAAAAATCTAAGGACCGTTTTATTCACTTTTATAACTCGAAAGTTTTGAATAACTCTCAAGTTTTACATATAAAAATTGTAAAGTTATTGATAACTCTCGAGTTATAATTGTGAATAAAACGGCCCAAAGCCTATTAATTATATAGCTTGATCGAACGGATGAGTAATTTTTTTTCAACATAATGTATTAAAAAAAAAGTCGGGACTTAAGGGTGTTCAGTCGGCCAAAATATCTTACTAGACCCCCAACCAACATTGCCACGGTACTCTCCTGTGAGTAAGTTAAGCCAGTACGTTAACACTAACGTCAAGGTGCTGTTATTCTTTAAGAATGCTGAAGAAAAACTTATACCTTAACAAAATATTGACTTGATTTATGAAGTTTAAAATAGTTTGATATAAAAAATATTTATAGCTTTAATAGACAAAAGCATTAAGTAGCAACTGACATTATTTTAAGTCATGTCTAAATGTGCTTTTAATTTCCACTTATGCAAATTAGTGCACTCTTAGTTCTGTTTTGTTTATGTTTATTTTTAAAGTTTCATAAAATTGTGTTGATGTTGAAGTTATTTATGACTGCTGTGTGACGCAGTTTGTTCAAACCACCTGCATAAAATGGCTGATATAAACATTATCTACCTCAAACAAAAAAAAAAACGGTCTCAGATTAATTTCAATAAATCATAACACGTTAGCAAACACTCAAAGCCACCGTTAGCTGGTATTTTGTTTTGCAGCAAATACTTGTATACAATCAGGTCAATTCAAAGAAATAAATCAATAACGAATGTATTATTTTTCATTATTCTGTGCTCTGTTATGTGCTGTTTTCATTCCTAACAAACAATGAATAATGCATAAATAATGAAACAGCTAAGAAAATACAGGTTTCGTAGCGGAAGCAGCAATTATTTTATTTAATGTTAAGAAAAACGAAAGAAAAGTGGTTATGTGAATGCTAAGTAGCTTGTTCATACATATATGATTTATATGTTAATTTTATATATAACTTAATATATATTTCAAAAAAATACAAACTTCTAATAATGTATTGAAGCAAGTTGTTACATATCTTATATATTAATACGTGAACATTAAAGTTTGTCGTACGCTTTTTTGGTATTAATTAAAACTCAAAATAATTGAAACTTATATCATTTGAAAGGTTTTGTTGTCCAGATGTGCAGAATGTATATATAAATGATATATCTGACAGAGGGGGTTCCCAACCTTCTAAGAGAGAAATTAAATTTTTGAGAAAAAATCTGCTCTTTGATTGATATGAAATTTGGTTGGAGGAGAGTTCTTAAGTTGCTCGAATTTGAATTTTTTTTAAAAGTAACAATTTCTTAAAAAATTGTAGTTTTATGCATTCATCAATTGTTAAATTTGTAAAAAAATGTGTTTTGAACTCAAAAATTTGAATTTCCATGTGAATATCTTGGTCGCATTTTAATGGTTTTTAAATTTTTTTCATTTTTTCTAAAAGTTTGATAAATTTTCTTTTAAATGTGCTAAAAATTACAGCAAAATTCTAACCAAAAGTATTTTTAATGAATTTTCTTAATATTGTCGTTAGTTAGTTAGCGTGTGTTTCAACCAAATGCCAAGAGAGAGAAAAAAACTGTCTCAAATTGAATGTTCTAAATTGGGAAGCCAATATCTCCGCCATCTGTGAATAAATTTTATTTATTTCTTTTTTGTATTTAAGTCTTATTAGCTAACTTTAAAAAACTATTAAAAATAATTCCGTTTTTTGTTTTTTTATAATTAAATTATTCCTTTTAAAAAAAACCATAAAATTTGATTTATTCTTAAAATATGGGGTAAAAATGATTTTTGTTGTAAAAAAAACAAAAACTCAAAATTGCATTTCTGATTTTCTACCCGGATTTTAGTTGATACCGTTAGATAATACCGTTTTTGGTTTGTTTATATTTAAATTATTCCTTTTAAAAAAAGACCATAAAATTTGATTTATTCTTAAAATATGGGGTAAAAATGATTTTTGTTGTAAAAAAAACAAAAACTCAAAATTGCATTTCTGATTTTCTACCCGGATTTTAGTTGATACCGTTAGATAATACCGTTTTTGGTTTGTTTATATTTAAATTATTCCTTTTAAAAAAAGACCATAAAATTTGATTTGTTCTTAAAATATGGGGTAAAAATGATTTGTGCTGTAAAAAAAACAAAAACTCAAAATTGCATTTTTGATTTTCTACCCGGATTTTAGTTGAATTTATTTTGTCTTGCCACTAAATAAATAAACTGTCCGTGCCATCAAAAAATCAAGGCTACCTCCCTAAGATTTCTCTGACAAAATTAAATTTTTTTAAAATGTTGTTGATCTGTTTTTGAAAAAAAATGATAAAATAAAAAAATAATTTTTTTAGAAGAAAATCGCTTTATACCTCCAACCAATTAAGAGTTATAGCCTCGACCTTTTTGAACCATCTCGCATATAATAATAAATAGGCAATCAAATAAATGGTCGAATTTCGACACCAGTTTTGCTGAGCGACAATTTAAGCTCTTTGGTAGAATTTTTTTTTTTACATTTCACTACCTTTGTTCATTTATAACTCAAGCAAAACAAAAAAAGCTTATCCTCTAAAAAATTTAAAAAATATTATTTTCTTGCTTGTGCTTTTTTCACATTTTTTGTTATATGCTTTGTTTTTCACATAGTTTTTCTGTCTAAATCAACGCGCAATAACTGTCAAAGCATGCAAATATTTACATATAATTCAAGTATCCTTAGAGTATTCTTGTTCAAAGGATTTGTGTGAACGACAGTTTGTGCATAAGAAATGTCAACAATGACATTCAGTCGTCAGGATGATAGAGATTGATTGATTTATTGTTGCTTAATAGATAGCAAAATACAATAAAAAATGCAACAAAAAAAAAAAAAAAAAAAAATACTAAAAAGAACAAACACGGGTAAAGTAAACAATATATTTGGCAACCAACAAGATAAAAATAAAGCAAACAACATTAAAAGCAAAGAATAAGATAAAAAGGCACACTTATTTCAACATCATTATATTAAAAGGAAAAGCGTCAGACAATTTGTTATGGATCCTTAAAATACTTTTTACTGTGTGCAAAAGAGCCAGCACGAATTGTTTCTAATCTCTAGAATTTGACATAATAATACCTCTGTTTTTTTTCTTTGTATTTTTTGTTATTTTTGTGTCTTTTATGTCATTTTTTTTTTTGTTTAAAAACTTTGAATTTTATTTTTGTCTCTGACAAAAAACCCTTTAAGCAAAAAGTTGAGTTTTCTTTTAAGAGTTAGCAACAGTGGTTAGCAAACATTTTACAGCAAATTCGTATGAAATCTTCTTAAGTATAGTATAGAAAGTAGTAGAACGGAAGTAAAATTTTTGAAAGTATATTTTTGATGATTGTTGAAGATCTGTTTAGTAAAAAAATAACCTTTCTTTAATAGATACTGTTCTATTTCATGTTATTACTTTAAAAAAAAAATTTGATTGCATAGTTTTAGGCATTTTCTGTTTTGTGATTTCTGAAACTACATAACAAAATTTAAAATATTCCATTTTGAATTTTTCAGTTTTATAAAAAAATTTTCTCTATATACACAAAATATGCACATATTTTTGTTTTGTACAAAACATACAACATTTTTGTATAAAATATACAAATTTTTGCCAAAAATATACAAATTTTTGCAGAAAATATACAAATTTTTGTATAAAATACACGAAATTTTTGTATAAAATATGCAAATTTTTGTTATAATTTTCAAGAATTATATTTTGAGCTTTCTGCCAAATAAATGATGAAGCAACAGGTCAAAATATAATTCTTGAAAAAAATGTTTTTTTAAGAATTATAAAATAAAACTAACAATTTAAAATTCCTCAATTTTAAAATTAATATAAAATTTTTTGTGTAAAATAACAAATTTATGTTTAAAATATACAAAATTGTTGTATTAAATATGGAAATTTTTGTATAAAATATACAAATGTTTGTATAATATTTACACAAATTTTTTTATAAAATATACAAAATTTTTATTTCAAATATACAAATTTTTGTATAAAATATACAAAGTTTTGTTTGAAATATACAAATTTTTGTATTACTTATACAAATTTTTGTACAAAATATACAAAGCTTTTGTATTAAATATACAAATTTTTGTATTAAATGTACAAATCTGTGGAAATAAGGAAAACTACATAAGTCAGATTTTGATAGTTTTCAGGAGAGCAATTTGAGTGTTTGATCTAATTTGATTTTGCATGTAAATTGTAACTTATGTCTTTTTTCTTTTGTCTAAAACTCATTAACTGTGATAGATAAAAATACCAAAAAATATGATTAACAGAATCGCTTATTGCGCATAAGATAATGTCATTATTTCAATTCCCACATAAGTCGACTTATGTTGTTTTTCCTTATTGCCACTGAAATTTTTGTTTGAAATATACAAATTTTGTATATTAAAGATATAAATTTTTGTTTGAAATATACACAATTTTTGTATAAAATATACACATATATGTACAAAATATACACTGAGGGAAATATGTGTTAAAATTAAATGAAATTGTGTTCATTTTAAACGAATTTGTTTTTGAAATAGAGCTTGAAACAAATTCATTTAAATTAAACACAACTGTTCTTAAAGTTAAATTTAAAACAAGGGCTTTTGTTTTTAAAACAATGTTTTTAAATAAGAAAACAAATTTAAAACAAAAATTTTTAAATTTAAAACAAATGTTTTAAAGCATAATTTTTTCGGTCATTTCTTAATTTTTTCCGAGTTTTTGATGACAGATTCGTAATCAGCGACCCTTGGGACCCTCCGAATACCGAATCTCAACTCCTTTTAATGAAGTTTGCATTTTATATATCTCAATATTGAAAAACTGAATTAGTTTTTATTTTATTTGATGTTAGATATTTTTCAAACCAATGAAAATTCAAAATTCAAAAAATGTCAAAAAAAGTTTCAAAGAAATAATGAATGGAAAAAAATTGAAAGCAGCGTATAGTTGAAATTTAAACACAATTGTTTTAAATTTTGTTTTGTAGAAACGCAAAGGCGTTAAATTTATATTTTAGAAATTTTTGTTTAATTTTAAAGTATGTTTTTTTTCTCAGTGTACACATATTTGTACAAAACATTCAAATTTTTGTATAAAATATACAAAATTTTTGTCTAAAACATATACATTTTTGTACAAATTATACAAATTTTTGTGTAAAGTATACAAATTTTTGTATATAATATACTAAATTTTTGTATAAAATAAAAAAATGCTTGTATATATCAAATGCCAATTAACTGTGAGTATTTTTTTGTTATTACAGCGAAGTTGCTATAAATTTCGGATTTGATGAGTTTTCTTAGTAAACACTGCTTATCAGATATTAAATTGGTTAACATCTAAAATTCAATTTAGCAATTTTTATACTTAGTTACCCACCGTAGAATTAAATTTTGAAGTATATTCCATAAAAACTTTGCAACAGTAAATTTATTTTAAAAAATTTTTATTCAAAAAACTTACATAAGCTACTTGTATGAATCTTTATACATGTCACTTGAGACTTGATGTGATAAGCTTTGTCGGGTTAAGCAAAAACTTGGCTGTCGCAAAACTGCCCAAGTTTTTGTGTAAACTAACAAATTTTTTTTGTTAATTTTACTTAAGTTTATTTCTTGATGCTGATACAATTATTGTCAATGGATTATGCGAATTTGAAAAGTGTTGTTATTATGCTTAAAATATTCTGCCCAATTATGAAACATTTTCTCCATGGAGTTGTAAAAGGGAGTTTCCGGGTTTAACATAGCAGATAAAGATATCTCATTTTTTATTTTACACTCATGAATATTTACGGTTGATGAATAAAATTACATTAAAAATTTCGCAAAATTATATTAGTTTTATCTTAAAAACGGAAACTCCCGGGAAAAAATGTTTCATGATTGGGCTGATTATGTTTTGATAGATTAGATTATATTTGATTAAAGGAACTTTTGAAAGATTCATAAATTTTGGTGTTTAAGAAAATTGGAAAAATGTCGCATAGAATAAATTTTTTTGTAGAGTTCAATATTTTTTTTTTTTTTTAGTTGCTGTTACAGTAAATTTATTTTATTGAAATAAAATATTTTTTCAAGCTTAACAAGTGAACAAAACGACATTAACAACGGTATATCAAACCAGAAAAAAATATTTATTTCTTATTTATTTACTTATTTATGCAATTATTTATAAGTACCGAAAAACTATTTAATATATTCTTATATGATGTTCTTTGAACTGTTTATGCTAGTAACTGTGGTAAAAAATTTAATGGTTGATGACAATACAACAAATTTCAGAAATTTTTTTTTTATTTTAAAATATATTTTATATTAAAATTTAAAAACGACATTATTTTCAAATATTTTTTACCCATATTTATACAAATTTTGAAATAATTAATTCTCTCAAGATTTTGTTTTTATATATCTTCCTGGCAGCAATTATATGCTAAATTTGACTAATCAAATAAAGAAATACGAAATTTTTTCAGCTTGAAATAAAATTGTTATACTTTCTCTTTTTATGGTATTTCTCCACGTACGCTCATTTTGTGGTGCCATAAAAATATTTTGTTAAATTCTTGACGTGATTACTTTAAATCTAATTTTGGCGCAGCGCAAAAAACCAACGAGAAGCACGTACATTTTAAGCATAAAATCATGATTTATAAAATTTAAAAATATAAAATTTAAATTCCATTCACCTACGTGCGCGCTCATTTGTCAAAACAGCGAAAAATCGTAAAATTGAAAGTATGTAGCTTTTAATTTTAATATGATTATATTTGATGCTAACTAACATGTTGCTTGTTTAATGGTCATAGCAAACAGGCTATGGTTGACATTGACATTGATTTTGATGTTGATGTTGATGTTGTCGATAATTGTTGTAGGCGAAGTGATGAATGGCATAGAAATAAGATAAAAATACTTGCGTAGGCGCTGCATATTTTTAGCCTTAAAGCACATTTTAAGTTAAACTTAACAGAAAGCCAGAAATATTTTCAAGCAATCCAAAAATAGCTGTCAGCACTTTAACTAATTTATCGAAAAGTATGTAAAAAAGCAGCAAAGTTGTTAAGTTTTTTGCATAAAATTGATTTGATATTTATTTATTTATTTCTTCTTTACATAAGAATGCTTTGATATTTATATTGATGAATTGATGTGATACATATTTAAAATATATTTTTGATGAGAAAACTTCTGCATTTCAATCAGAAAACTTTTTAATATTGTGAAAAAATATAAGCCCAAGCTTATTAATGCTTAAAAAAAATGCCAAAAAAATATATGAGCTAAGTTTGCTTAACGTATTTGAAACTGTGGCTGCCTGTCATGGTTGAGCTAGAAAGCTAAGCTGTTAAATTAAAAAAAAATATCTGCTTACTCTTGCTACATTATTGCAAAAATGCCTGCTAAAATATTTAATTTTATTACTTTATTCAAAGGCACTGCTTTGTGCTCAGTGTTGACTCGCAGCTAGCTGTGCTGTGCCACAGCTTTGCTAAGCTGTCAACTGGAAAAATCTAAATTTCCTGCGAAAACTCAAACAATAAATAAGAATTGCAAATTTTTTTTAAACAACAGCAGCAACAACGAGACTATCGAGCTATATTTTGCAATAAAAATAAATATTTTGTGCAACATGGCGTATGAGTGACTTTCAACTAATATATTATTAATATATTTTAATAGCTTTTTGCTAAAGTTTATTAAGCTGTAGACGTAGAGAGCAGAAAAATGAATTTTTTAAGAAATTTTAATAATTCAAACAGCTGACTGCTGCATTTAATTAATGCACATAGCATTTAGCCGAAAGTGTGAAAAATAATTAAAAGTTACTCATACGCCAGAGTGCACAGCTAAATTATTATAAATATAGCTGCCAGCTTAAAGTGTTTTGAACAAAAATACTGCATATTTTGACAAATTTAAGCAAATTAAGTTGAGATCAGTGAGCTAAGGTGTTAAGTTCATAAAAAGCTATGTCGTTATGGGGTATTTAAAAGGGAAAAACTACTAAAAAAAAGGCTTAGTTTAATTAAAAGCGAATTGCTTATAAGTCTAGCTTTTTATTTGCTAAAGCAGCGAAGGCTTTCTTTACCTGATGCATAAATTACCACTTTTGCTTATTATAACTAAATTTAGGCAGACATATTTTTTGCTTACTACCTGCTCGCATTACTGCTAGGCAATTAGTAAGCATAATAAAGTCATAAAAGCTAGCAAATATCTGCTTTAACACAAGAACAAAGCAAAAACTCGTGCATATTTTTTTACATATTTCTGCTGTTAAGCTGAACTTGAGCTAAGCCAAGGGTGACTTGCTTTAATATTGTTTTGTTATGCTTTGAATTTTTTCCTTTTTTTTTGTTTTATGTGACAGTTGTTACATTCACAGGCAGTAAGAAAAACAAAATAATTCCGGTGAAGTTATTAAATATTCTACGCATACTGTTTTGCGCTCATAGTCAAGTGAGTGCACAAGTGTATGCGTTTGCTTTAGTGTGTGTGTGTTTTTTTTTATTGTTTGTTATTGTTTGAGGCGCATATTATATCATATTTGCGTTTGTCTCTGGCAACAAGTGCAAAAAAGATTAGCAATTAACGCATTTTCTTGGTAAATGAGCCAAAATGTAATAAGTTGCTTTAGTGTGCAGTCAAGTAAAAATTTGTCTCTACGACATAAAATGCGCATTTATAAAGCAGCAGCTTGTCAATATTACTAAATTCATGTTTGCTTAATTTTAAAAAAAATTTAAATCATAAAATATTCATTATCATACTCTCTAGCAGCAAATATATATAAGCTATGACTTTTAAGCATGACGCCTGAGTGACTTTTTTATTAATTATTCTGTTGTTATGCATGTTATTGTCATATTATTGTCGAGTCATCAATTATGCAATAAAGATTCATGTTCATGTGCATGTTCTACATACAAGCAAAACCTACTTTAAACCCACTCAACCTACGTTTTGTGCCGAATTTGTGATGAGACAAGCACTTAAGAGCTCTAGAGTGGCTTTTTTGTGTCCAACTGACTGAACGACAAGCACAATATGACTTTTCAAAAATTTCAGCTGTATTTTATATGCCTTAAAGTTATGCCATTTAAAAACTGAAAGCAATATTTTATAAAACAAAATAAAATTAAAATAAAATTAAAATAAATAAAACAAAATAAAATAAACAAATTAAACATGAACCATACAACATGTTGTGCTCTATTTAATATCAAATAATGTAAAAAAGCTAATATTAAAACATCAAAGCTTGTTTTGAAAACAAAAATTTTTTATATTGCTGTTGAAAATGTTTTATAAGCATTTTTGCATTAAAATTAAAAAAAATGTAGAAAATGTGGTCGCAGGTAGTCTGAGATATCTTGTTTATTTAAATTGCAGTTAAATTGCTGAAAAGTGTTGTAAAAATTAACTTCAAAGGCATCTGCTTTTCTCGTTATTGATCGACATCAGAGCTTATTTGCAGCCTTGATTGACACATTTCTGTGAGCAAGTATTTTTGAGGTACCTTTTTGTCCACTTCATTGGTGTTTAAAGCATTAAAGTTGACATGAAAGTCAATTTATGATTTTATTTTTGTTTGACCTCTCTTGTGATGCTTTGCAGGCAGTTTTGTCGAAAAAACTTCTAGTCGATGTCCATCTTCTTCAAAAAGCTATCTTGTTTGCGCTGGAGCTTGCAGTGTTTGGTATGTTACGATTCTGTGATGTACTGATTGAGCTATAAACAACTACTTTTCCATGTTGTTGAAAGAAAAAAAAATCGATTTTACAACAAAATTATTTTCACAATAACAACAGGTAAAAAAAATAATAATAATAATTATCAACCACAAATAAAGTCAAAGTTCGATAAATGAATTAACAATTAATTATTTTAAGACTTAAACAGCAAAATGGCACGTTTTGCATTTCAGCACATCTTTCAAATATGTCTACAAAGCGTATATTAATAAATTAAAGCGTCGCAAGACTACGTTTTTAACTCTTAAGCATTTCATTTCAGCCATGATGTGGAAATAGTCCTCGCGATTTCAATGCGAAGATTGCAACCACCTGCTAAGCCGCAACCAGCTTTAAAGCTGCCTTCCACAGACAATCTTAATGCAAATAAGACAAGCGTCATGCGTCGCACCTAATATCCCTCAAACTGTTATTATAACTTGCTATTTCAGTGATTTTCAAACTCTTTCACTCATTGATCGACATCAATGTTTGCAGTCTGATCGAGAAATTTTTAATTTTTCCCATATGAACAGATAAACGCTCAGTACGTGTGTGGCTCCTTAAAAATCCAGAGAAATTGATTGATTTGATTAATTTCATTTGATGTAAAAATTAATCCAATAAATTTATTTAATAAATTTAATTTGATGTATTTTTTACTCTCAATGGTTCGAATACATCGCAGGATGAGCTTTTGTATTAGTATTGAAATAAAACCCAACATCAAATGGCCCACAGGATCTTCATCTATATGGCGAAAGTAGGTTTATTTTGTTGGATCTACTGGTATAGGACTTAGCTTATCCGCTAAACGTCATTATATAGTCCTGCTTGATAAGCAGAAATGCTGAGAAATTAAGAATAATTGCAAATGACTTCTGTAGAAGCTGCAGAGACGAAGAGGTGGTGAAAACATTGTTCCATTTGGGTGTGACGACCTATCAATGAAAGGAATCAGGCGTCAAGCCACCTTCATCACATGTCGCAACGAGGCTTCATTAAAAGGAATAGCCGAGCGTGGTGCGATGCAACAATGGTTTAAATGAGCTTTTTTTTCGGTTTTATTTTACTCCAAAACAAAACAAAGTTAATGAAAATCGATAAAGGCATAATATTATCATACTAGTAACAACTGTGATCAAAATTGGAACAATTTTTGGTTGCCTATTTATTATTTTTACTAGTTCACTACCGTCAAAAATTACATAACTGACATAATTCAAAAATGGCTTGGACAGTTGTTGCGCCAGCCAAGTTCTTGATTAACCAACAAAGCTGTATATCACATAAAGTCTCACATATTTTGTATGAATGATAAATTAGTCATATGTATAAAATTCATACAAGTAGCTTATGTAATTTTTTTTTTTTTTATTTCATAAAAAAATTTGCATATTTTATATAAAAGTTTGTATATTTTATACAAAAATTTCAGTATATTAAACAAAATCTTTGTATATTTTAAACAAAAATATGTTTTTTTTTTTAAATGTATAAATATTACACAAAAATTTGTATATTTTATACAAAAATAGTGTATATTTTAAACAAAAGTTTGTATATTTTAAACAAAAGTTTGGATATTTTATACACAAATTTTATATATTTTAAACAATATTTGTATATTTAAAACAAAAATGTTGTATATTTTAAACAAAAATTTGTATATATAAAACAAAAATTTTGTATATTTTATACAAAAATGTGTGTTTCTTTAACAAAAACTTGTATATTAAATACAAAATTTGTATATTTTAAACAAAAATTTGTTGATTGAAAACAAATATTTTGTATATTTTAAACAAAAATTTATGCATTTAATACAAAAATTTGTATATTTATACAATAATGTGTATATTTTAAACGAAAATATGTATATTTAATACAAAAGTTAGTATATTTTATACAAAAATGTGTATGTTCAATACAAAAATGTGTATGTTTTATACAAAAATTTGTATATTTAATACAAAAATTTTTATATATTATGCAAGAGTTTGTATATTTTACACAAAAATATTATTATTTTATACAAAAATGTTTATATTTGATACACAAAATTTGTGTATTTTATACAAAAATTTTGTATATTTAAGACAAAAATTGATATATGTAATAAAACATTTGTATATTTAATAAAAAATTTGTATATTTTATACAAAAATTTCAGTATATTAAACAAAATCTTTGTATATTTTAAACAAAAATTTGTATATTTTATACAAAAATTTGTATATTTTAAACAAAAATATGTTTTTTTTTTTAAATGTATATATATTACACAAAAATTTGTATATTTTATACAAAAATGTTGTATATTTTAAACAAAAGTTTGTATATTTTAAACAAAAGTTAGGATATTTTATACACAAATTTTATATATTTTAAACAAAAATTTGTATATTTTAAACAAAAATGTTGTTTATTTTAAACAAAACTTTGTATATATAAAACAAAAATTTTGTATATTTTATACAAAAATGTGTGTATCTTTAACAAAAACTTGTATATTTAATACAAAAATTTGTATATTTTAAACAAAAATTTGTTGATTGAAAACAAATATTTTGTATATTTTAAACAAAAATTTATGCATTTAATACAAAAATTTGTATGTTTATACAATAATGTGTATATTTTAAACGAAAATATGTATATTTAATACATAAGTTAGTATATGTTATACAAAAATGTGTATGTTTAATACAAAAATGTGTATGTTTTATACAAAAATTTGTGTATTTAATACAAAAATTTTTATATTTAATAGAAAAATTTGTATATTTTATGCAAGAGTTTGTATATTTTACACAAAAATATTATTGGTTTATACAAAAATGTTTATATTTGATACACTAAATTTGTGTATTTTATACAAAAATTTTGTATATTTAAGACAAAAATTTATATATGTAATAAAACATTTGTATATTTAATACAAACATTTGTATATTTTAAACCAAAATTTGTATATGTAATAAAAAAAATTTGTGTATTTAATAAAAAATTTGAAAAGTTTTTATATTTAAGACAAAAATTTATATATGTAATAAAAAATTTGTATATTTAATACAAAAATGTGTTTACTTTAAACAAAAATTTGTATATTTTCTACAAAAATACTTCATACTAAAATGTGTATATTTTATACAAAAATTTTTATATATGATACAAATATGTGTGAATTTTATGCAAAAATTTGTATATTTTATGCAAAATTGTGTTTATATTATACAAAAACTTGTATATTTGATACAAAAATTTTTATATGTTATACAAAAAATTGTATATTTTATACAAAATTTTTATATTTTACACAAAAATATGTTTATTTTATACAAAAATTTTATTATTTTATACAAAAATGTGTAAATTTTATACAATAATTTGTATATTTGATAGAAAAGTTTGAATATTTCATACCAAAATTTGTACAATTTATACATAAGTTTGTATGTTTTATGCAAGAATGTGTGTTTTATACGAAGATTTTTATATTTTAAACAAAAATTTATATATTTAAAACAAAAATTTGTATATTTAATACACAAATTTGTATATTTAATACAAAAATTTTGTATATATAATTAAAAAATTTTGTATATTTTAGACGAAAATGTATATATTTAATACAAAAATGTGTGTATTTCATACCAAATTGTCTTTATACATTTTTTTACATTTAAATTTTTAATTTTGAATTTTTAATTACTTTTTATATTTAACACAAATATTTGTATATTTTTAACAAAAGTTTGGTTATTTTACACAAAAATTTGTATATATTAAATAAAAATGTGTTTATTTTAAACAAAAATTTGTATATTTTATACAAAAATTTTGTTATTGTAAACAAAACTTAGTATATTTTATGCAAAAGTTTGTATAGTTTATACAAAAGCTTGTATATATTTACACAAAAATTTCTTGAATATTGAATTTGATGGCTTTTTTAATATGTAATTTTTTACATCAATGGTAAAAATTTTATATTAAAAAACAATGTATATCTCCTACAAGAACTTTTGCTCTTAGTCATAGTTCTTTACTTCAGTAAAGTGTTTGCTTACAAAAGCCAACTTGTATAATTTTACTATGGTTTTTTTTTTGTTTGAATTTTTGTCGATTTTCAATATTTTGAATTGTATTTTTTTTAATATAAACTAAGTCATATCTGAGACATATATGTTCTAAGATTAATTTTTATTTTTTTATTGTTTTCAAAAGTTTTTTTTTAACTTTTGAAGTAATCTGTACAAAATTTAGTAAAGAATCAATGGTTCCTTAATTTTGCCAACAAAAATTTAACATCTTCTGCAGAAAAAACTGACCTTAAATCAGAAAATATGGCAGCATAATTATAGTAATAACAAAAAAAGTTGTTTTGCTCTTAAACTATGCTTTATACAGAAGTATATTTTATGTCAGTCATAGATTAAAAGTCTAATTTATTTCATTTATATTCCAGCGTACTTTTTATATGAACTCAAAAATCCGTTGCTATGTTACAGTGTTTATTTGAATAAAATTGAATAAAATAAAATTGAATAAAATTGGTATTGAATAAAAATTCTAAAAATGCGTAAATTTTTCAATCGACAATAATTTTGTTTGAAAGCACAAAAACAAACAAAACGACATGTCAGTAAATTTCTCAATAATTTTGTATCAGAAAATTTGCATGAAGGCATTTTTTCCATTTTTCTTAGAAACAGCTTGTTTTTGCCTATGGAAGGCAGAAAACTAAAGCCGGCTTTAAAAAAACTGTATATTTTTTTCCTATAGTTGGCTTTTATTATTGACTATGACTTTGCCCACTGATTTTGTTTTATTTGTTTTTTTTTTATTTTTCAATTCCTTACACTAATTAAAATTCTTCTTCAGTTATACAGTTTGGATCAGCAACAATGCTGCAAAACTAGGCAGATAAAATTTAGTCAAGTTAATCAAGAAAAAAAATTTAACAAGGCTTTTAAATAATTCTGTCCCAAGTCTCAGTGTCACAAACCTACCAGTGGAAGCTAAGCTAGTAGAATGCCCAAGTCTACAGAATCGTCGAATTTGATATACATGAAACAGATTTTTCAACGAATTGAAATAGTTAGTAAAACAAAAAAATTATGCAAATTGCTAAATTCAAATCTTATTCAATCAAACAAAATTTTGTATTTGCTATAATGCAAGGCAACTGCTAGCTTGAAAAAAATATTTTTTATTTATTTAATTAAGTTAATTTATTGTTTAAATTCTTTTTTGTTGTTTTATAAAATTTTTTTTAATAATCTTCTCTTAACAACAGACAATATCCAAACAAAATGCTATTCAGTGCTATTTATCACTGAAAAGCACAGTCCATAGATTTCCTTTAAGAAAACACACATATTTGTTAACTAATTTTTCTCACATTAATAACAGAACCAAAAACCGCAACATCAATAATACCGTAATAGTTAAGTTATTGACATAATGTAGCTCATTATGCAAAAACCACAAGAAAGGCGAATAGAAGAAAAGCAAAACAAAGCAAAACATAGCAAAACCAAAACAAAACCTAACTATGATTTATGTGTGTGTATTTATATGCAAAAAAAGAAAAAAAAAACCTAATAATCACATATGCAATATATAAATGTAACTATGCGCGTATGTATGACAACAACAGAATTACAGTTATTTAGACAAACAAGTATTGCAAGCATGACTTAGTTCTTCCGCTTTACATGTTGTGTTTTTTTTTTTGCAAATTGCGTTGCTTTTGCAAAACACACACAAACTAAAGCTTTTAGCACACCCACACAAAAGCATACAGCTTGAAGCAACTGTGTGATGGGTGTGTGTGTGTGTGTGTGTGAGATATTTAACAACATTATCACGTTAGGGTTGGTTGTCATTGGTTTTTGTCTGGTGTTTATTCACTTTGTTGTATTTTTTTATTATTTATTTTCTTATTTTTTGTTTTTGCCAAACGCACACATATCATGACGCCACGTCTATCAGCAGGATTAAAGCATAATTTAAGGACTCTGGCATGACTGATGCGTTACTGTGTTGTTTGATTCTTTTTTTCTCTTCACATAATAACCACTTTGTTGAGTTGCTAAAAGTTTCATGGTTGTTGTTGTTGTTATTGTTGCAATTTAACGCTGCTGCTTTTGTGTTTGATCATATAAATGATAACGTAAATATGTGTATGTTTGTGTGAGTGGGTGTGTGCGTGAGTATGAGTGCTGCGTTGAAGCGCTTGAAGTGTTTTAATTAACAGCATAACGACTTTTTTGTGCATTTACTTTGATAAGCCTAAAATTAGGCAATTAAATAAATTGAATTTGAAGCACTTGTTTACACTAAAGCATTCATGTGGGCAGCGCGAAAATTATATAATGTAATTTTTCAAAATAATTTAAATTAATGCTGCTACCTAAAAGAGTGCATTACTTTAATGAATACCTGCTACAAGAGTTAATTAGCTAAAATAAGTGAGAAAAAAAAAACGTTAAAAACAATCAAAATATATGAAGTGAAAAATTAAAAAAGTTCAAAGTACCTACTTTTTTAATTAAAATTATTTTTTTTCAAACACTTTTAAGCTGTTGTAGAAATAAAAAATATTGAGTGCCTACTTTCAAATTTTTAAACTACTTCTTTTTAACAAATTAAACCAAGTCGTACTAAAGCTGCTGAAAAGAAAAACAATGAATACTTTCAAATAAATATTTAAAAGCAACTTTGCTTAAATTATCATTTTAATTTTTGAAATAAGCTAAACTTTTTTTAAGCCTCAAGTGCTTGCTCAGCTCTTTGTATCTTATCTTGTTTTCTCTTTTCTTTTCTTAAAATTTCTAAATATAGCTTGTGGACGTAGCTGTACAATACTCGTAGATTTATTTTCATTTGCGGCTATTTTAAGACTGTGTTATGGTTTCATTTTCTTAATTTTCGCTGTTTTTTATAACAAAATTTTGCTAAAATTTATGTTGCAATTTAATAATATCTAAAACTATGCAGTTTTTATTAAATAAAAAGCAATTTATAGCAATTATTTCAAAAAGTGCAACATGACGTATGAGTGATATTTTTATTTTTATTGTTTTAGGTCGAGGGTTTTGTGACAGTAATAAAAAAAAAAAATATAAAGTGAACATTAAAAATAGGTAAAAAAGGCATGCATAATTTTTGTTTTATTGAATTTTTCACTTTTTTAAGTTTTTATAAATAAAAAAAAAAAAATTTTTCGGATGTTCTTGTCAACAAATAAAATTGAGGCGCCGGACACGCACTGAGCAAGCGATTTTGAATTTTCCCATTATGAAGAGATATTCGCTCAGGAAATCAAAACATGTTATATTGCCAAGCGACGTATTTTAGTCGCTCATTTCTCAGTGCGTGGTCGGCTCTTTGAGTAACTGCATTGAACACATCGAAAATCACGCAAGACTACTGAGGATAAGCAGCCACGAAACAGACTGTCTAGTCAGCGCTTTGTAATTTGCTCTAACAGAGATGTTGTTACTAATAGTTGTTGTCTTCATTAAAATATTTGATCATTTAACTCAATAAGAAGTCTTAAGGGGGGACATGACATTGGCCGTTTTTTTAAATTGACTAAAATATAATTTTTTTATAATTTTGTATTTTAGTAAACATTCTTAAGATTCTAATATTCTAATTTTATGGAAATATTCTTACGTGTTCAAAAGTTACAGTCGGATTAGTGAGAGCGCATTTTTAATTTTCGCGCTTTTTCTTCTTTGTTCACAAACTTTGTATGCGTTTATCTCGAAACCTGTTTTTCGTACTGCTTGCGGCACTAGCGGGTTCATTTTCTGACGAAATTTTTTTTTTTTGTATGTTTTAAAACTTGATTCGGTATCGTATGAGAGGAGCTTTTTTTTAAATTTTTTTTATATATTTTTTTTTAATTTTTAAATTTTTTATTTTTTTCGAAAAAACCAGGGGCCGTACCGGTTATGGCTCTTATCAAAATCTTTTTAATCTTAAAATCTTTAATCAAATCTTATCTTTTTAACTTTAATTTTTTCCGACAAAAATATGTTTTCGGGCAAACATAACAGTTACTTTTGAATGTTATTTTATCTGTCAAAAATAACAGTTTTTTTCTGCCTTTTATTTTTTCGGTCAAAAATATAAGGCAATTTGTGTTTTTACAAAGGCCATTATACTGACTAAAAAACTATCGATACCATTATTTTGGTCTCATCGGTGAACACTAGAGTGGGTCGAAAAAAAAAGTTTGAAAAAACCACCCCCTATTTTAAAGTTGACCTCGAGAGGATTCCGAAAACAAAAAAAAATTTTTTTTTTGGACCACCGGAAAAACAGCCAAAATGGTATTTTTTGCATAACTTAAGCATTACATGTCAGATTTTAAAAAATTGTATGTCGTTGAAAAGGACTTTACGAGCACTACAAAGTCTTCTTAGAACATTTTTATTTTTGAGGTCATATTCAACTAGTAAGCCCCATTAGCCCGATTTACCACCCTTAAATTTTTTTTTTTTTTCTCATAAGATTAAACTCCTTCCAATTTGTGTAATTTGTGTTCAAAAAATTATTTATTAAGTTTCTTTTACAATTTTGTTTATGTTATGTAATTGTTCGATGACTAAACTTAAAGTAAATTTTTTATAAAAAAAAGGATAATATCAAATATTTGAACTATTATAACTCCTTTGTTTTTAAACTGAATAAATAATTTTTTGAACACAAATTGAACAAATTTGACGGAGTTTAATTATATGGGAAAAAAAAAAGTAATTTAAGGGGGATAAATCGGGCTAATGGGGCTTACTAATTGAATATGACCTCAAAAGTAAAAATGTTCAAAAAAGACATTGTAGTGCTCGTAAAGCCCTTTTCAACGACATATAATTTTTTAAGATCTGACATGTAATGCTTAAGTTATGCAAAAAAGACCATTTTGGCTGTTTTTCCGGTGGTCCAAAAAAAAAAATTTTTCGTTTTCGGAATCCTATCGAGGTCAACTTTAAAATAGGGGGTGGTTTTTTCAAACTTTTTTTTTTTTGTATGGAGGCCGACCCACTCTAGTGAACACGTTTTACATATGGTATCAATAGTTTTTTAATCGGACAAGCGGCATTCAAAAAAACACAGATTGCCTGATATTTTTGATCGAAAAAATAAAAGTCACAAAATAACTGTTATTTTTGAGCGATAAAATAAAAGTCAAAGGTTACCGTTATTTTTGTCTGAAAAAATAAAAGGCAAAAAATAACAGTTAATATTTAACTTTTATACAACCAGTCGAAAATTTAAAAGGCTCTTAATATTCCTGAAGCTGAGGCCATTTGTATCATAATGGTATATTTGAAAATGTCCTTCGACAATTTTTTCATTGTGTCGTTTTCATTCGAAAATTGTAAAATAACAGTTATTTTCGGTCCCTGAAAAAAACACACTTTGAAATTTGGAACATCACCACAAATTGAAAAAAAAAATTTTTGGAAAAAAGCTCTTGTCATACGATAACCAATTTTGTTAAGATTTAAAATAAAGCATTTTTTTCCAGATCAGACAATTTTTGCAACTTTCAGCGCTGCAACCACGAGGCCCCGTTTTTTTCTCTGCCAACAGTTTGGAGCTCTACAAAACCATGTTGGAGTAAAAAATATATTTTTGTGAATTTTTTTTTTCTTCTCATCTGTTCAATTCTCTAGAATAATAAAAAAAAACTCGCGTGTAGCAACGTACACGTGGCAAAAGTGAAACTTCTTTAACAGTAAGAAATAAGAGAGATTTTAGAGTGAAATAGAGAGAGAAAGTATCGAAATGGAATAATAATCTGTTGATTCAATATTTGCATCCAGGGACCGTACCGGCTATGGTTTTTGTCGAAAGTGTCACATATTAACTTTTATCTCTTAATTTTTATTTTTTCCAACAAAAATAAAAGTTATTTTGTGCCTTATAAAAAAGTGATTTTTTGTGCAAAAATAACAGTTACTTTTGACTTTTATTTAATCGGTCAAAAATAACAGTTATTTTCTGCTGTTTATTTTTTCAGTCTAAAATATCAGGTAATTTATATTTGTTCAAGTCATTTTGGCGACTAAAAAAATTTTGATACCATTATTTGCATCTCATCGTTGAGACATTTTACACATGGTGTCAACAGTTCAATCTGTCAAACGGCCTATAAAAAAAAACAAAAAAATTTTGACCGAAAAAATTAAAGTCACAAAATAACTGCTATTTTTGACCGATTAAATAAAAGTCTAAAGTAATCTTTATTTTTCCACGAACAAAAAATAACACTTTAATTTTAACTTTTACAGCATCAGTCTAAAATTTAAAAGGCACTTAATATTCGTGAGGCTGAGAACATTTGTAACATAATTGCATATTTGAAAAAGTCTTTCAACAATTTTTTTTCATTTGAAAATTGTAAAATAACAGTTATTTTCGGTCCTTGTTTTAGTTCAGTTGGTGTTTTAGTTGGTTTCGAATGTCTTCTCAACATTGTTACTTTTTGAATGCTAGATTGCATTTGCATAGTACTCGCTGAAGGAGCCTCCGAAAGCAGAGGCAAATCTTGTTGATTACTACCTCCTGCTTCCTGATCATAATAATTGCTATGTTGATTGTTAAGTGTATCAACTTGGTTGGCTATAAAATATTGTTGAGATGATGGCTGAGTTCCAAAATACATTTTCACAAAGCATCAGTGTGTTTTTGGGGATTGGTTCTTTGTAGATTCACCAAAATACAGTGATGTTTTATAAAAATGCATTTTGGAACTCAGCCGATGTTGCATTCATCTAACCTTCATCATTAGTTGCAGACTCAGCTGCGGCTGCATTCTTAAGAGCTCTAATTCGCTCTTTATGCTCACGAACGCGTTCTGCAACTGTTTTAGCAATTTTTTTAACTTTGAGACTTTTTTTGGCTGGCAAAAACTATTCTCGGCAGTCTTAAATATTTCACTTTTAACACTTTTTGCTTTTATTATTATATTGAATCAACTGTTTTTTGCATGTTGTCAATGCAACTGTCAAGTTTTTGATCTCAACCAACGAACCAAATTAAGCTTTAAGCTCATTATGCGGTGAACAGGCAGTATAATTTTTTCCCGCTGGATGTATCTCTATGCCTAAATATTTTCGTTTGAAGCTTAAAAAATCAATTTTCCGTGCATACTTTTCGGTTGAAAATTAATGTTACGGACAGAATGTTACGCGTTCAGTTTTAATTACATTTTGTTTGCCTGTTTATCATGAGCTTACATGGCGTAAAGGTATAGATTCCGACTCTTGGGCAACAATGGTCAGGGTTCAATTCTCGCTAGCGGCTATAATTTTTTGAAAATTTTCATATGAATTGAAAGCGTTAGCCTAGCGTCACGAATAAGAGACCTTGAAATTTCACTCGCCACCAAAGAAGTTTCACTTCAAAAAAATTTTGGAAAAATGTTTGTTTTTGTTGAATTTTTTAAAAAGGTCTGTTTTCTCTGCCGCGAATGTTTTGTCCCACCTTAACTCAATATGAAGTCTTAACAATAAAAAAAAGCTGTGAAAATTTTCAACACAAAATTTTACTGTTGAATTTATATTTAAAATTAAAATAATTTTAATTAAAAAATGTGAAGACCGTGGCATGCTCGGAGCCCTAGTTCCATCCCCAGTAGCGGCAAAAGTTTTTTTCAATAAAAATTTTTCTGATTGGTCACCACCTCTCTGCAGACAATGGCAAACCTCAGTGGCTAAATATTGCCATGCAAAGCTAGCTTCTTGACAACTTGAACTTTAGCCGTTCGTAGTCGGCATAAAACACGTAGGTCCTGTTCTCGGTCAATTATGTGTAAACATTTAATATCACACACAACACGATTGATATTAAGAAGCTCGGTCAAAGTTCTTTCAAGGGCTGAAATGGCCAATTTGTTTTTTGTTTTGCAATGATTGAAAGGTCAAAAGTTCATTAAATTTTAATGTACTGTCATATGACGTTAATAAATTTTAGTATTTCTTTATGTCAAAAAAAAAATTGTAAGCAAAAATAATTTGGAACCTTGTTATTTTTAAGGACAATAATAAATATTTACAAAAAAAAAAAAACAAATTGGCCATTTCAGCCCTTGAAAGAACTTTGACCTTCTTATGATAAATTGTGTTGTGTGTGTTATTAAATGCTTGCACACAATTAACCGAGAACTGGACCTACATATTTTATGCCAACTCCAAACGGCTAAAGTTCATGTTCTCAAGAAGCTTTACATGGCATTGTTTACTCTCTGAGGTTTGCCATTGTCTGCAGAGAGGTGGTGACCGATCAGAAAAATTTTTTTATTGAAAAAAACTTTTCGCCGCGACTGGGGATCGAACTCGGGCTCCGAGCATGCTAAGCCACACACTTAACCTGCATGCCACGGTCACCTGTATAAATATTTGCCCTGTTTTTTAAAAAATTATAAGAAAAGAAGATTTTCTTTTAGTCCTGACAACTATATACTTTTTTTGGGGGTTCCCATTAAATTTTTTCGACCTTAAAGCATACTTCGACCTTCGGGCTTAAAAACATGCTTGCTAACGAGCAGTACACTGTAAAAAAATATTTATTTTTATATTCTCGGCCTAAACTCTGATTTCAGACACCGGTTTGTCAACTTAATTTTTTTGTTCCAGTCTATTGTACACATCTATTTCGAAACACTCATACTTTTGCAGCTGCCGCATTTTGCTCGAGTCAAATAAATGTCTGTTTTATTCAAAACCAAAGTTTGAAGATCTAGCTTTATGCTTTGTACCAAACAAAAAATCCTTTTTTCCGCTCTTCCAAATGATATGTTAAGTCCTCCTTGAGCCTAAAATTATGCAAAATGCTGTTCATTAAGTTGTAAAGCTAAAACCTTACAAATGCCTAAAAATTAGGCATTCTGCTGGTTTTGTATTTAATTGTAAGCTTTCCTTTCAATAATTTTATAGCAATTTTATGGCAAATTTTGCAACACCCACAGCCGCAAGTTATGTTACAAATAATCTGATAAAGTTTTGCAGTTAACTGCTTTGTGCTCTTTTGTTTGGCTTAATTAAATTGCAAACAATTCGAATTGCTTTGATAGTTCTTCATTTCACTCTATTAATACGCATTAATAAAGGAATAAAACAAAAAGCAATAAAAACGAAAATGAAATAAAAAATTAGCTGATTAAAAGTTGCTCCAGTGAATTTGCAGCAGAGAAGAGATAAAATATGCTACCACAACAGCGAAGTTATATCAAAAGTTTCAATTAGTTTCTGACGTTCTATCGATACTGTGGCTGAATGAACAAGATTCTGCAGATTCTTTGTTGTACTTCTTTTTTTTTTTTGCTACAGCTTGTTATGAAAGCTGAAAGCGCGCTAAATGTGCACATAAAAATATCATAAAAAAAAACTTGCTGAAAACTATAAAACAGATAAAGCAAAATAAAAACACAATTAAGCTAAAGTTTAATAAACCGTTCTGCATTTAATAGCAGCACGTTTTCAGTTAAGGCTGAAATAACAAGTAGAAGTAAGAGTGTGTGTGTTTGTTTTCTAAGCAAATTTAAAGTCAAAGTTGTTATTTTAACTGCAAAAGCTTTAAGTACTATTCAAAGCTGTGAAATAAACAACAAAAGCTAATTCAAATAAATGCTTTTTAAAGTGCAACAAATTTGTACAAATTTGTACAAATTTCAAAGCTTTAAATTTGATAAATATTTAAAAAACACACACACACATGAGTGTATTTCAAAAAAATTTATTAGTTTTTGTGTAAAAATTCTGCGCAGCTACAGCGAACGCTTTGCTGCCCAGCTGCAGGATTAAGTTTTAACCGAAAACCTGCAACCGGATACGTGTGCTTAGAAACTCCATAGCAATAAATTTCAAAAATAAATTGCTGATTTTACTCGAAATACGTGCCAACAAACAGAGCAAAAGTATGCAATTTAACTATGTGTGCCAAGGATGTAAGGATGTGCGTAACACCAGAGTTTAAGTGTTAAAAATTCAACGAAAATATTTTGTAATGAGCACAGAAATAAGAACTTAGTTTAACTTTACCACAAGGCGTCTCCTTTATTTGCTGTTGGCTTCGCCAAAATACACAAAGTAAAAGCTTAAAGAATAATAGTGAAAAAAACAACAACAAAAGGCAAATAAATTTTAGGCTTTATGTTAAAAATAAGAGCAGCTGCTTGCTACCTGCTTTGCTTAAATATGCTGCGTGTGCTCTGTTCGTTATGTATGTGTTTGCGTGTATTTTGGTGTGTGTGTGTGTGTATGTGTCAGTATGCGTGACTGTTTAATTGTTTGTTTATTTTGTAGCTTGACGTCATCGAAATTTAAACATTGAAGTTTATCAAGCAGCATTGCCGTTAATATGCTTAACTTTTTTGCATGCCACACTTTTAATCACGTGTACATAAGCACATTTGTATGCTAAGAAAGAAAAAAAAAAAGAATCTACTTGCGTGCTTGTTTTTTTATGTTTACAAAAAACGAAAATGTTGTGTTGGCGTTTAAGCCGATTCAAATATTTTCCAAGACGAAAACGGAAGTAAGCCAGACAAAGCAAGTAAGACGAAGTGAAAAGAAAATGAGTAGAAAATTTCAGCAAAACGCTGTAAAAAAGCTATTAAAAAATATTAAAAAAAAAAACTCAAAATTTTGCTGATACATATACTATACAATCTAGAATGCATGTGTTATGTTGTTAAAAAGCAAATTAAAAACACTCTTAGCTTTATTGACACACAAAAGCTTTAGCTGAATTTTTGTATTTTTTAATCAAAGACTTTGAAAGTGAGCATCAAAAACTTTGAAAGTGAGCACGTGAAAAAGCTTTAGGTACCATTACTCAGCTGCTGCAGGCTTGGCTAATTCTTTTTTAATCACACTTTTTATGTTATCCATCAAACTGCAAGTGAAGCTTTGACAAAGGTTGAGAATTCTGTGAATGAGTTATGAATTATATTTTTACCTTTGAATTAAAGACTGTCTAGTATAATATTTCATATAAGTTGTGCCCAAAACCATTTCCAGTTGCCTTAGAGCAACAAAATTTGCTGAAAAGGACCTTTTTAAATAGATCAAATAATTTTGTGAAGATGATTGGACTATGAGCACGCTTTCCATATATATTAAAAAATAATTTTATTGGTAAAACAATTTTTTTGACTCCATCAAATTCTTCTAAACATTTTAACATGTCTAAATTTTGAAAAAGTGACTTTTTAAACTTCCCGCTTCTTAATTGGAAGGGCTGCACTGCTCCTGTCAGCAATCATCTGTTAGTTTACTCCTATCAAATTATGAACAAGATACGTCATTTAGTTTGTGTTTGTCAGCCATTGATAGCAGACGATCCACCTTGGCCTTCTTTGGCGCCGATTCACATGGCGTAGCCTACTGTTTTGACTGCTATTTGGTCTCTGGTGTGTTGTGGTGAAACCATGGTTACATTTGTCCATGGTTACGAAACGGCGCAAAAACTCGTCCATATTGTGGTTGAACAACGGCAAGCACTACTTTGAAGTTGTCGATTGTGAGCAAATGCTGCACCCATCTTGCGACTAGCTTTTTCATAACCTAGTGATCTTTCAAAGTCGAACCATTGAGCCCTGTGATATGCCTATGGCTTCCACAATCTCCCGCACTTTAAATCTCCGATTGGCCAATTGTTTCGAGTGAAGCGACCTCAACTAAGCGTCCAAATCGTTCAGCATTTCTCATGCTTGTACACAGACACAAGCTAAATGACGTAGCTTGTTCAAACATTTGACAGGAGTCACTGAGAAATGCTTGGTAACAGCAGACTACTACTTAAAAGCTTTTATTATCATAAAAAATGATATATTTAAGATAAAAATAAAATAAATTCAGAACAATTAAAATAATTAGATTAGATTTTTTTAGTGGTGACCGTGGCATGCAGATTAAGTGTGTGGCTTAGCATGCTTGGAGCCCGGGTTCGATCCCCAGCCGTGGCGAAAAGTTTTTTCAATAAAAAATTTTTCTGATCGGTCACCACCTCTCTGCAGTCAATGGCAAACCTCAGAGAGTAAATAATGCCATGTAAAGCTTATTGAGAACATGAGCCGTTCGGAGTCGGCATAAAACATGTAGGTCCAGTTCTCGGTCAATTGTGTGCAAACATTTAATAACACACACAACACAATTAATCATAAGAAGCTCGGTCAAAGTCCTTTCAAGGGCTGAAATGGCCAATTTGTTTTTTTTTGTTTTTTTTTTTTAGATTTTCAATTTAATAATGTATATAAATAATCAAATTTGACGAAGAAATTAATAGCAACAGTAATTTAAAATTATTTTTTTACTTTGTATTGATTTTGAAGTAGGTTTTTTTTTTTTTTAAAAAAGTTTTTTTAGAGTACTTTCCAGGATTGCCCACAATCCGATTTGGGCACTCCTGTGCTATAGATTTTTGTTTGTTCATTGATGACTCCATTAAAAGTTAAAAATTTTTTTCCTTTTTGATGGAATACCATATTTTTAACCGTCAGCAGTCAAGACTGGGATTCCAGCTTTCCATTGAAATACTACTGTGCACAAAAAATATCGGGAATATCGGGAAAATCTTCAAGTATTCTTCTAAATTAATTTCATCTCCCGTCAAAATGCTCCCACTAGATGCAATTCACTTGTGGCAACGTTTTTCACCGGTATTGTTTTTAATTCCTTAATCGCTTCGATTTCTATCTTTACTATCGATTCAAAACGGTGTCTACGGAGCGGTCTCTTGAGTTAAGCGAATAGCCAGAAGTCACATAATGCTAAGTCAGGCGAATATGGTGGTTGCGGAAGGATATGGGTTGAGAAATTTTGCGTTTTTTCTTCAATCGAGATTTCAATTTTCAATCGAGATTTCATTTTTCTGAGACCTAAATGGTCACTAAAATGATTTTCACTCATCCTTCCGAAATTCCAAAAAGGTCAGTAAGACTCAGACTGCCAAACGACGATTTTGGAGCTCCAATTCTTTCATTTTGTTGATGTTTAACTCTTCAGTTGAAAGCGTCTTCAACGCTTTTTCGACCCGGTTTGAATATTTTCCACTCATAAATCGTCATAAATCTTATTGAAATCTTTAAAAAATTTATATTAAAATTTCTCTGCATTTTTTGCTCACAGTAATACATGTCAATGTAGAATGTATGTCTGTAAAAACTTAATTTGGTCAAAATTGTTAATGGTGCCCATAACCGGTTAAGTCCTCCTAGTATTATAAACAGTAATGGTAATGATAATGGTAATAGTAATTGAATTGGTTATGAGCTGGTCATGGTAGTAGTTATGGTAATGGTAATGGTAATGGAAATTGAATTTGTTATGGTCTGGTCATGATGGTAGTTGGTAATGGTAATGGTAATGGTAATGGTAATGGTAATGGTAATAGTAATGGTAAAGGTAATGGTAATGGTAATGGTAATGGTAATGGTAATGGTAATGGTAATGGTAATGGTAATGGTAATGGTAATGGTAATGGTAATGGTAATGGTAATGGTAATGGTAATGGTAATGGTAATGGCACTGGTAATGGTAATGGTAATGGTAATGGTAATGGCAATGGTAATGGTAATGGTTATGATAATGGTAATGATAATGATAATGATAATGGAAATGATTATGGTAAAGATTACGGTGATGATAGTGGTAATCGTTATTGTCAAGGTAGTGGCAATGGTAATGGTTATGGTTATGATATTGGTAATGGTAATGGTAGTGAAAATGTTAACGGTAATGGTTATGGTAATGGAAATAGTAATGGTTATGGTAATGGTAATGGTAGTGGTAGTATAAATGGTAATAGTGATGGTAATGGTAATGTAATGGTAATGGTAATGGTAATATTAATGGTAATGGTAATGGTATTGGTAATGGTAATGGTAATGGTAATGATAATGATAATAATAATGGTAATGGTAATGGTAATGTTACTTGTTATGTTAATGATAATTTGTTGTAGTCGTTGTTGTTGTAATGGTAATAGTAATGCTAATGGTAGTGGTAATAGATGGTAATAGTAATATTTATGATAACGGTAATGATAATGGTAAAGGTTACGGTGATGGTACTGGTAATCGTTATTGTAATGGTAGTGGAAATGATAATGGTAATGGAAATGGTAATGGAAATGGTAATGGCACTGGTAATGTTAATGGTAATGGTAATGGCAATGGTAATGGTAATGGTAATGGTAATTGTTATGGCAATGACAATTTGTTGTAGTCGTTGTTGTAATAGTAATCGCAATGGTAATAGTGATGGTTATGGTAATGGTAATGGTAAAAGTAATGGTAACGGTATTTATAATGGTAAAGGTTACGGTGATGGTAATGGTAATCGTTATTGTAATGGTAGTGGTAATGATAATGGTACTGCAAATGGAAATGGTTTTGTAATGGTAATGGTAATGGTTATGGTCATGGTAATGATAATGGTAATGGTAATGGTAATGGTAATGGTAATGGTAATGGTAATGGTAATGGTAATGGTAATGGTAATGGTAATGGTAATGACAATGGTAATGGTAATGGTAATGGTAATGGTAATGGTAATGTTAATGGTTATGGTTATGGTAATGGTAATGGTAATGGTAATGGTAATGGTAATGGTAATGGTAATGGTAATGGTAATGGTAATGGTAATGGTAATGGTAATGGTAATGGTAATGGTAATGGTAATGGTAATGGTAATGGTAATGGCAATGGTAATGGTAATGGTAATGGTAATGGTAATGGTAATGGTAATGGTAATGGTAATGGTAATGGTAATGGTAATGGTAATGGTAATGTTAATGGTTATGGTTATGGTAATGGTAATGGTAATGGTAATGGTAATGGTAATTTTATGGCAATGATAATGTCAATGACAATTCGTTATAGTCGTTGTTGTTGTTTTTATGTGTTATGCTAAAATATAAAAAAAAAAAAGTTAACTGATCGTTGTGAAAAGGTTAAATGATAATTTGAAAAATTTTGTTGACGGAAATAGGTTAAGAATTAAAATAATTAGAAAATAAAAACTAAAGCTCCGTTGTATTTGGAGCTTCCCTCATGATTCAAGTACCGGCGAGAATGACTTTTGTTTGAAGTATTCGGTGCATAATTCTTTTGAATTGAACAATTTTTTCAATCAATTTTTATTACAACCAACGGCAAAAAATTGGTTTCGAGATAATCCTATTTCCAGTTATGATAAGTGTGAATTTGGCACGATTTTGAGACTGAATTTCTTATACAAAAAATTTCGTAAAAAAGCTGTTCATTGCATTTGCTTGAAATTATATTTCTAATACTATGCAAGTTCATAAAAGCAATATATAAAAATTTTTTTCAATCAAAAACTAGATATTTTCTAGAACCTAAATTTTTAAGTTAAAATAACAAGAAAAGAAAACTAATAGTCGGATGGAACTGACATGGTATAAATATGCAAAGTCGGTTGAGTTTATAATACAAAATTAATTTTTAAAATTTAATTTTAGCTATTGAATTTAAATTGTAGCGAATAATAGTCTTTTATTCAAATTGTTCTAAACCGTTTAATTTTTACAAAGTTTCTTATATTCGATTTTCTCAGGATTCACTTTTATTTATAATCCACTCTAATTTATGAAACAAACCTATAACACAAGATTATCATAATTATGTTTAAATTTTTTGATTACAAATTGCAACATTTTTAATTGTAAGCCTCGTTTGTCTTTTTCTTTGTCAAAATGCTTATTTCTCTTCTATTTATATTTTATAATTTAACTTATTTTTAAGTCACTTTAAAAGTATTCGTTATCCTATATTTACATTCCATTTCAAATAATCATGTCCTATATTTCTCAATTTTTTTTTTTTTTTGTTATGAATCAAAGCATTTGACCACATTTGTAAAATATCTTTACTTTTCTGAAATATACTTTTCATTACTTATGTGATGAAAGCTGTATAAAACCGTAACTTTTCATATTTTTTGCAACACTCACACTTTTTTGTTCATCAGTCTTTCTGTTTCTACAGTTCTTAGTAAAATCCTGCACAACTTAAAAGATTATTTTTTTTAAAATTCTTTTACAATGCCAGGTTTTCACACACACATTTTTGTGCTTTAATACAAAGAGAAAGAAAGAGAAAGCAAAATTGAGAAAAAAACACAAAACTTTTTATTGAATTGAAAAGCAATTCGTATAGATTTAAAAATTTTGCTCATTAATCTTTTGCCATGTGCTCAATTTTGGGCTCAAAACTGCGTGAACTTGCGTTTGTCACGTTTTCAGTTGCAAAAAAAATAAAATAATAACAAATAAAAAAAAAATAAAAATAAAGAATCGTGGCATTGACATTTAAACATTTGATAGCTTGAGGCTGCCACAGTTAGTCAGTCACTCATTGACAAGAGGACACTCATACATACAAATAGACACGTTGTGTTTTGTGTAAGTTTAAGTGCGTATACTTAAGTATTTGGGTGCTTTTGTGTTGTTGTTTTTGTTGTTATTTTTGTCGTTATATAGTTGTTGTTGTTAAATGCTTATTTAAAGTTCACTTGCTTGTTGGTTGGTTACTAAGCTTAGTCTGTTGGTAAAAGTAAGTTATTACAGCTGGTCGCTCAACTGTGCGTGTCACTCCCAAAGGTATGCTTCGTTTTTTTTTTTTGATATTGTGCCTTTAATAGAATAAAATATTTTCCGAGAATTTTAAAGGCTAAAAATAATATTCAATTGATTATTGGAAAATAGTTTAACACTTTTAAGAAAATTATAAAAATTTTTTTTTTTATATTGAGCAGAATTTTCTAAAATTTTTAAATTTTTTGAATTTGAAAAACCGAGTCAAATTTTTCAAATGAATCAGAGTGTTTAGAAAGAGTGCAAAGACTATTTAAGAAAATTTTTGTTTTTCACATTAATTTTGTATTGAATCAATAAAGAATGTATGTAAAAAGGTCGAATTTCGGCCACTGTCGAACTCTGGTACATATTTTTACTTGAACATTGAAAAATATCGTATGCTTTTTTGGCATTAATTAGAACTTAAGGGGCATGCAATTTATGTCATTCGAAAGGTACTGTTACACAGTTGTGCAATATGTTTGAATAAATTATCTCATGGAGGGAGTTATCAACCTTCTAAGAGAGATGTACAATTTTTGTAAAAAAATCCACACTTTGATCAAAATCAAATTTGGTTGAAAGAGAATTTTGGAGTTGATCGAATTTGAGTTTTTAACAAAAGTAAAAATTTCACAAAAAATGTAGTTTCATACATTCAACAACTGTGCAATTTGTAAAAAGGGCGTTTTGAATTCAAAAGTTTGTTTTTTATTACAATATATTAAACGAATTTTAATGATTTTTAAATTTTTCTAATTATTTCTAAAATTTGTTTAAATTTTGTTTCAAATCTGCTAAAAATCACTGTAAAGCTCTAACAAAACGTAATTTTAATGAGTTTTTCTAAATATTTTCGTTAAAAATCACTGTTCAACACAAAAAAAAAAAATTACAAGATTCGGGTAGAGAAGAAAAAAAAAAAAAAAAAATATACGTGTATCGGCGTTTTGACAGTTTACATCTGATTTTTATTTTATGGAGGGTTTTCATTTTCTGCCTTTTTGTGCAAGTTCTTATGGTGAATCGTAATATAAAACCATGTCACCTTTACATTTTAGCTAAAAGATGTGTTCGGAAGATTTATGTAAAAAACTGCGAAAAATATTTTTGTAGAACATTTTAATCCTCAAGCTCCTCATTGTATGGGTCTTTTTTGTCCCTTTCTAAAAAAAGTTCAAAAAAGACCCATAAAACAGGGCTTAATAGGGTTAAAACGTATCACAAAAATATTTGGCAATAAATTTTATTATACTTATCTGAATATTTTAAACTCTACAGCTCTGTTTTATGGTTCTTTTTTGCTCCTTTGTGAAAAAAGAACAAAAAATACCCATATTGGGACAAGCTAGAGGGTTAAAATATTCTACAAAAATATTCCCCGTAGTATTTTACATAAATCTTTCAAACACATCTTTTAGCTAAAATGTAAGGGTGACATGGTTTCCTCATACGATTTACCATAAGAACTTGCAAAAAGGGAGAAAATTAAAACCCTCCTAAATTAAACCTCAGTTGTAAACTTTCAAAACGCCCATCGATATACGTATATTTTTTGTTTGTCATCTTTATCAATAAACGTTGTCGGAAGCTTTTTACTTTGTAAAAAAATTGATTTTGTTGAACAGTGTATTTAGCGTGTACTTCAACCAAATGTCAAGAGAGAGAGAAAAAATTGTCTCCTTTGAAGTTACTGAATTGGGCAGCCAATATCTCTGTCATCTTTGCATAAATTTTATTTATTTCTTTTTTGTATTTAAAGCT
This sequence comes from Tetanocera ferruginea, assembly GCA_958299015.1. Classification (NCBI taxonomy): domain Eukaryota; kingdom Metazoa; phylum Arthropoda; class Insecta; order Diptera; family Sciomyzidae; genus Tetanocera; species Tetanocera ferruginea. The sequence goes on along the minus strand of OY282643.1, from coordinate 132,443,267 downwards.
CATTTGTTAACTTAAAAAAATTCATAAAAATTTTACCGTTACTTTTTTGTTTATATTTAAACAATTGCTTATAAGAAGAGAGCCCAAAATGTGAACTTTTCTCAAAATTTGGTTTAAAAATTATTGTTGGTGTAAAAAAAGAAAAACTCAAATTTGCATTTTTGATTTTCTTTCAAAGTCCTAAAAGTCATTTAAGATGAATTTATTTTGTCTAGACACAAAAATAATAAACTGTTCGATACATACGAAAATCAAGGCCTTAAAATTTTTTTTATTAAATTAACTTTTTTTAAAATGTTTTTTATTTTTTTCTTAATTTACAAAATTCAAAAAGAATTTATTTGAAGAAAATAACTCTTTATCTTCAATGAATTATATTCTTATATTCTTCATAATTATAAACAGGCAGAAAGAAAATTGGTTCGATTTTTACCCCAGGTGATGCTAGTTTTTATAAAATAATAATAATAATTGAAATTATTATTTTTATTATTATCATTATTAGTATCATTATTATTATTTTTATTATTATTATTATTATTATTATTATTATTATTATTATTATTATTATTATTATTATTATTAATATTATTATTATTATTATTATTATTTTTATTATTATTATTATTATTATTATTATTATTATTATTATTATTATTATTATTATTATTATTATTATTATTATTATTATTATTATTAATATTATTATTATTATTATTATTATTATTATTATTATTATTATTATTATTATTATTATTATTATTATTATTATTATTATTATTATTATTATTATTATTATTATTATTATTATTATTATTATTATTATTATTATTATTATTATTATTATTATTATTATTATTATTATTATTATTATTATTATTATTATTATAACTAAAACATAATTCAGTAAAATGTGAGTGCGAAACGCTTGATGTTTTTTTTTAATTTCACAGCATATTTTTAGGCATTTTCTGTTTTGTGATTTATTGAAACTTCAAAAAATTTATATTTTTTTTTTCATTTCGAAAGTTTCAGTTTTACAAAAAATGTTTAACATTTTTCGTCATACCTACTATGGTTACCGTTTTTACTTTGATATATTTTATAAGTATTTGGAACTAAACGTTATTATTTGAATAATTTAAAACCGAATAAGTGGAAACGGGTCCGTCATTTTTGACGGGAAAGAACTATTACTATAATATAACATAATTCCGTAAAATGTGAGTGCGAAACGCTTGATTTTTTTTTTGAAAAATTTCACAGCATATTTTTAGGCATTTTTGTTTTGTGATTTATTGAAACTTCAAAACCTTTTTATATTTTTTTATATTTTTTTTTTATTTTGAAATTTTCACTTTTACAAAAAAATGTTTGAACTTATTTCGTCGTACCTACTTTGGTTTCCGTTTTCATATAAAGGTTATTTATAAATATGTATTTGGAACTAAAAATTGTTATTTGCACAATTTAAAATCGAACATGAAACCATGGCTGATTACTAATTCAGCAGAAAGAAAATCTATATTTTATGATTTTTCCTTTATTAAAACCGGACGGGTCATTTTTGACGTTAAAGAACTAGTAATTTCATAAAATTGTAATATTTTCAATTTTAAATTTTATTAACCCATTAGAGGTCAAATGAAAACTGGCTATAATTTTTAAAATGTATTCTTATGTATTGATCAAAATAAGTATAAAACAAGTAAAGAAAGTCTAAAGTCGGTGTAAACCGACATGAATACCCTAAGCCTGCTTTTTAAAAATACAATAATAGTATTGAAAATGGACATGTCCGTGGGCGGAAGAAGCCTATATTTCATAAGCATTTAAATTTTGATGAAAAATTTTGAACACACCAAGTATTATTCCTGTAGCTCACATGTAAATTAATGCCTTTATAGTATTTTCGCTATTGTGGGTTGTATGGGAGGTGGGTGTGTCCGTGGTCGGATGACGTCTATTTTTCAAAAACATATTAGTTTTGTTATAAAAAAACTTCGCACCAAATTTTATCTCTGAAAGTAAAACAGAAGCTTATTTAATGAGTTTTCCATTTTTGGGTTGTATGGCCGGTGGGCGTATCTTTGGATGGATGACACCCATTTTTCAAAGACATCTTTGGTTTGATATAAAATACAAACGTACCAAATTTTATCTCTGTACGTTAAACATGAGCTTATTAATGCGTTTTCAATTTTTGGGCTGTATCGGAAGTGGGCGTGTCCGTGGGCAAATTACGTTCATTTTTTAAAATCATCTTTAGTTTGTTATAAAAAACATGCGTACCAAATTTTGTTTCAGTAGGTTAAACACGAGCTTATTTATTGAGTTTTATATTTTTGGATTGTATGGGAGGTGGGCGTGGCCATGGGTGAGTGACGTACATTTTTCGAAGACGTCTTTGTTTTGATATAAAATACATACGTTTTAAATTTTTCAAAACTTATTTATTGAGTTTTTAATATTTGGTTGTATAGTAGGTGGGCGTGTCCGTGGGCGGATGACATCTATTTGTCGCAGGCATCTTTGTTTTGATATAAAATACATACGTTTCAAGTTTTATCTCTGTAGGTTAAATATGAGCTTATTTGTTGAGTTTTTAATATTTGGTTGTATGGGAGGTGGGCGTGTCCGTGGTCGGATGGCATTCATTTTTCGAAAACATATTTTTGTTGATATAAAACACATGCATACCGAATTTTATTGCTGTTGGCTAATTATGTGCTCATTTATGCAGTTTTCAATTTTTGCGTTGTATGAGAGGTAGGCGTGTCCGTGAACGGATTCCAAAAATATTCAATAGTGCAGATCTTTGGATCCATGTGACCATGTGTACTGAGTTTCATTCTATTATCGAAACTTCTTCTTTTTACGGACAACATACCGATGTACGGAATTGGATAGCTCGAGTCACGAGGTGACCTTGATCAAGAATATATATACTTTTCTATACCGGACTCGCTTCGTTCTATGCGTTACAAACGCTTGAACAAAGTTCATATACCCTGACCTTTCAGGTTTACGATATGAAAATACATAAAATAGGGTGAAAACTTTTTTGTAATCGATTTTTTCACACAACATTTTTTCTTTTTCACAGAATTTTTTAGAATTTTGTTACGAAACTAAAAAACGGCACAATGATTGCAAATTCTTTGATCAGTTCAGCTGTAGTCAATTGAGTACAGTGACTTCTAATGGGTTAAGAACTTTTTATTTTTAATAATTCTAGCTTAAAAATCGATCAATTCAATTTTTTAGATGTTTAACCCTTTCGAACCCGCTGCTGAACTAGCTGTCAGAAAATTTTGTTTTCATAACTCCTGTGTTTATAAGATCTAAATTAAGCATTTTTGAAAATTTCAGACTTCTAGAGTTATCCCGTCACTACACTCAGAAAAAAGTGTCTCGGAATATGATAAAAAAGGCATCATATTAAGAGAAAAATGGTATAGACTTTGCTCCAGAGAATGCTATTCTCTAATTGCGATACTAAAAATTCTCTAAAAATTATAAAAATCTACCATAAAATAGAAAAATATATAATTTTTAGAGAAAAATACTTTTTTTTTTTGAGAAAATATTTGTTTTTATTGAAGAAAATACTTCTCATAGTGAATTTTTTATCAAAATATAAGAAAAGTTTTTCATTTTCAATAAAATTTCTCTATAAATGAGAAATTTTTTGTGCGAGAAAAATACTTATCATAATTAGAGACATTGAAATGTTTCCATTTCCTAGAAGTAAAGAAATATTTCTACGAAAATGTGAAAATTTATTCTAATTGAAGAAAATTTTACTTAAAAAAGAGAAAATTGCTATTATCAAAAATAGAGAAATTTTTTACCGGAGCAAGGTATGTGTTTTTTTCTCAGTGTAGATATTGAATGTTGTACATATGTATGTAAGTCTGTAATAATGCACGTTTTTTAAATATTTTATTTTTGTATTCTTATTTCGCATTTGATATCTAAAACTGCGTACTTGATTTTTAAATTTATGATTTCAATATATATGTTTTTATATAATTTGATTTATAAAGGTAAAGGAAAAATAAATAAGATATAAAAAATATATAGAGTTTTATAAAAATCTCGGTCGCTAGATATCAGCCTTTTATAATAAAAAGATTTTCATAATATATTTTTTTAATTTATATTTTCAGCGCTAATTGCACTTTTTGTTCAATGTGTTAAAACTTAACTCTGAATAATGCGTCGCAGTTATGTAGATCGCAACAAAATTCTTACTGTTTTGTTGTTTTTTTTTTTTTATTATAAGAACTGCAATTATTCAATTCGATGTCTTTCTTTTATGAGTTTGTTCCGTTTGTTTCATATAAAACGGTGCTAAGCAATCAAAGTTGCTTGTAAGCAACGTTGGGGTCGAAAGGGTTAACATATTTTTGCAAAACTTGGCTCAAAAAATATCTTTAATATTGAGTGAAATTCAATTAAATATAGTAAAATTGAAGAAAAATATTGCTGCTGTTGCTTTGGTGAAAAAAATATCGTTGCATATTTTAAGGATGCTATTTTTATTTTTTAATGACTTGTTTTTCCAAAGTTTAATCAGCATAAAAAACTAGCTTGCATGTGACACACACATGTATTATTTATACACACACTTCCACACACATATATACACCCACACTAGTCCTACTGATTCCTACACAAATATCTTTGCCCAAGCATTCACAGCAAGTCGCTGTAAAAAAATTTGACACCAGCACAATAGCCAAGCAAAACTAAAAAAAACCAACAACAATCAGAGTAAAGCGAAAAACTGAAAAACTAGCAGCATGAAAAAAATTTAATAGTAACAAAAAACAAGCAACCTAACAACTAAACACAGCTGCAACAGCTTGCAAATTTGAAGCCTTGACGCATCAACGTACTGGCTGGCATGTTAGAGGTTAAAGCGACGTCATTTCCGGTTAAATTGTTGCTTGAGCTTGTATTTTTTTGCTTGACAGTTTTGTCTAGCTCAAATGACGACTCTATTTGTTGGAGTGTGCATTTTTTGTAACTTGTTGTTGTTGTGCAGGCAATGTGCGCATTTTTTGCGTTCTGTTTGAACTTTAACAAAAAAAAAAAAATCGAAGCTTTAGCTTTTGCTTTGCTTTGCTTTCCTTTTGTGCAGAGCTTTCTCTACAAGGCTCTCTATGGTTCTAAGCAAATATTTTGTTAAATAATTTAGAAAATTTTTCAATAAATTGTGCTAAGTAATTTTCTTCAACACAATATAAACATTATAATGAGCCTGTTGGAAGTATTAGCAAAGTTTGTTCTTTTAATAAAACTTTGCTTTTCATATGTCTTTTGCTGTAAATGAGTTCTTTAAACATTTATTTTTAGCTGCCTAAAATTATGCAAAATAAAATCAGGCCAAACGAACTTAAGTCAAAGGTTTTCTGCCACAAAACAACTGCCTACAACACACACACACACAATTCATATACATTCTAAAAATAATGTAATCTGCATATGACACCAGCATAACTTTTATTATGTGTTGTAACTGTCTGATGTTTGGAATGTGTTGGTGTAGAAAATGTTTGTTTATTTTTTTGCCAGAATATCTTTGCTTCATGTTTGATTTGGCTACGGCTGTGTGTGATTTGCTTATAAATGTTTTTTATTAGCATGTTTAAATTTGAAGCCCACCTTTTTTTTTTTTTTATTTTGCTGGCTTTGTAAGCATTTTTTTGTTGAACTAAAAACTTTTGCAAAATGGTGTTTTGGATATTTTTAGCATGGTTTTTATTAACCATGATGTGAGATGCAACCGTGATGTCAAACGAGTAAAGTCGAGATTTTTTTTTGGTTGTCTGCTCTAATTACGAATTCCTCGTGGCAAAAAGAAAAAGAAAAGTGTTAATATATTAAAATATCTAAAATAAAAAGAAAACATATAAGAAAAGTTAATTGCTACTTGATGTGCTTGTTTTTTTAATCTTAAAGCACGATTTTGATGAAAATCTTGCGCAGTAACATAACCTCACTCGCCTAGCGCCTGTAAAGCCTCTGCTGCTGCTGTTGTTCTTTTGTTGCTGTTCCGTTGAAATATCTAAAACAAAAAGAAAATATTTAAGAAAAGGTTATTGCTACTTGATGTGCTTGTTTTTTAATCTCAAAGCACGATTTTGATGAAAACCTTCTTGCGCTATAACATAACCTCATTCGCCTAGCGCCTGTAAAACGTGTGCCTCTGCTGCTGCTGTTGTCTTTTGCTGCTGTTTGATTGGATTGTATGCTGCTGCTTGTGCTGTTGTCGGCTGATTGCTGTTTGTGCTGTTGTCTGGGTGGACCTTTCCTGTTCCAATCAATAACAGAACATGCCTCTTCTATGCTTTCAATGCAAAGCGAACTGCACAAAAACATCAGGATCATGTAATTGTGGTATATGTGGACAATACTTTCACCCTGCCTGTGCTATGGAGATTACGCCGCAAGTTACCTCTGCGATGATGGATGTAATTCGCAAAAGCAATGGTGCTATTATTTATCGGTGCAACATTTGTACAAGCTCTCCACCTTCACGTAATACCATACAACAAGATGACATCACCACTAGACTTGTCAATATGGAGCGCCGCTTGTCTGAACAAATTTCTCAAGACGTAACATCACAGCTTACCACCATCAAGAACGAATTATTGAATTGCATTGCAAAAGTTAAATATGTTGAAGACAGCACTTTAAATAAACTTGCTGATTTAGAAGCCGATAACAATAACTTACGCAGACAACTTAATAGAGGTGATATAATTATCAGTGGTATTCCGGCACAGCTTGTAAAGGAGGAGCTTTATATTGTGCCTATAAAAATTGCAAAACTGTATAACATTGATTGTGCATCTTCTGATGTTAACTTCAGTACTTTCATCCGCAGAAAGAATGCTCTCCTTGTTAAGTTTAACTGTATAAAAACTAAAGATCTAATAATGAGGAAATACCACGAAAAACGTGACTTAATACTAAGTCAAATTCTTGAAACGGACATCAACTCAAGGATTTATCTCAACGACCACTTAACGCCATCTGCTTCGAAACTTCAGTTTGGTTGTCGAAAGCTTCTCAAGGGTGGCAAAATTAAATCATTTAAGCTTATCAACTCGGATGTTCCTGTGGCAAAAATTGTTATGTTCGACGGAGGAGAGAAGGTATTGAACTTAACTCAAGTCAACAAGCTGCTAGTAGACCAACAAGCAGAGATCATCGTTCCTGATAACTAACAAGTATTCAATTAATTATAATAGCATATGTATACACTTTTAATTTATTCAATCTTCTACGCTAAGCGGAAAAAGTTACATTTTCTTTTTTTATTTCAACACCTCGATGTTTTCTATATCATTATCTAGATTAAAAATAATATGAAGCTGTATTTCAATCCTTTGTAAACTAGTAGAACAGCCTTCATTTTTTCTTTTTTGTAATTGAAAAATTTGCTACCTTAATTTTTTTTATTGAAATCGTTCTATTACATAAAAAATTTATAATACTCTTTTTGAATTCATTGAAGTAAAACTTTTAAAGTTTAATTTTTCTTTTTTTATCTTGCTGCTATGTTCACAGTCTAAGAATTTACTGTGCAGACAATCTATATTTGAAAATTGTTAAAAAGTTTGTTGAATTAAATAGAATATAATCATATAGTAATGATGTTAAGGGGTCCAGTATTTATATTTTTAAGTAAAGCACGATTATGGGGATATGTTTTCTATTCACTTATCAATGAATGATAATCTTGGTACAGTGGCTAGCAATAACTTTATTTTGAGTTCTGTCTTAAAGCCAGATACATTTAATATTGCTCACTTTAACTGCCAAAGCATTGTACCATGCCATAATTCCACCAAGCTCGATGAAATTAGGTGTGTTCTTGAAGGCGGGTTTCTGGATGTAGTGGGAATTACTGAGACATGGCTTAAGGACTACGTGTCGGATGATGCAATTGCGATAGACGGATACTATTTGCATAGAAATGATCGTGTAAGTTCTAGAGGTGGTGGTGTTTGCATGTATGTTTCAAACAAATTTAAATCTCGTGTATTGCATGTAGAAAGAAATGAAGGAATATTTGAAGCGCTATTTGTAGAGGTAGCGGTTAATCCACACTTAAAGATTCTTGTGGGGATTATTTATTTGCCTCATGGGAATTTTTCTGTTTGTGAGGATTTGTTAGGAGATATGACGCTACAATTTGGCCAGGTGATCTACATGGGTGATTTCAACACAAATCTATTTCATATTAATCCGAATATTGCTGTAAGAAATTTTTGTTTGAATTTTAATATGAATGTTGTACACAATTGTGCGCCAACGCAATTTGACATTCAGCACCAAACAACATCGTTGATTGACTATTTTTTAGTATCGGACAGTAACTTAGTTGTGGTACAAGGCCAATTTCAAATCCCAGCTCTAAATTCTCATCATGCGTTAATATACTTGTCTTATAAATTACATATAACTCGCCACCCAACTAATTTTTTTTACAGAGACTATAAAAACATTAATTTTGAACAGTGTTTTCTTGATATTCAGACACAGGACTTTAGCCCAATATATAGAACCTCTGATCCTAACATTCAGCTTGAATGTGTGAATAATATTATTTTAGATTCTTTTAATACGCACGTGCCTTTGAAACAATTTCGACAAATAAGTCAAAATAATTGGATGCGTTGTGATCAAATAATATTAGCAACAATTAAAAGAGATTTAGCATGGCGGGCTTATACTGAGGGCAAAAATGAAACCAACTGGAAAATTTATTGTGTCTATCGTAACAAATTGAAGGCTACTATTAGAAAAGTACGAAACAGAGTTTCAGTGAATTTTTTTTCAGATTGCACTCCTATTCAAATGTGGAATAAATTAAGGAATGTAGGGGTGATTGAAAGTCATCACAATCACACTTCTTTAGATGTCGAGGAGCTAAACAACAACTTTGTATTGCCACCTTTAACATACTCCCCAGATCTAAGCCAGCTTAACGCAGAGTTGCATGGAATGTTTTCATTTCGAAGTGTTAATGAGTATGAGCTCTGGAAAGCTGTCACGTCTATAAAATCCAACGCAATTGGAGTGGATGGAATTTCCTTGAAATATTTGAAAATCATTTTCCCCATTATTTCTCAACATCTTTTGTTTATGTACAATTCAATACTTACAACGTCAGTTTTTCCAGATAAATGGAAAGTGGCTAGAGTTATTCCAGTTCCAAAGAAAAATAACCCAGAGACTCTTTTAGACTATCGCCCCATTAGTGTTTTATCGGTATGTTCTAAAATTTTAGAAAAGATTATAAATCAGCAAATACTTAAACATTTGAACTCTAACAGACTTATTTCTAAATTTCAATCAGGCTTTCGAGAGAAACATAATACTACCACACTGATGTTGGATCTTGTTGAAAAATTAAGAACGAATGTTGATAAAAAATACACCTCAATACTTATTTTTCTTGACTTTAGTAAGGCATTTGACTCAATTGACCATAAGATTCTCCGAGCTAAATTGTTAACCCAGTTTTTATTTACGACCACTGCCACTGATCTTGTTGTTTCATTTCTGAAGGGTCGAATGCAGTTTGTTGATTATGAAGGGATGACTTCTTCAACACTACAAATTCATAGAGGGGTTCCGCAAGGATCAATACTTGGTCCGTTGCTTTTTATGATGTATATAAATGATATATTTAGCTGTCTTACGTGCTGTAGTGCTCATGTATATGCAGACGATGTTCAATTGATAGCATCGAGAAAAAATGATGATATTACGAACTTTGCTAACGATATAAATATTGACTTAAATAATATTTTTAATTGGTCGTTGCTAAACTGCGTTAGTTTAAACCCGACCAAGACGAAAGCTTTATTAATTTCTTCTAATGTGTATGCATTTCCGAATATCTTCATAAATAATGAGTGCATTGAGTTTGTTTCCCACTACAAGTCTCTCGGCTTTTTTCTTGACAATCACCTCACATTCGATTTTCACATAAACTCCTTAATATCAAAAGTTTCCTTTGCGCTGCGAAAACTATATAATATAGGTTATTATTTACCCATACATATAAGAATTAAAATTGGTCACGCTTTATTTATGCCGATATTCTTGTATGGGTTGGAACTTTATACTGGTACATCACAGAGAAATATTGATAAATTAAAGCGTTTGTTACATCGGGTAATGCGATTTGTGTTTCAACTTCGTGTTCATGACTCAATATCGGCCTATGTTTTACGATTTTTAGGACACAGTTTTGATGATTATATAAAAATACGACTCCTAATTCTGTTTTACAAGACTATTAAATTCAATACGCCAACTTATTTAACTGAACATTTTATCTTTTCTAACTCATCCAGAACGCATTCTTTAATATGTCCTACTTTTAATTCTTTAATTATGCAAAGATCTTATACAGTGCGAGTCTCACGGCTTTGGAACACGTTGATACCATATGATGAACGTGGGTTTTCTAAAAGTATACTTGTTTTTAAATCTATCATTGAAAGCCACATTTGAAATTGAACTTTAATTTACATTTAAATTTGATTTTATAAATAAATTCTAACGAATGTATTTGCTAGCTATTGTTATTGTTATTGTTTTCGTTGTATTATTTTTAATGTAACATTTTCTCATAGTCGTGCTGGGCGGGTAGAATAAGCTTTAATGAAATATAACTTTATGAATTATCAGTAGTTGAAATAAGATATATCAAAAACAATTAATGATTTTTTTAACTATTTATCTCATTCATCTATTATTGTATTTATGTCATCACAACAAAATTTGAATTCACTATGTAATCGATTTGGCCTTATTGGCTTAAAGGTTATAAATAAAATCTAATAAATAAAAAAAATAAAATAAAATTCCTGCATGCCTTAATGTATGTATTTGTGTACGAACTTGACAAAAATTTAGCTATAAATGTAATAAAAGTAGTTGATTGCGTTTGTTTTTGACAGATATTGATGAAATGTCTATAAATATCCAGATTTTTAAGATAAAAGACAAAAATAGAGGAAACTATGTTTGACTAAATTTTGAATAAATCAATTGTTGCAAACTTTTAATTAATTTCGTATTTATTCGGTTGGAAATAATTATTTTTGTTAGCCTTCAAAATGAAGTTTCATTCATCTTAATACGTCTTAAATTACCGCTAATCATTGACTGGCAAATTGCATCATGTAAGCAGTGGATAATTGCAACAGCAGCTATTAAAAGTTTTCAAGGTTTACTTTAACTTGCAGCCAAAACTACCACAAGCTTAATCAAATCAACTGCCAGTTGCTGCTAGACAGCGTCATACACACACATTAACACACTCACGTAAGCACACATCCACAGATAGATCAATATATTGCGTCATAGCCTGCTGCATATCCTTCAAGCATATCCTTGTTGCATGCACATATACAGCTAATCATTTGCATACTTTAAGTCCGCTCTTCAGCTTCTGCTAACTAGTCTTCAACTACAGCTGTTTTCACAATCTCCTTTGCTTTTTGTCCCACCCACACAACCAGCCATAACGTTGTCTTTTTCCAGTAAAAAAAAAACCAATACAAACAGAGCATATCCTACAGCCAAATTGTAGAGCTGTTGCATAAATTTGTTCATGCATGAAAAAACAAAAAACAAAAAAAAACATAAACAAAAAAATGGTGCAGCTGATTCCTAGCTAGCATAACAACGTCTTGCGTATCATATTCTGCCAATCCAACAAAACACCAACTCGAGCTTTAAACTTCAGGCTGCTTCACTGCCAACGAAGTCATAACAGAACTATAGTTCTTGAGAGCTTGTTTTATTACAGCTAGCAGAGCGTTAAGCATTCAACATTTGTTCCATTATGTAAATAAAATTTGAAAAAAAAACAACAAAAAAAACATTATCATGCATAGCTATGAAGAAAACACACACACACACATCACACACACACTTATATATATATTTCCACAAAAACACTTGGAGATCTCCCTGCTGAACACATAGCAGTCACGTAGTCAAAACAAATAATTTTCTTCAAAATTTTCATAGTTTGTTTTTATATGTTATTTTAGTTATGACTAAGTTATTGAAATTTGTTATTGTTGTACTTTTATTTTATTTGACACACGTTTTTATGATGCTTTGTATTTCAATTTTGCTTATTTTTAAGGAAAAAACATGCTAGTCACTATAAACTAGTCTCTAACTCAAACTCTTCAACTCTCCAACTCTTCAAATCTACAATTGTCCAACTATTCCACTCTCCAACTTGCCAAATTTTAAACTTTTCAATTCTCACTAACTCTCCAAATTTCAAATTTTTTTTTACTCTCTTAACTTCATCATTAAAATTCTCTTAACTTCATCATTACAATTCTTTAATCCTAAAACTATGTTAATCTCAGTCTCCAGCCCTCTAACCTATCAACTTTTCAGCAAGCATCAAACGCCCTTGCGCTTCAACTCTATAAATCTTTATCTCTCCAAATCTCGAACTCTCCAAATCTTCAACTCTCCAAATTTATAAATATCCACATCTTGAATCTCTACGTCTCCAATGCTCTTAATATCCAACTTTCTAATTCTCAAACTCTACCACTCTCCAACATTCTAGCTCTCCAAATCTTTACCTCTAAAACTCTAAGACCATAACTATTACTGTAAACTGTATCTTAACTAAGTCTCCAAAATATGAAGTCTCCAAATCTTTAACTTTCTGACATTATAAATTTTTACATCTTCCGAGAGAAAGAGAGGTTGAGAATTTAAGAATTGTAATGCTAAAGAGCTAGAGACTTGAAAAACTTGAAATTTGTAGAGTCGAAAGTTGAAAAGCACGATATTTGGAGAGAATAGTTGAAGATTAGAAGAGCTACAAGCTTCAAACTTTTTAACTCTTAAGCATAACAATTCTCAAATCCCCAAACTCTCTTTTTCTCAAAGTCTCCAATCTTTCTCGAGACTTTCAACTTGCCAATTATCAAACTCTCTAACTCTATAAATCTTCATCTCTCAAAATCTTAAATATTCCAAATCTTCATTTCTTCAAATCTCCAAATCTCCACATTTTTAATCTCTAAATCTCTAACGCTCTTAATATCCTACTTTCTTATTCTTAAACTCTACCACTCTCCTCTTTAAACTCTCCTCTTTAAACTCTTTAACTCTTAGATCATAACAATAACTATGAACTATCTCTTAAACTATAACTTAAACTGAAAAAAAATGTTTAACTCCCTACATTTTTAAGTCTCCAAATCTTTAACTCTCTGACATTATTAATGTTCACATCTTCCCTTTACAAATCACCAAGCTTTCTAATCTTCAACTATTATTTCCAAATATCGTGCGTGCTGTTCAACTCTACAAATTTCAAACTTTTCAACTCTCTAACTCTTTAGCATAACAATTCTCAAATCCTCAAACTTTCTTAATCGCAAAGTCTTCAACCTTTCTCTAAATCTCTAAGGTTGCGATTATAGTGAACGCGATTCAAACAGGCAAGCAGGCAGGCAGGCTGAAATCTGTGTGAAAAACGAGATGCAAATAGCTATCTATCTCGCTTGTTCACATTGCCTGTCTGCCTGCCTGTCTGACTCGGCGTTCACTATAACCGCAACCTATTTCTATAAATCAACATCTCCTGAAAAACAAAACCCTCCAAATCTTCAACTCTCTAAATCTCTAATTCTCCACATTTTGAATCTCTAAATCACTTACGTTCTAAGTCTTCAAATTTCTTATTTCTAAACTCTTCCACCCTCCAACTTTCAAGCTCTCCAAATTTTCGAGTCACCAAATCTTTAACTTTCAGGCACTACAAATTTCCACATCTTCCTTCTCCAAATCACTTACTCTTCTAATCTTCAACAATTCATCTCTCCAACTATCCAAATATCGTGCTCTACAACTTTTCAACGCTCCAAATTTCCATCTTTTAAACTCTCATACTCTTCAGCTTATTAATTCTCAGACCTTCAAGCCTTCAACTCTCTAAATATTTTAATCTCCACATCTTGAATCTCTACATCACTTAAGCTCTTAATCTTTAACTAGATAGTTTGCTACAACTATTTAGTTATTCCACCCACCAAGTTTACAGTTCTCCATGTCTTCAATTTTTAAACTCTTTTAAGCTATACAAACCTTCAACTATCCATGTTTTCAAGTCTCCAAATCTTCAACTTTCAATCACTTTAAAACTCCACGTCTTCCACTCTCACTCTCTAACTCTCTAATTCTTCTAATATTAAACTATTCAAGTCTAAAAATGTCCAACTCTCATACTCTTCAATTCTTTAACTCTCAAATCCTGAACTCTACAATTCTCTAAATCTTCACATCTTAAATCTCTTAATCTCTCACGCCCTTGATATTCAACTAAGATAGTTCTCTGCAACTCTTCAACTTAGATAGCTCTCCCAACCTGCCACCCAACTTCCAAGCGCACCAATCATCAGCACTTAAGCGATGCAAATCTTCAACTATCCAAATCTTCAACTTTCAGACTCACTTAATATCTACATCTTCCTCTTCAAATCACGAAATCTCTAGTTTTCTAATCTTCAACTCTCCAACTAACCAAAATTCGTAATCTCCATCTTTTTTACTCTCCAAACTTTGCCGTTTTTCAACTCTCGTGCTCTCCAGCTTTTCAGCTCTTTGATTCTCAAACCCTCTAACTCTCTTATTCTAACTTGGCAATTAACAAACTTTTTAAGTTCCAAATTCTACAAAGCTTTAATCATATAATCCTCGAATTCATCAATTATTTAACTCTTCAACTGTGCAAATCTCCAATTCTTCAGCAGTGTAAATCTCCACAATTTGAATCTAGAACGCTCCAAATTTCCAACTATCTCACTCTCCAACTCTACAACTCTTTAGCCATGCAACTTCCAACTCCAACTCTTGAACTCTAAAACTCTACAACTCATAAACTATCAAAATATTTAACTTAAAATGTTGAAATCTTCAACTCTTCATCTTTCTGACACTTTAAATACCAACATCTTCCTTTTCCAAGTCACTTACTCTCTAACTCTCCATACCACAAATTTTTCAATAATAAAACCCTATATTTCTCCAACTATCCTAATCTCTAATCTTTTCTCCAACTTCCACGTTTAAATTCTCAAAATATTCAACTCAAACTTCAAGTTAACCTTAACTTCA
This sequence comes from Tetanocera ferruginea, assembly GCA_958299015.1. Lineage (NCBI taxonomy): Eukaryota > Metazoa > Arthropoda > Insecta > Diptera > Sciomyzidae > Tetanocera > Tetanocera ferruginea. Next base: position 132,428,066 of record OY282643.1, on the reverse strand, counting down.
ACTTCAACTTCAACTTCAACTTCAACTTCAACTTCAACTTCAACTTCAACTTCAACTTCAACTTCAACTTCAACTTCAACTTCAACTTCAACTTCAACTTCAACTTCAACTTCAACTTCAACTTCAACTTCAACTTCAACTTCAACTTCAACTTCAACTTTCACTTCAACTTTAACTTCAACTTTAACTTCAACTTCAACTTCAACTTCAACTTCAACTTCAACTTCAACTTCAACTTCAACTTCAACTTCAACTTCAACTTCAACTTCAACTTCAACTTCAACTTCAACTTCAACTTCAACTTCAACTTCAACTTCAACTTCAACTTCAACTTCAACTTCAACTTCAACTTCAACTTCAACTTCAACTTCAAATTCAACTTCAACTTCAACTTCAACTTCAACTTCAACTTCAACTTCAACTTCAACTTCAACTTCAACTTCAACTTCAACTTCAACTTCAACTTCAACTCCAACTCCGGCTCCTACTCAAATTCAAATTCAAACTCAAACTCAAACTCAAACTCAAACTCAAACTCAAACTCAAATTCAAACTCAAACTCAAACTCAAACTCAAACTCAAACTCAAACTCAAACTCAAACTCAAACTCAAACTCAAACTCAAACTCAAACTCAAACTCAAACTCAAACTCAAACTCAAACTCAAACTCAAACTCAAACTCAAACTCAAACTCAAACTCAAACTCAAACTCTAGCTCAAACTCAAACTCAAACTCAAACTCAAACTCAAACTCAAACTCAAACTCAAACTCAAACTCAAACTCAAACTCAAACTCAAACTCAAACTCAAACTCAAACTCAAACTCAAACTCAAACTCAAACTCAAACTCAAACTCAAACTGAAACTCAAACTCAAACTCAAACTCAAACTCAAACTCAAACTCAAACTCAAACTCAAACTCAAACTCAAACTCAAACTCAAACTCAAACTCAAACTGAAACTCAAACGCAAATTTCATCTTCAACTCCAACTACAATTTCAAGTAATGCTATGTCTACACAGAGAGTTAAGTTAATTTTAACTAACATTTAACCGAAGTTGTTCACTAAGAGATACCGTAGCGGAATTGAGTTAAATCTCGGTGTACACATGCGTTTTTTTCTTGCTATGCGAAAGTTCTGCTTTTTTTCATCCCATATTTGAATGAATACATCATTCGCTACTATTGATAATTTCCTTTCAGAAGATATTTTGCTCATTTTTATCGAAAATAACAACATATTGTTGAGAACATGCATTGTATAATTTACGAATCAGCTGTTCGAAATATTTTGACATTTCTTATAAAAAAGTTTCTATCGTCAAAACTTTTATATTATTTTGTGCATACTTTTAGGCACTTTTTACTTTTTAGTTATAAAAAACTCAGAATATATAATGAGTTAAGCTGAGTTAAATCGTAAATTTTTTCTATAGTTAAAGTGAAATTAACTGCCTATGTAGACATAGCAAAACTCTAACTCGTAATCCAACTCCTTCAAATTTTCTTTAACTCTTACTCCAATTCTAACTCCAAATGTAACTCAATATTTTTTTTTTCATTTATCGCTTTTATTAATATTCATATTTATTTTTATGGCTCATGAATCATTTATGTTCTTTTATGATTCATATGTTTTTGCTTTAAATAATTCATATTGATTGGAATTGTATGTTTATCGAATCCATGTAACAATGGAACACTTGAGTATACGATGCTATAAAAATATTGAAACTGTTTTTAAATAAGAAAAAAAAAAAGTATTTTATTACTTGAGTACGATAGAATAAAGCAGCTGCGGAAGACGGCTGAGCGATAAAGAAAAAGAGAAAAACCTACTCAAGACTAATTCGCTGCAGCACTTCTGCGTCTTTTAAGCAGCTCCATAAAATATGCAACATAAAATTTATGGCTTCAAATAATGTTGGCAATGATATAAGTACAAACAACACAAACAATAACAACACAAACAACAACAACTAAATATAACTACAAAATGGCAACATTTCAATGCGAGCTAGCTAGATACTCCTAGTCAGGACACACGACTTAAGCAGCCATTAAAAATGCAGCACATAAAGAATGCGTTATTCTTTCTTTTGGTGGCGTTTTAAATGAATTTTTTGCTGGTTTTATAATTTTTCTCCCTTTTTTACAAGCGTACTATTTACTGTGCAGTTTTATTCTAGCAGAATAATTAAGCCTTTTATGTTAACTGCGCTAAGTAGAACAAGAAGTAGAACAAATGCGAATATTAAAAAACTTTAAAGCTGTCATTAGCTACATAAAATATGCGTGTTTCTGTGTGAAAGGATGTCACACTAAACGCACATGTCTAACATCTGGATAATTAATGGCTAATTAAAGCATAATGAATGCTTTCATATCATAGTCAACAAATTCGATGGCATCTAGGCAGGTTGTTCACGGATTAACGAGCTTGAGAGTGCAAAAACATGAAATTAGATAAGGTTCATTTTATATATGTTTAAAGCCCTTTTCTTCTGCACGTTTTTCTACCTTTTTTTGAGACATGCAGCAAATTGCTTAACCATGACAACAGCAGGATGTGTTGATATTCTAGATCCTTTATTATGTATGTTTTTGTCGCTAATGTTATATATATATATACATGCTATAGATGTTATACAGCTTGTTATACTCTAAACGTGTCTTCCTTGGTTTGATTTTGCATCATATTTCATTATTATTACAGGCATGCTTCAGGCTGGCAAGTCTTGCGTAAACGTCTTTAGAGTCTTTTTATATTTTTTGTATTTTTTTTTTTTTGTGTTATTTTTATATCTCAATTATTGTTGTTTTGCTATTTATTCTCTGAGGATATTTAAATGCGGCATGCTTTTAATATTCTATTTCTCTGAACTGTACAGTTCATTGTTATGCAGTTCAAGTTGCTGCTGGTCTTCATGTTATCAAAATTAATTATATACAATGATAATAATAGCTAAGGATTTTTTAAGCATGGGAGTTGGGCGTTAAAGGTTACCGTCGCGTTAATGACTTTGTTTTTTGACAGATGCTGCTAGAAGTTTATTGAACCTAATCATTATTGCCTGAGCTGCTTGACCACCTTTCGTATTTCGCATTGCTTAGAAACCGTTTTAGGCATGAGTTTGTTCATTTTTTCCAAAAGGACTTCAGGTGATTCAAATAATAAATGAAAAAACAGTTTTTTATAAAAAAAAAAAAAAAATTAATTTCTATTGATTAATCTTGTTTGTTAATCTTGCTGGCAAGTTCAACAAAGTTCAATTACTAAGAAAATGTATTTAATTTAATGCAGGATTTTGTTAGAGTTCTTTGTTATGAAGTGAAGCAATGTAGTTGATACAACAAATATTGGTCCTTTTTTTGCCAATGTTGTTGTTTAGGTTCACACAATATATAAATATTTTATTTAGCTAGAACTCGCCCCACAATTATTTATTTATTTGCAAAACAAGGCATCTTATAAATAAAATAAATAATATTGTTTAAGGACGATATGCTAAGAACACAACTTATCAATATAAATTAACGAAAAAATGTTAACAACAAATATCAAGAATCTGAAAAATTTGTCAAGGATTCTCTTGGTTGCGAATTTGCACTAGAATTTGTTTTAGGCAGAGATTTAGAGCTAAAACTTAAGGTTTCCGTCTAGCTTTTGGTGTGACGACGTTAAGATTTTTTGCTTTGGAAGTTTCGAAAACAACAAGACGTTGCATGAACAAAGGTTCAAGTGCATGACAGAGTCAGCAAGACAAAAGTCATACCAAAAATAAAAAAAACTATTTGACGTCATCAGAAAGCAGACGGGAGGAAGAAGGAAGACTTTTAAGCAATAAATCTACAAAATTGACAAAAATTAAATACTTGTCTTCAACAACTCAGGTAATGTAGGCCAGGGAAAAAAAAAAGAAATTATCTCATTAGGTTCTTGAACAATTTTAAGAAATAAAATATATATATTTTTGAAATATTCTAGAAAGTAAATGTTTCTTTAATGTAAGTGTTAACTTACTTTTTATGCGTGACAAAATTTTTGCTTCAATAAGTGCACTTAAAAAAAATTAAAAATGACTTATAACGCCATGAAAAAGCGAGGGTAGCTGTTATGCAACATAAAAGCAATTTCGTGTTAAGGCTTCATTTTTGGCATCAAAACAAGTGAAAAATAATTATGACGTAATGAGGCGCCAGATACAACTGTTCAAGGCATCCAAAGTGCAACGAAAATGATAAAGCGTTGCATGAAACTATAGCACGGATTATTAAATTGTTCTACTAGCCGTACTGACCAAACTAAAATAAATTCAAAAACAAATAATATTGTTAAAACGCAGAGGAAGTTGCATAAAGAGAGGTTCTCTGTCTTAAAAAATTTTTTAAATTATATTTTTTTTTGCACTGTTAGGAGAATCTCTCCTTAATACATTCATAAGAAAATATTTTTTTTTAGTGTTTTCCCGAAAAATAAATGATTTCGCATATGGTCTTGTCCAGAAAATGGTCAAGCAGAAACTTTAATTTTAACGTGCTCTTTTACAATTTCACGTATGACCTACCATTCCGCAGAATTATTCTAAGTTCGGTGGTAGTCTCAAAAGTACTTAGTTCTTTTAACGTCAATGAATGGACAAAAAATTAAGAAATTTTAGTTTAAATGCGTTAAAAGAGAAAAATTAAATTTAGAAGATAAAAACAGATATTTTAGAATTTTTTTTTAAAGCAAGTACCTACATCTCTATATGTACTCTTCAAAGTAAATATATACGACCCAATATTCTTACCAAAAAGTTTCTCACGATTATCCCACGCATAGATTAACTTCGAGAAAACGAAAGTTTCAAGGAAACCAGCACACACTCTAAGCAGTCCGCGGTGAATACTCGTTCAGAATGTATTTATTACAATTGGTTGAAATCGGTCAGTGTATAGTAAGCCGGATCGAAATTTAGATATCGCCGGACACCGACTGAAAAGTTAGAGGAACTCTTAACAACTATTTCTACATAATCTTTTTTTGTATAGGAAAAATCTGCATGGAGTGGTTTTGGTAGTCTTGAACCCTTTTTTTGGCCAACAAAATCAAGTTTTTTGCTTATTACTTTTTCCCTCTTCAGAATCAGAATTAAATACCCAAGATAAGCAACAAAGTGAAGATTGTGATAGTACAAGCATATTGGCTAAAAAATTGTTGGTCTTTACAAACTCATACTTGCATACTTTTAGGATGAAAGTTAAATGCTAAATGAAAGACATGGTTTGTGTCTATGATATAGTAGATACGGACCAAAACGCGTTAAATATTAACTACATTTTATTTGCATGTTTATCATGTGCCAATGTGGCATAATGGATGTGCTTCCGACAACCGGGGTTCAATTCCCGCTTGTGACAATACTTTTTATGTGAAAATTTTCATATAAATATTTGCGTTTTGACATTATTTACAAGCTTCACGAATAAAGTGACCTTGAAAATTTTCTTATAAATATTTGCTTTTGGCATTATTTATAAGCTTCACGAATAAAGCGACTTTGAAAATTTTTCATATAAATTGAAAACGTTACCCAAGTTTTACTTCAATAAATTAATCCTGAAAATTATTGAAATAGGTCAGTACCTAAGAGTACCAGATTTTGTATGGAAGGTAAAACAAAAGCTGACCGATCTTACGAAACTCGCTCAAAATATTAGAAAAGTAAAATAACAATAGAAAACAGTTGTTTTCGGTCAGTTTCTGGGGTACCTCTCTTGTAAAAAAAAACCAAATTGGCCATTTCAGCCCTTGAAAGGACTTTGACCGAGCTTCTTATGATCAATTGTGTTGTGTGTGTTATTAAATTTTTGCACACAATTGACTGAGAACTGGACCTACATGTTTTATGCCGACTCCAAACGGCTAAAGTTCATATTCTCAAGAAACTTTACACGACATTATTTACTCTCTGAGATTTGCCATTGTCTGCAGAGAGGTGGTGACCGATCAGAAAAAAATTTTTATTGAAAAAACTTTTCACCGCGACTGGGGATCGAACTGGGGCTCCGAGCCTTAACCTGCATGCCACGGTCACCACCTCTCTTGTATCAATATTAATTTTGTACATGATTTGTTAAGGAAGAAACATAAAAGTTGGCCGATCTTAGGATACTCAGTCAGAATGATTAAAATCTTTATATATAAAATTCTTCTGTACAAGGCTTTGTCACTGAACTCCTCTTAAACGGCTGAGCCGATTTGGATGAAATTTGGTGAGCAGATGCGGCTGGGTCTGTAGATGGTTTGGATTTTTGATCCGATAGATAGCGGTGTTGTTGTTGTGGGAATGTTTAAAGGGGTATTTGGGATTTTAACTTAGAAACGAATTGAGAAATTGTCATGATACTTTCACATTAACAAACAAAAAATCTTAAATTTTTATGACAGATAGGCTTGATTTTTCGATAGTATAATCGTTTTCAAATTTTAACGTTAGATACTTTAAACAAATCCTACATTTATGCATATCACATGAAAGAATATATAAAAAAAAGCCAGTTTTGGTTTAATATATTTTTTGAACAGCAATTATTTTTATCAAAGTTTTTTGCGAAACAAAGAAATTCGTTAAGGTTTTTTTTGAAAATTATAAAAATTAGAAGGACAACGAAAATGAAAAGATATGGAAAGATGATTAGACGGAAAATTAATCAAAATTTCAAACAAAAAAAAAATTAATGGAATCCTTTGTAACATGACTGAGTTATTCACTTTCAAAGTCAGCACTTTCATTTTGATTGATTTTTTTTCTATTTCAATAGAAGATAAAATAAGTACTAAAAACTTTTTGTGCATTTCAGGTAAGAACGTTTTTATGGAGTCAATTTCTTGAAAATTTTAAGCAACTTGCATGTTCCTATAGAAAAGGAAATTTGTCTAATAAAGGACATCTAAACCAAGCATGTTACTAGCCCAAAGGTATGGAATTACCAAATTGTAATAACATAACTTTGAAAATTCTTGCACGGCAGTCGATATAAAACAAGTAGGTCCAGATTTTTATCCATTGTGTACAAAATTTAATAACAAAATGGGCGTCATCTGCGCACCAACACGGCCACCTACCATACAAACCACATTCTTCTTCTTCTTCTTAAAATACTATTCTTTGCCGAGTAGTACGTATACTTAGGAAAAGGCCATCATGAACACGAAGTTCTTATTATAGCCTTTGTTAAAATTAATTATCAAATGTGTGTGATTGCTTATCGAATACTCGAACGCTCTCGCTATGTTTTATCATATAATGATAACATCTCAAAAGATCGAAATGGGACTTCCGTGCCACTGACTGTATTTTTACTTAAAACACTTCGATACTTTTTATGATGCTTTTAATTAAAATTAATTTCTTTTTTTTAATTGGAGATTTACACCCTCCATGGTTAAGAGATTAAACGGAAGTCCACAAACCACATTAGTTAAACCTGTATTAATTCTATGGGTACAAATAATGCATGGAATTTGATAAGAACTACATCTGTTTGTTTTAGTATTTTAATATATATTTAAATCTTATAGGAGGTTAAGGGTATTTCATAGTCGGGCCAGACCGACTAGACTTTCTTTGCTTATTTTATCTTTATATATAAAAATCACATGTCACTTTGTTGGTTTTTGTTAATATCCGAAACCACACAACCGACTTAAAAGAAACTTTGCGAATGTTGGTTTGAGCTTGAAAGATAGTTTTCGACCCGATAGGCGGCGCTATTGTCGATTTTTACAAAAAGTTTTTATTATGTCAACGAATTTTATTTTAATTTTAATCAGACTTCAACATAAATATGAATTTTGAGCCAACGCTTCAATGTTCTTAATGCGATTTCAAGTATTTGTGTAGTAAAATAGGGTCAAAGTTAATCTTTGAACTGAGTAAACATTAATAAAAATCAAAGTTTTAAAATTATTAAAGAAAATAGTAAATTGTACCAGAAACTTAAAAAAAAAAAAATATGGCAAGATTTGGGCATTTTACCATATCATATCTCATAACCAATACATAAAAAGCTGCACAGGACTCGAGCTACGCCGGGTATTATAAGCTAGTATTTTATAAATATTTTATATTTATTTTAATATTATCTATTTTCTTATTATAATGTTTATTACTATTGATTAATTTTTAATTGAAAAAAAATGCCACACATGAACCTCACAATGAAAAGAAATTATTAAATAAAATTTGAATGTGAAAATTTGACATTTGTTTAAATAATAATACCTACTCTTTTATCGTATACATTTGCCATAATGTTAAATATTTTCCCTTGTTTCACACATTTTAACACTGAAATGAATATGAGAATGTGGTTGTTAACATAAAAATCTATGTTTCGGTTGTCCATTTTTTGTGGGGTAGTTGTTTTTTGTGACGGGGTGTTACGGATAACGTAGAAAAGTTTAAGCAATCTTAAATAACGGTTCTGCTTATGAACTGAATTTCAATAACAAGACAGTGCAGATAGCTTAATAAATTGTTTTTTACTCCATTTTTTTTTACTATGACGCATGTGTGTCAAAAAAAAAATTTTTTTGCTCAAGACTTTTTTGAAAACTTGTTTTAAGATTTTTTCAAATTTTTTATAAGAGGTTTAGAGATTGCGCTAATCGGATTTTCACTAAAATCAAATTCTTCGGAAATTTTTCGAATTTTAAGCATAAGTTGGTCAATAACAGACATTTTCTAAAACTTTCAGGCATCATTTCGAAAAAAAATATTTTTACAGATTTTACTTTAATGCACATAAATCAGAAGTTTTGGCAATTTATTTGGTCATTTGGATGACATACTTCAAAGACTTTAGCTTTGGAACGACAAGAGCAGAATTAACTGTTATTTTTTCAAATTGCATATAGCATTGCATAGCTCTAACGGCATCATTACAATTTTTTTTCATTTTTAAGGTGTTTTAAAAAGTTTTGAAGTGTTTTCACAAAAAATGTACGGAAACTTCAAGAACAAATTAAATATATGTCACCAAAAAGACCAACAAAATTTGCAAAACTGCTGTTTTATATACATTAAAGAAAATTTTGGACATTTTTTTCGAAATGATGACTTAGAAAATGATTTAGAAAATTGATTTTGAAACTTTTATAAAATTTTAAAAATTTTCGAAAAACCTGAGTTTGGGGCAAATCCAAAAAAATTTGCAAAACATCTTAAAACAACTCATTATAAGCTTTGTAACGGATACTCTACTACTTAAACACTTTCTACTTGTTCACATTTTATTAAAAAAAACAACATTTTTATAATTTTTTTTTTCATTCAAAATATTTTAATAATTTTCATTTCTGTTCATTGAAGAAAAACTTTTGTGAGAAAAAGAACAATTTGACTAAGAAAATGATTTAGAAAATTGATTTTGAAACTTTTATAAAATTTTAAAAATTTTCGAAAAACCTGAGTTTAGGGAAAATCCAAAAAAATTTGCAAAACATCTTAAAACAACTCATAATAAGCTTTGTTACAGATACTCTACTACTTATACACTTTCTACTTGTTCACATTTTATTAAAAAAAACAACATTTTTATAATTTTTCTTTCATTTAAAATATTTTAAAAATTTTCATTTCTGTTCATTGAAGAAAAACTTTTGTGAGAAAAAGAACAAATTTGAAGTTCTTTTAATTTCTATAAATTTCTTTAATTGTAATAAAAGTACTATTGATTTAAAATCTCTGCCTTTTTCTTCAACAAGATTCTTACAAAAATTGAATAACTACTAAATTCGAAAAAATGTTTTCTTTTGGGATAACCTACTGCACAACAGCAAGACTTTGACGAAAACCGTATTTTATGATGATAAAATTACAAAGTGTGTTTATAAGAACGTAACAAACTGTTAAAAAAATAAAGACAAAATTTATTGTATACTTCTTTCGATAATGATGATGATACAAATTTTGGTAATCAATAGAAATTTTTCTTCTTTTAGAGTAATATACAAAACATTTAATGCATACTTTTAAGCATAATATTTAAAGACTAATAAAAAAGCCACAACCAGCAACCTGTCAAAGGACAGGAAGTATATTAAACTCGGTTATAGTGCCCACTGTCAATATTATATAGCCTATGAATATTTCGACATGAAAGCTTAGAATTTACGCCTAACAAAAAATGGGAGGAGAACAAATAAACCATAAAAGAGAAAGCTGCTTTGTTGTAAAGCAGCAAAATAAGCTTAGAAAAAAAAAAACTTAATGTACCTCATATAATAAGTTGGTAGAGAAAAGAAAAAAAAGAAAGTTGCTTAATTTATGTACACAACCTTGACGACATTAACTTCAAGCAATTGCATGCATGAGTGTCTGTCTCAGCTTTTTATTTTGTCACAAAAAAAACAAAAAAAAGAAAGATATAAATATATTTATGTATATAATATATATGTATAATAATTACACTTAATGCCAGGAACATGTTTTTTTTTTATTATCCTTTTAATGCGTTTGCACGCATAACTAGCATGATAAACAGAATGAATAACATATTTTGAGAGTTATAAACAGACACACACATACACACATATATATATGTATATACGCAAGTGTATATATTATACAGCTGCATGTGTGCTCACATATGTATTTGTTTAGTAGCACATAACAACAAAAGCAATCATTGCTTAGCTTTGCGCTTACCTGTCATGCGGTTCCTTATCCTTATCGTGCGGCTTCTCCTGTTCACTGGTTTTTTCCTTATCCTTATCGCTGTGTTTGTCCTTGTTTTCAGTCATCTTGTGTTGGAATTTTTTATTATTTTTTTTTTTTTTTTTTTTTGTATTGTGCTGTCTCTGTTGATATTGCGCGCGAGCTTTTATTATTTTATTTAATTAACTGTTATCATGTAATAATCACTTATTTTTGTCTTTTGCTTTGCTTAGTTTTAGCTGCGGATGCTTTTTGCACTTACTTGCGTTATGCTTAGACATTGCTCTGGTATAGTTATATCAGAAAAGCTGCAGCTGTTGCCATGTCTTGATGGATTTTAAGTTTTTATTATTTTTTTTTTTGTTTTTTTGCTGTTATCTGTGTGAAAGTGTGTGCGTGTAAAATTATTATGAAAAATATCACACAACAAGAAACTCATAAAAAACTCATGACTGCTGCCACTAGCTCTAACTTTCTTCCTGCTAGTCCATTTGTATTTCTGGCTTTTGGGATTACGTTTTGACATAAAATATTTTCGTAACTCATGCTTGTTAGTATTTATTTGTTATATTTTCTTTCCATTTACTTGCTGATGTTATGCTGATGGTGTCAAAGTTTATATCATAAAAACATGGCTGCCTGTCTCTAACTATATTCCCCAAAGTTCAATTTTATATATTGACTAAAGCTAAATATTTTTGAGGTTAAAGTTTTTTGATGTCTTTTTGGCTTTTACCCGGTAGACTGAAAGGCTGTAATTTATGCATAACTTCAATTATGACTCGAAGGTAGTTTATATAAATATTGTATTTGCAGCAAGGCAACTTTTGGCTCTGCTGGCAGCTGTGGCTTGGCTTAAATTTGGTTGTTTGTTTGCTCTTAAGTTAAATGTCGAGTTAAACGAGCTGTTTGTGTGAAAAGTCCTTAAGGTGGCTGCTTTAATCAAGATGTTGTTATTTATTTTTTTTCCCCCAATGAAAAGAACACAATAAAAGCATATATTTTTAAATTGTCAACATTGTTTGCTTGCTAAAAAAAATATATACAAAATATTTTGTCAGAGTCAGCAAACTTTGTTTTGTCGCTATTCTCTTCTAACTGGCTTAATGCTAACTGATTTGAAAGATATTTAAGAAATTTCTTTGAAATTTTGTGCTTATTGTTCATTTTGCTGCAGTACTCTTGATTGGTTATGTGCCAAAATATGCTAAATGCCAAAATTATTCACTCAGTTGTGAGTGTGGAAATAATGCAAAATACATCTTAAAGTCAAAAGTTCTGCATAACGAATGCTTGTGTGTAAAAATTATTGCTTCAACTACTGTTGCATAGACAAGGGGGCGATTTTTACATGGCAACGTGTCTGACTGCCTCAACTTGGCAAGGTCAGCATTATCCATGACTGCCTCAACTTGGCAAGGCCAGCATTATCCATGACTGCCTCAACTTGGCGAGGTCAGCATTAGCTATGTCGAAATCGTCTCAAGTCGACTCAAAACCTCCGCGTGGTGTCTCCATCCGATAAACTTTGGCGGCTAATTTGAGCGGCGGGCTTTCCTTTTGGCCATCAAGCAAAGGTTGTGCGTTGGGTTTGAAACCCTTAACTTGGAAAAAAAAATTTCAATGAAACGTAAAAGAATTCATAAAAGAAGGATGCCCAAATCTGATGACGACTACCGCAAACGAAAAACTGATAATGATTCACGGATATGCACCTGAAATGTCCGAACCCTTAATTGGGATGGTGCTTCCTCTATCCAACTCATTGATATATTGGAAAGATATAATTCTGATATCACTGCAATCGAAGAAATGCGATGGAAGGGACAGGGTTGCTTACAGCAAGCATCCTGTGATATCTCCTACAGCGGCCATGTGGAGTAGCACGAGTTTGGATGCGGATTTGTAGTTGGCAAGAGAATACGGCATCATGTCCTGCAATTCACTCCTGTGAACGAATGACTTGCCATAATCCGCTTCAAGGCAAAATTTTTTAACATAAGCCTAATATGTGCGCACGCTCCGACAAAAGAAAAATATGACGAGACCAAAGAGAGTTTTTACGAGCGTCTTGAAGACGCATACGAGCGCTGCCCCCGTTATGACATAAAAATCGTGCTTGGTGACTTCAACGCCAAGGTGGATAAAGAAAACATATTTGATCCAACAGTTGGAAAGTCCAGCCACCACGACAACACATCCGATAACGGAATGAGGTTGATTAACTTCGCCGCAGCACAAAACATGGTCGTTAGTAGCACTAGATTCAAGCATCTCAATATTCATAAGGCCACCTGGCTGTCCCCTGATCAAAAACATGTAACCAAATTGATTACGTTTTGATGGACGGAAGGCACTCTTCCAGTGTACTTGACGTACGCACGATTCGTGGTGCTAACATAGACTCGGATCATTATCTTGTCGCAGCCAAGATCCGCACACGTCTGTGCGCAGCTAAGAATGCTCGCAATCCTACACAAAGAAAGCTAGACGTCGATAAGCTGCAGTCAAAACGGACGGCCGAAGCCTTCGCTACTCGACTCTCACTGCTGCTACAAGAAAGCACTCCTCTGATCGACGATATGTGCGCACAGTGGACGCACATATTCCACTCTATGCGTACGGCTGCCGAAAAGGTGATAGGCTACCATCGCCCTCGACGAAACCAGTGCCACAACCAGGAGTATCACGACGCCATTGCAGAGAAGGACACCGCCTACAAAGCCACCCTGCAGTCGGTTGTAACGCGTGCTGTTATGGAGCAATACCGTGAGAAGAGCAGGGGAAAAAACGATGGGCGGAAATACGTGAGTGCGAGAAAATTGAGATGCATGGCGACAGGAATGAGACTCGAAAATTTTTCGAAAAAATAAGACGTCTGGCCTGGATAGTTTTAAGACCGGAGCCTCTTCCTGCAAGGATGAGAATGGGAATCTAGTGACAGATATCCAGAGTACACTGATGTTATGGAGGGAGCACATCTCTAGTCTTTTAAATGGCGACGCTGACAACAATCCCGCCAGTGGAGATGATATTCCGGAAACCCCAATTATGGATGACAGCGTTGAAGTTCCGCTGCCCGACTATAACGACGTCTTAACAGCTATAGCTCGGCTTAAAAACAACAAAGCCGCAGGAGCCGTTGACCTACCGGCTGAGCTGTTTAAGACCGGTGGCGAAGCTCTAATTAAATGCATTCACAGACTGCTATGTAGAATATGGTCGGAAGAATGCATTCCAGATGATTGGAACCTCAGTATGCTCTGCCCAATCCACAAGAAAGGCAATCCCACCATTTGCGCCAACTACAGTGGGATTAGCCTTCTTAATAACGCATTTAAAGTCCTGTCGAGCGTATTGTGTGAAAGACTAAAGCCCATCGTCAACCAACTGATTGGACCTTATCAGTGTGACCTTCAGACCTGGAAAATCCATCATTGACCAAATCCTCACGCTCTAAAGACTAAAGCCCATCGTCAACCAACTGATTGGACCTTATCAGTGTGACCTTCAGACCTGGAAAATCCATCATTGACCAAATCCTCACGCTCCGACAAATCTTGGAAAAGACCCTCGAAAAACAAATCGATGTCGATTTCAAAGCCACCTTCGACAGTCCAATAAGGAGTCACATATATGCCATCATGTCTGAATTTGATTATCCTGCGAAGCTAATACGTCTTTGCAGGATGACACTGAACAACACCAGCAGGGCAGTGAAAATCGGGAAGGACCTCTGTCTTCCATTCGATACCAAGCGAGGTTTCAGACAAGGTAATTCCTTATCGTGCGACTTCTTTAATATAGTCATGGAGAAGATCAACCAAGCAGCTGACCTGAGACGCAGCGGCACAATATTCTATAATAGTGTTATGCTGCTGACGTATGCAGATGATATCGACATCATTGGCCAAAATACGCGCGAAGTCAGTGCAGCATTCTCCAGGCTAGAAAAAGAGTCGAGTCGAATGGTTCTTGCAGTAAACGCAGATAAAACGAAGTATTTTGTGTCAACAAACAAACAGTTGCAGCGTCTTGGAAACCACGTCACTGTTGACAACACCTCCTTTGAGGTAGTAAAGGACTTTGTTTACCTGGGATCCAGCATTAACCATTCCAACGATATCAATATTGAGATTAAACGAACGATAACTCTTGCCAACAGGTGTTACTTTGGGCTCAGTAGGCAATTGAGAAGCAGAGCTCTCTCTCGACGAACAAAACTGACGCTCTTTAAGTCAAAAATCATGCTCGTCCTACTAAACGCATCACAAACCTGGACGTTGAGCAGCTCTAATGAAAGGACTTTGGGAGCGTTCTAGAGAAAAAACCTTCGCAAGATCTATGGTTAAATCTGCGTCAATGGCGAGTACCGAATACGATGGAACCACGAGCTGTATGAGCTATACGCCGACATCGATATAGTCAAGCATATTAAAATAGAGCGGCTTCGCTGGCTAGGTCATGTTGAGAGAGTGAACGACGAAGCTCCAGCGAAAAAAAATATTGGATTCAGTACCCAGCGGTGGCCATCCGCATCTCTGTTGGCAAGACCAGGCATTGGATAACCTGACAACACTTGGAGTTTTCAACTGGCACCAGCAAGCGCACGACAAAAGAGACTGGCGCATATTCTTAGACCAGGCCAAAACTGACCAACGGTTGTAAGAGCCATCTAAGAAAGTAAGTACACGGTTAAAAATTTTGGACTAGTTTTTAATCCAAACTTTGGTTTAAAGCAATTTTTAATCCTAAAAATACTATTTTTTATTCCATATTTTAGTTTAATTTTTTTAAACCGAAAAAGTTTAAGTTTAAGACTATTTTTGGACTAAAAATTTGCATTAAGGTAGTATTTTCAGGAAAAAGTATTTATGTTTTTTAATAGCTGAATAACAATGCAGCAGTGTCAGTGGCAGCAGCTGTGTCAGTGGCAGCGGCAGTGATCAGCTGTTTCGTATTTTACTGCCTGCAAATTGCAATCTAGCAGTGGCAGCGTCAGCATCAAAATCAGTGAATGTTGAATTTTTCTAAGTAGTTTAATTATTTGCATGTTGGCAGTGAATTTAGAAATAGGGCTGACCTTGGCAGTACTGCTAACTGCCACTGCTGCTATGTAAGTTTTACCATTGAACAACTGTATTCCTAAAATAACAGCTTATATGTAAAGCCAGACTTTTAATATTTTTATTGAAAATTTCAATAAAAATAATTAAAGTCTAAAATTTATGACGCATATATTTTTTTTAACTGTCATAAATTTCCGTTTCATGTTGGTTAAGTATGTGGCTTAGCATGCTAGGAGCCCTAGTTCGATCCCCAGTCGCGGCAAAAGTTTTTTCAATAAAAAAATTTTTCTGACCACCTCTCTGCAGACAAGGGCAAAACTCAGAGAGTAAATAATGTCATGTAAAGCTTCTTGAGAACATAAACTTTAGCCGTTTGGAGTCGGCATAAAACATGTAGGTCCCGTTCTCGGTCAATTGTGTGGAAACATTTAATAACACACACAACACAATTGATCATTAGAAGCTTGGTCAAGGTCAAGGGCTGAAATGGCCAATTTGTTTGTTTTTTTTTGTCATAAATTGCTAAATTTTTTAAATTCAAAACTCTGGCTCGATATAGAATAACTTCCACTGTATTTTACTATAATTTTTTATAGAAATTCTTGTAAAAATAAAGTGATATTAATTTTTTATAAATTTTAAATATCAATTAACAATGTGTAACATTCATTTTTAATATTTTCTATTGTTATTTCTACTAAATACATTTTTTATGACATTTAATTTTTCATATATATACATTTTCATATTTATGTGACCTTGAAATGACACTTGAAGCTTAAGAAGTTTCACTTAAAAAAATTTTTAAAAATTTTTGAGAATTGGTAAACGTTGTGAATACCCCTCCCTCATAAAATTTTATAACTTAGCTTAGCGTTTCTTTTATAATAAGCATTTCAGGCTTTTCTTAAAATCACTTAAAAATCAATTTCTACAGGACAGTCAGAATAATATCATCAGCCAATTCTCGATACAATTCGAAAGTTTTTTTTACATATTCAAATTTTTGAATTTTAAAATTTTAACTCTGAAATGCAATTTTGTAAAATGGCAAGTTTTGTTAGAATTAATTTAAAAATACACATTCGGCACACAAATTATGCAAAATTAAAAATATTTTGTTTAAGTCGATTTCTAAAAAAAATATTAAAAAAACCAAGTCAACTCAAACCATTTATTTTTCCCTAAATTTTCACGTTTTTAAGGTCAAGGATATTTTCTTTAATTACAGCAAATTTTATAGTCTTTTGCTTGATGTTGGCTTCCGACCAAAATAATTATACAAGTAATCATAAAAAGTACTTGATATGAAATGTTGAAAAAATTGTATCAGCATAAAAAGCACTACGTGTGTTTTAATGGCTTCCCTGCAGGTTTTTTGACAAGTGATGACCTTTGTTGTTGGTAGCTTCAAACAGTTTGTTTTGAAAAAAAAAAAGAACTCTGCATGACTGAGAATTGCTGCACGTGACGTAAATTAACGACGCTTAATAAAAACTTGAAAGGACGAGCCAGCTACTTTTTTTTTTTTTTTTTTTTTTTTTTGGGCCTCTCGATAAATGAAGAAAAGCTCACCTTGGCGTGAAGTGAAATCCATAAATTACAGCCATCAACTCACTACTCGAGTCTGCTCAAAATTCAATTACACGCGTGTTTTTCAGCACAAATTTTATTTCAACAAAAAATTGTTCATGTTTAAGAATTTTTAACAACACAACCCTTGTGTAACTCAATGTTAAGGTCATGCTCAAGAGCGGCTTAAACAAAATTACACGCTAACACTGACATCCTTTTAAGCACAGCTTTGTACAGTTAATAGCTAGCAGTTAATTGCCAACACAAAAAAGTTAATGTTTTTTTTTTCTTTTTGAATATTTTTAACCTTTTCAAAGGCCATAAAGAACACAAGAACAAAAAAATAAAATAACCACAAAGCAGCAGCAGCTCTGACAAAGGACAAAATTCTTATAAACGAGCAGCATTAATAAAACAAAAAAAAAAAAACACAACAACAATGTTCATTGACTGCGCGCACAGGTAATAATTTCAAGGACATGTGCGACAATATTTTATTTATCACTTAAAACAATAAGAACAAGCAAAGCCACACCACATCAACACAACAACCACACAACAGCACTATCGATGAAACGTTTGAACAAACAGCCGCGTACAAAAATAAAGTTAGAATGTGGGCAGAGGTTGAGGGCAGGGCAGACGAGTTCAAACGCAAATACAACTCCGCACAACGCGCACGTTAAACACAAAAGGATTGTGCAGAAATAGCAGAAGCAACACTGTGTCTCGAAGTAAATGTGTTGGCTGGCTATTGTTGTTGTTCTTGTAGCCTCTTCACTCCAATAACCACCATTACACTCACATCTTTACATTTGTATTAGTATTTGTATTGATTTGATTTTGATTAAGTGTGTCTATGTTATTGTTTTGTTTTTTTTTTCTTCTTATAGCACACATCCGCTAGCGTAGCGTGGCAAACCGGAACTGCAACAGGAGCTGACGAAGCACAACATTTAAAGGATTCTTCGCAGCAAAAATACAGCAAGGACGAAACCAAAACGACGGATAACAGCTGACCCAAACTGCTAATGCTAACAGTAAATGCGCTAAGGTATGCGATGGAAAAAAGAGCACAAGAGAGCGGAGTAGATATAAATAAAATGCAGGCATTGCCAGCTATCAGCTTTTTACTTAAGAGCTTGGAAATTTGTGGAGAGGAATAGAAAGAGTATAAAATACTGTGCTCAATAATTTCAACACCAAACAATTCTTAACCCATAAGCGCACCAAAAAATTAAAGTTTTTGCAGATTTAATAAATATGTATAGAGGCGCTCAGAAGAAAAGTAGTTCAACCCACAAACAATTTTTTTCGGTGTTTTGTTAGCAGACAACCTTATTGAGATTATATTTTGAGATAAATATCTCTTCTTAAAGATGTTCGTATTATTGAAACTTTTATAGTAGGTAAAAAGTTTCACTTTGCCATTTTTAAAAAAATTGCATTATGGAAATGAAAAGCGGTCCAAGCAAAAAAATTTTAAATTCCACTTAAGAGAATTCCGATTTTACGTAGATATAAACGGCTGTATTCACAAAAATTGATGAGCTTCTTATAAAGCCTTTACAAGAAAAATATCAAAAACAGAATTCATAAACGTCCAATAACGAGAAAAACCTCTAATAAAGGCTTTTTAAATTAGAAACCTACAATAAACCCTTGATAAACCCTTAATAAATTTTTAAAATTTTTAATTTTACTTCTGGAACAAATATTGTCAGAAATACTTCAAACTAATTCAAAAAACATAAAAACATTGCAAAATAATTCAAAAAGTTTAAAATAAAAATAATAGGTCTGTTCCCGTACTTTTTGGACTTAAAATGGTAAAACTGTCAAAAGTCTGAGAGAACGAAAAAATCTCTCGAAAATAGAGAAAAACACAAAAAAGTACGGGAACGCTTTTCGGACTTTAATTGTAGAAAATGTCAAATAAGTATGTTTGTCCAGCGTTGGCTTGATGTGGAACATCGGCAGTGCAAGCGAAATGCTTGAAACTTTTAAAAATATTGAAAATTATTCAGATGTTTAGCATTTATATTAGTTTTTACACATTTTTTCATGTTTCTGGTTTCCATTTTAATTGTTTTAAACAAGTTTTGATGAATCGCAATTTCTTTGCTAACTTCTAAACAGCTGATTTTAAGCTGTTTGACACTTTTACCATTTTTACCCGAAGAAATTTCTCGGACTAAAACTTGCAACTTTTGACAAGGAGGGGAAATGTTTTACTCTCTTTTACCATTTTTTCGAGTACGGGAACGCTTCTTGGACTAAAACTGGTAAAAACTGGTAAATTGGACTAAAACTTTAGAGTACGGAAACAGACCTAATAAGTCACAATTTTTTCAGAGAATATCAAAATATTGATAAAATTGTGACAAATAAACAAAAAAATTATTATATTAAATGTCCAATAATGATAAAAATCTCTGATAAAGGCTTCTAAAATGTGAAACCTTCAATAATTCCTTGATAAAGCATTTTTAAAATTTTTACACTCATCTGAGCACAAATATTGTCAAAAATACTTCAAACTATTTCAAAATATATGAAAACATGGCAAAACATTTCAAAATATTGAAAATAAAAATTATAACTGACAATTTTATTTTTCAAAGAAGAACATAGATTAAACATTTGTTTGACTGTTTGCATGTCAAAATATCGATAAAATTGTGACAACTATACAAAAAATCATTGAATTTATCAATTCACACACCATTTTTGATACTGTACCCACTTAAAATTGAAAGTGTTCCTGAGAAAAAAAAAATCTGAGACAACATTTTTATGAATAACAAAAAAAAAAACACCTTTTCGAAAATGATGAAAAATCGATTTTTGGGGTCTCAAAAGAGTTTGTAAGGACAACAAATTTAAAAATTTTTTTTAACCAAGATTTGTGTACTACAATCTTAACTTTTCTGCTTATCTTGGGTATGCATTCTGAAGAAAAAAAAAGTTATAGGCAAAAAACTTGATTTTTTGGCCAAAAAAAGGGTTTAGGAGAACCAAAACCGCTCCATGGGGGTTTCTCCGATCCAAAAAAAAAATTATGCAGAAATAGTTTTTAAGAGTCCCTTTAACTTTTGAGTTGGTGTCCGGCGATATCTAAGTTTCGATCCGGCTTACTAGTCATCTTTTTTCATGAATTCAGATAGTTTCCATTTTTTAAAAATGAGTACAGATATAATACACCAATTTGAAATTTATGTATAGAGAAGCGTTGAGAGGTTTGTAAATACTCAGCTAGTTTTTTTCGATTTATGTATAATTGCTAAAGACTTGTATAAACTGTATTAAAATGATATTCTATCATAAACATACATATGGCTAGACTAAAAAACTCAAACGCGTTTATCTTAAAACTACATTTTTTAAGTTTGCCGAAAATAAAACTGAGACAATTTGCAACCGATTGAAACATATATTATGTGTGGAAGTACGTAGGATTTTTTTTAAATTGAATAGTTTATTTATTATTAACTATAGTCTGATGATTTTTTAGGAAAATTGACTTTCCACTTTAGAAGTGCACCGAAAATAAATACATAAAAATATCCTACGTACTTCTATAGACGATATTATATATACTTAAAAAAAAAATTCATGGGATTATTGTAACTCAAAAATTACAGGAATAATTTTTTTCGCCCCGGGACACCTTAAAAAACGAAGACGTCATCCCAAAAACGCTTAATTCGCCGTAAACCATATCTATTTATCTATCTATCTAAGTTGTTAAAAAGTCAATTTTTGACTTTAAAATACTAAAAAAATTATATTTACATGCAAGTAGATCACATAGCATTATCATTATCCCTAGTAAAATGATAAAGGAATATATTCTAAATATTTGAAGAATGTATTGCTAAATTATAACAACTACTATCTGAGGATAACCCTTCAGTGAGAAAATGGATTATTTCTAACATTGAATGAGATAAGACGGAAGCACAAAATATACATGACTGCGTTACTTTTAATTTAATTTATTATTTATTTAATTGTACAATTTTGTAAAACGTAACTAGTTTCTATATAAGGAAGTGACACTTTGGCTAAATTCAACAAAATTTGGTAGTTTTTTCTTCAAATCAGCTTATGGTTATTTGGTAGTTTTTTCAATTCGGAAGATTTTGGTAAATTTTTCAATTTTGTATTCTTTAAAAATTTTTTAACCAAATAAAACTCACAGAAAATAAATAAAAATCATAACTTTTGTTTCACTCTGCTTAAATATGCACATTTTGTAACTCTTCCAAGTTCTGGTATGCTTTTAGATGCTGTTTTTTAAATTAACCCAGTCGGCAAAGGAAGGAATTTGAAGCGGTACTAGCTATTGCTCAAAGAGGGTGTGATAGAAGCAAGAATGGCTGAACTTAGGAATAAGCCAAAAGTATTGCAAACTATTTTTCCTTTAATCTTTTTTATATATTCTTTAGTGTTATTTTCTTTTATAAGTTTTCGTTTAGTCAGATAATTTTTAATTTATGTATAAACTTTAAAATATCATTAAAAAGGACTTTATTATTTCATGTTTATAAATTGATATACTTGTATATTCTAACTTTAAAAATTTATGTGCCAAGGTCACATGTGAGGTCATTATTACACATAAAATTTTGATTGTCAATGATAAGACAAACATTTTTGTTGAAGATTTTGCATAAATATAAGTTATGAACGATAAAGTGATAAATAACTTGATAAATAAAGTAATAAAGTGATAAAGTGAAATGTATGTATGTCAGAAAAAAATTGACATTGTGAAAAAAACTTATAAAAAAAAAAAAAAGCAAACGTTCATTTTTTGAGATATGAGCAAGTTAAATGTTTTTCAAAAATTTGGCAACTCCAGCATAAAAATACCAAAAATATTAATTTTGTTTTTAAACCGCTTTTCAATAGCTTTCTAACGATATTTTATTTACAAAAATAGGGTAATAGATAATTTAGATATGATTTATTGGAAATGCCTTTATTTTCAAGATTTTGGTTTGACTTATTTCGATTATTCAAAAATTAATTTAATTAATATTAAGTGCTATTTTAAGGCATACATTTTAATTTCTATTCAGCAACAATCATCTTAAAAACAATGCAAATTTCTTTCTTAGCTATTCGAACGGGCTTGTAAAAATTTTAATTTCATTTAATTCCTTAAATTTTTTCAGAATCTTCATCTAGATTCTGAAAAGGTTAAGATTTGTGGTCGACTTTGGGTTAAGACAAATATAACTAATATATTTCCGGACTGGCAATACTTTTGAATTGAGATGCTCTGAGATGAGATGTTAACATTTTCGGAGTAAAATGTTAATTACAGTAAGAAAGTTTAACATATGGATAATGTTAGCAGACAATTTTACATTTTCCTTTAATAACAGCTGTTACCGTTTCGTCCTTGCAGCTGTGGTTGATTTTTGTATTTTTTTGACAGAAAACATAGAATGTTAATTTCAGCGTTAGACTGTCTATGTTAATTACATCATTTAGAAATGCAATGCTACAGAACTAACAGCGCTTAACTGTTAAATAGCTAACAGCAAGTTTAAAGCATAACACAAGCAACACAAGCACTCAAGTGCTCAGTTAATTATTTCCTTCGAATATTCTTAAAACAAAAACTGATGATTAACAGCTTTTTATGAACCAAAAACTAACCAGTAGTTACAGATGCTGTTTTGTAGAATCTAGCTGGTCAGGAAATGATATAATGTTTTTAAAATTATTTAATTAAATTTGTTATGCCAACTTTGTCTAGCCTTGCAGGACTCTTTTAAGAAAAGCTCAAAGATTTGATGTTGCTTTGGCATATCAAATGAAGTATTAACCAGATTTCTTGCTTGTCTTTTTGCTTTTCATGCATAAATCCTGCTGTTTTGCTACTTGGCTGTGCTGGAGCGCAATATTAGAGTATACCGTGCTTGGCAATCTGCTTACTTTAAGCAACCCTTAGCAACGTTTAATCAACATTTTCAATGTTCCGCACCATGGTTTCCGGGTTGCTGTGTGATGCCCGGTTAATAGCTAGTTGATGCTTCTAGCATTTGGCGCAAAATTTTGCTTTAATTAAATTTGTGGTGTGGCCATAACACAGTTATTTGATTTGCATATCCTGCAGAAATATTCAAACAAAACTATTGAAAAGCTTCCTATCGGAAAAATTTAAATTCAGCTAATTTTTATATAAATGAAAATGAGCAAAATCATGTGTGCAAATTTATGCAGTGCTAACATAATATTTGTAGCTCGTTAAATTTTGTGTCCCATTAAAGTTTTTCCAATTTTTTTAATTTTTTATTTTTTTAAATTTATTCTACTACAACCTTAGCACCTTTGTATATTGAAATTTTTCTACAATGCTTTTATGCTTTGCTGCTGCTGCTTTGCAATATTGTCTGCTCTAGCAGCACAAACAAATTCAATTGAAATTCTCTCAATAAATGATTGATGACTGTATAAACACTTTCATTGGTTACGTAGCAAAAGAGTTTCGAAATTGTAGAGCAGACTCTAGTAGAAACACACACACTTGCACACACACACACGATAACACATATAAGACACACTCATCCATACCAGCATCGTGACAGCTTAATGCACTTCAATTGATGATAGCATCGATTTGCTTTGCGGTTCAAAAAGTGATTGACGATTTACAGACACTCAACTGTACTGTACTGGTGTAAACGAAAGTGTGTGTTGAAAATTTTGCAAAAATTATTACGCAGTTTCAATATTTTGACAACTTACTGCCAGAGTTTTTAATTGAAATGGTTAACCGCAGCTGAAAAGTATTAACAAGAAAAGTTTTCTAGGACATATGTGTCCTTTAAACATGAAATATTGCTTTAGATTTTCTCTAAACTGTACAAAATTCCAACTTGATAGCTTTTTAATGGATCACAAAAAAAAAATAAAACAAAAATAGAATTATAAATTGCTCATTAGAAGCGCTGCGGGCAGATTTAAGATTTATTCATTGGTCTCATGATAAATATATCCTATTGATCTTCAACTTGAGCTTGATCTCTAACTTGATTTTGATTTTGATTTTGATTTTGATTTTGATTTTGATTTTGATTTTGATTTTGATTTTGATTTTGATTTTGATTTTGATTTTGATTTTGATTTTGATTTTGATTTTGATTTTGATTTTGATTTTGATTTTGATTTTGATTTTGATTTTGATTTTGATTTTGATTTTGATTTTGATTTTGATTTTGATTTTGATTTTGATTTTGATTTTGATTTTGATTTTGATTTTGATTTTGATTTTGATTTTGATTTTGATTTTGATTTTGATTTTGATTTTGATTTTGATTTTGATTTTGATTTTGATTTTGATTTTGATTTTGATTTTGATTTTGATTTTGATTTTGATTTTGATTTTGATTTTGATTTTGATTTTGATTTTGATTTTGATTTTGATTTTGATTTTGATTTTGATTTTGATTTTGATTTTGATTTTGATTTTGATTTTGATTTTGATTACTTACTATTGATCAAAATTTGATTTTGATTTTGATTTTGATTTTGATTTTGATTTTGATTTTGATTTTGATTTTGATTTTGATTTTGATTTTGATTTTGATTTTGATTTTGATTTTGATTTTGATTTTGATTTTGATTTTGATTTTGATTTTGATTTTGATTTTGATTTTGATTTTGATTTTGATTTTGATTTTGATTTTGATTTTGATTTTGATTTTGATTTTGATTTTGATTTTGATTTTGATTTTGATTTTGATTTTGATTTTGATTTTGATTTTGATTTTGATTTTGATTTTGATTTTGATTTTGATTTTGATTTTGATTTTGATTTTGATTTTGATTTTGATTTTGATTTTGATTTTGATTTTGATTTTGATTTTGATTTTGATTTTGATTTTGATTTTGATTTTGATTTTGATTTTGATTTTGATTTTGATTTTGATTTTGATTTTGATTTTGATTTTGATTTTGATTTTGATTTTGATTTTGATTTTGATTTTGATTTTGATTTTGATTTTGATTTTGATTTTGATTTTGATTTTGATTTTGATTTTGATTTTGATTTTGATTTTGATTTTGATTTTGATTTTGATTTTGATTTTGATTTTGATTTTGATTTTGATTTTGATTTTGATTTTGATTTTGATTTTGATTTTGATTTTGATTTTGATTTTGATTTTGATTTTGATTTTGATTTTGATTTTGATTTTGATTTTGATTTTGATTTTGATTTTGATTTTGATTTTGATTTTGATTTTGATTTTGATTTTGATTTTGATTTTGATTTTGATTTTGATTTTGATTTTGATTTTGATTTTGATTTTGATTTTGATTTTGATTTTGATTTTGATTTTGATTTTGATTTTGATTTTGATTTTGATTTTGATTTTGATTTTGATTTTGATTTTGATTTTGATTTTGATTTTGATTTTGATTTTGATTTTGATTTTGATTTTGATTTTGATTTTGATTTTGATTTTGATTTTGATTTTGATTTTGATTTTGATTTTGATTTTGATTTTGATTTTGATTTTGATTTTGATTTTGATTTTGATTTTGATTTTGATTTTGATTTTTATTTTGATTTTTATTTTGATTTTGATTTTAATATTAATCTTCACCATGATCATGATCTTGATCAGGATGTTGGTATTGATTTTAATCTTGATTTTAACCTTTATCTTGATCTTAATATTGATCTTGATCAGGATCATGATCTTAAGAGTTAAGATTTATTCTTTGGTCTCATGATAAAAATATTGAAATAAATTTGGTGTCATGACATGAAAAAAGCGGCTTCTCTCAACAGCGTTGCATGCAATTACAACTTGTGGAGTAAAGCTTTAAGCTACACTTTATGGAAGGACTATAAAGTTGACTTCATTGGACTCATGATCAAAATTACCAACAAATTAAAGACGTCATAAGGCCTTTCAGGGAAGTTCCAAATGTAACGTGAAGGCAACGTCGTTGCATGAGTTTTTTTTTATAGTACTTAAAAAAAATGTAAGGCACAAGAACATGAATTTGGACAAGGATTAAGACAGAAATATAGATAAGGATACATTGTCACTACCTACGGTTATATCGCTGCAACAATCAACTGCATTCTTTTTCTATGAATTTTTCTTTTGTTTAAAAAGCTGTGTTAAGCTCATACTGATATGTGAGATATGCAAAAATGTGATCAACTCTTTCAGTTAAATATTTTGCAATCTATGCTAAAACCATTACATGTGGTTCTTTATAGCATGTCATTTTTATAAGAAAAAAGCACATTTTATTAAATAAATGACATTTATTTAAGGGTAAATTATTTCAGCTCTTTCGCAAAAATACCGCTCCTAAATCCTTTGCCATTAAAAAATGGCAGCTCAACAAAATTTATCATATAAAAAAAAAACAAAAATTGCACATAAATACTGTCAAAATAATATGCAAAAAAAAAAATTGTAAATCCACATTGTAAAGCTTTATTTCTGTCCTTGACAACGGGCATGAACAACAAAAAAGCCATCGTAAAATTGAAACAGCTACACTTATATATAAAAATCAATGTCTGTTTTTACAACTGATTTTTATAGCTAGCCAACCCAACTTTGGCAACATTAACATTTCTGCCAGCTGCACAAAAATGTTGCAAACATGTTTGCTTAAATTTTTCAAATTAAAGCTAAGAAAATTCAGTGGCAGTGCTTTAAGCTAATGCCGCCAAACCTAAATCAAGCTTAAAGTCAACCTTTGACCTTTTTTTTGTAAAATTGCTATCAGCTTTGCAACATTTTATCAGACTTATGACTGTCTTGTTTTAGCCGTCTCTACGCTACCCTGCTATTATTTTGTGCTCGTTGTTCAGCATGTTGAGTGGCCACTTCGTAAACATTGTCAAGTGTTTGTAGTTGACATTAAGAAAAAAAAACAAAAACACAAAAAAATAGTTGACAAAATAAACGAAAACCAAACACAAGCACATAAAATCAAATACTTGTTTGGCCGGAATAATGCAAGAAATGGAAAAATGTGGTCGGAACTATGCACATGCACATGTTTGCGTGCGTCTGTCTGTGTTTGTATATACCAACACATACATAACTCAGCTATGTCTTATTCTGCTTCAATTTATTCTTCTTATGTGCAGATGTTCAAATAATGCTTTGAAAGTATTAAACATAAAAGGCACAACATGACGTATGAGTAACATTGAAAAATACTTATTTGCTACGCATTATGTGCTGTTGTTCTTGTTTTTTTGGCTGTTGTGACTGTTGTTGTTAACTTATATCGTTATTAAATAAGCAATTCAGCCAACCCGTCAGTAGCACTTTTATTAATATATATATATATGAGCAATATGTGTAAATCTATGAGGAGAACACACAAAAAGACAAAAGCCTTAAAGTAGACATGCTATAAAGTGGTTATAAAAGTAGCACACAAACAAAGACTAGACAATATTCACAAATATTTCACTCAATATAAAAATACATTTAAAACATAAGAACCTATATAAAGCATATTGTTAATAACAGTCGTTTTGTTTAATTAATAATAAATTTCTAGGCGACAAAGCTGAGAACACTTAAAAATTAACATCAACGCGTGTTCATACAAAGGCTAAAAAAGGCATAGATTAACCAGCTGCTTGTTGTACTCAAGAGATTAGTTTTAGGCTCAAAATAAATATTTTGACTATTTTTAGAGTTTTTACCTTTAAAAAAGAAATTTTTGTGAGCAAAATATTTGCTGTAATTTTTAAAATAAAATAATTTTTTTTAAAATAAGAATTTACTTCTTAATTAAATCTCAATCTCAATCTCAATCTCGATCTAAATCTCAATCTCAATCTCAATCTCAATCTCAATCTCAATCTCAATCTCAATCTCAATCTCAATCTCAATCTCAATCTCAATCTCAATCTCAATCTCAATCTGAATCTCAATCTCAATCTCAATCTCAATCTCAATCTCAATCTCAATCTCAATCTCAATCTCAATCTCAATCTCAATCTCAATCTCAATCTCAATCTCAATCTCAATCTCAATCTCAATCTCAATCTCAATCTCAATCTCAATCTCAATCTCAATCTCAATCTCAATCTCAATCTCAATCTCAATCTCAATCTCAATCTCAATCTCAATCTCAATCTCAATCTCAATCTCAATCTCAATCTCAATCTCAATCTCAATCTCAATCTCAATCTCAATCTCAATCTCAATCTCAATCTCAATCTCAATCTCAATCTCAATCTCAATCTCAATCTCAATCTCAATCTCAATCTCAATCTCAATCTCAATCTCAATCTCAATCTAGAACTAGATCACAATCTCAATTTTAATTGTGATCTTGATCTTGATCTTGTTCTTGATCGTGAACTTGATCTTGAACTTGAACATGATCTTGATTTTAATATTAATTTTGAACATGAACTTAATTTTTATGTTCAACTTGATTTTGATCTTGATCGCAATATTGATCTTAGTCTTGAACTTGATCTTAATCTTGATCTCGATCTTAACTTAACTTGGACTTGATCAAGATTTTAATATTGAAATTGATAATGATCTTGATCTCGAGATCAAGTTCGATAAAGAACTTGGTCTTGATCTCGATCTTGACCTTGATCTTCAACTTGAACTTTGTCTTGATCTTGATCATGAAATTGATCTTAATTTTAGAATTGATCTTTATCTTTATCTAGTACTTGATCACAATCTCGATTTTGATCATGATCTTGATCTTGTTCTTGATCGTTATCTTTATCTTGATATTGAACTTTTTATTGATCTGGATCTTGAACTTGATCTTGATTTTGATATTAATCTTGATCATGAACTTGATTTTTATGTTGAAATTGGTTTTGATCTTGGTCTTGAACTTGATTTAAGTCTTGATCTTGATTTTAACTTTAACTTGAACTTGATCTGAATTTTAATATTGATATTGATATTGATTTTGATCTAGAACTATATAATGATCTCGATCTTGATCTGGATTATGATCTAGAACAGGATCATTAGTCGATCTTGATCTGGATCTTGATCTTGATATCGACTTATATATGGTTTCGACTTAAATTTCATCTTGATCTTTGTTTTGATCTTGATATTAATATTGATATTATGTTGATATTGATCATTATTCTTAATGTTATCTTGATTTTAGCGTAAACTTGGTCTTGATCTGGATTTTAATATTGATATTGATATTGATTTTGATCTAGAACTATATAATGATCTCGATCTTGATCTGGATCATGCTCTAGAACAGGATCATTAGTCGATCTTGATATGGATCTTGATCTCGACTTATATATGGTTTCGACTTAAATTTCATCTTGATCTTTGTTTTGATCTTGATCTTAATATTGATATTATGTTGATATTGATCATTATTCTTGATGTTATCTTGATTTTAACGTAAACTTGGTCTTGATCTGAATTTTAATATTGATATTGATATTGATTTTGATCTAGAACTATATAATGATCTTGATCTTGATCTGGATCATGATTTAGAACAGGATCATTAGTCGATCTTGATATGGATCTTGATCTTGATCTCGACTTTAACATGGTTTCTAAAAACTTCATCTTCAATCTTAAACTTCATATTGATCTGTGTTTTTATTTTGATTTTGATCTAAATCTTCATTTTTAACTTAATCTAGACCTCGATCTCGATCTTGATTTAGATTTTGATTTTAATTTTGATTTTGATTTTGATTTTGATTTTGATTTTGATTTTATTTTTGATTTTGATTTTGATTTTGATTTTGATTTTGATTTTGATTTTGATTTTGATTTTGATTTTGATTTTGATTTTGATTTTGATTTTGATTTTGATTTTGATTTTGATTTTGATTTTGATTTTGATATTGATATTGATTTTGATTTTGATTTTGATTTTGATTTTGATTTTGATTTTGATTTTGATTTTGATTTTGATTTTGATTTTGATTTTGATTTTGATTTTGATTTTGATTTTGATTTTGATTTTGATTTTGATTTTGATTTTGATTTTGATTTTGATTTTGATTTTGATTTTGATTTTGATTTCGATTTCGATTCCGATTTCGATTTTGATTTTGATTTTGATTTTGATTTTGATTTTGATTTTGATTTTGATTTTGATTTTGATTTTGATTTTGATTTTGATTTTAATTTTGATTTTGATTTTGATTTTGATTTTGATTTTGATTTTGATTTTGATTTTGATTTTGATTTTGATTTTGATTTTGATTTTGATTTTGATTTTGATTTTGATTTTGATTTTGATTTTGATTTTGATTTTGATTTTGATTTTGATTTTGATTTTGATTTTGATTTTGATTTTGATTTTGATTTTGATTTTGATTTTGATTTTGATTTTGATTTTGATTTTGATTTTGATTTTGATTTTGATTTTGATTTTGATTTTGATTTTGATTTTGATTTTGATTTTGATTTTGATTTTGATTTTGATTTTGATTTTGATTTTGATTTTGATTTTGATTTTGATTTTGATTTTGATTTTGATTTTGATTTTGATTTTGATTTTGATTTTGATTTTGATTTTGATTTTGATTTTGATTTTGATTTTGATTTTGATTTTGATTTTGATTTTGATTTTGATTTCGATTTTGATTTTGATTTTGATTTTGATTTTGATTTTGATTTTGATTTTAATTTTGATTTTGATTTTGATTTTGATTTTGATTTTGATTTTGATTTTGATTTTGATTTTGATTTTGATTTTGATTTTGATTTTGATTTTGATTTTGATTTTGATTTTGATTTTGATTTTGATTTTGATTTTGATTTTGATTTTGATTTTGATTTTGATTTTGATTTTGATTTTGATTTTGATTTTGATTTTGATTTTGATTTTGATTTTGATTTTGATTTTGATTTTGATTTTGATTTTGATTTTGATTTTGATTTTGATTTTGATTTTGATTTTGATTTTGATTTTGATTTTGATTTTGATTTTGATTTTGATTTTGATTTTGATTTGATTTTGATTTTGATTTTGATTTTGATTTTGATTTTGATTTTGATTTTGATTTTGATTTTGATTTTGATTTTGATTTTGATTTTGATTTTGATTTTGATTTTGATTTTGATTTTGATTTTGATTTTGATTTTGATTTTGATTTTGATTTTGATTTTGATTTTGATTTTGATTTTGATTTTGATTTTGATTTTGATTTTGATTTTGATTTTGATTTTGATTTTGATTTTGATTTTGATTTTGATTTTGATTTTGATTTTGATTTTGATTTTGATTTTGATTTTGATTTTGATTTTGATTTTGATTTTTCTTGTTTCTCATATAATTTGACGTATGATACGGCATGTTGGTTTTGTTTCTAAAGCTGATTTTTTTCATGAATATTATTTTTTTTATGTAGTTGTTGATCTTGAGCAACATAAGTTTTTTTGTCCTGAATTCTGATATGATTAAAGGTTTTTCTTTGTTCTCATTTCAATATCGGTGTTATTCGTTATCTAAATCCTGACTTTGTTGGCAACCTTATTCTTCACCTTAACCTTTAACTAGATTTTGTCTGTAGTTTTTTCTTTATTTTTACACGATTTGACTCCTGTTTTAGTTGATAATATTGTGACATCTTATTTAAGTTTTTATTTTTAGAGCTTCTTATTTTAAACATTAAATTTTTCCACATTACATCTTCTTATTATAACATATCATACACATACATACAGACTCCACCAAGCTGCACTGAGATGAAATGCTACTCAATGCTTCTCAAAGCTTCACTCAAGAACTTTAAACAAAAACCATTTTGCAACAATGACCGCTATTAAGAATAGATCCAGCCACTTAAACCAACATGACTGGTAACAACAACAACAACAACAAACAACACCCCTGTGTGACAAATTCTGCTGAAATTCAGCTAGTGTATCGAGTGTCAGCACAGTAAATATAGTAGTCCTTATAAGGACAAAAGTAAAATGATAAAAACGCTGGCTGTTGGCTGAATGGCAAAGTATGTGAAAAGCTGGCAAGCATGGCTGGTAGAAAGTTTTGCCACAAACGAATACAATTGTGTCTCAAACTGAGGTTGTTGTTGTTATTTATACAGCAGACTCTTTGCGGCTTAGGTTGTGTTTTTTTTTCTATTTTTGTTATTTTTATAACATTGTTGCCAACAAATTCTCATCAATAACAATTGAAGAAAATGCGAAATTCGTTTCGATTGCAGTGAAATAAAATATATAGATAATTTACTGTTAAAGACTAGCAATAGTCGTTAACAGAATATTGCAGCAACGTGATCAATAGCTGGCCAGCTTTAAAACAGCTTTAGTGTGCAAAGTTTTTGGCATGCGAAGTTTATATAAAAGCTTGCTGATGCATTTCGAAAAGCTATACGACGATAGTTTTCGAACAATTTATTTTTATTGCTTTTTATTGCAATTGAAATTTTAAAGAATTCAATTATTTTTATTGTAAAAGTTTTTTTTGTATCAAGAGAATGCTGCTTGAAACTGTCCGCAAAGCTGTAAAGTTTTTTTTTGTGTTGATTTTTCAATAGCTTTTGTAAATTTCAAGCAGCTCTCAAATAATTACAACTGCATGCATATTAATATGTCAGTTACTTTATGACAGTTTGCTTGTGTGTGCTTGTCAATTAATTCTTTATGTCCTGCATACAAATAAATATGTCAATCACGTATTATGCTGTGATGTTATATAAATTACTATAAATATTGTTTTTGCCATTTTCAGATAAAGTTAAGTTATTTTTATTGAGACACATATTCTTTGAGCGGTTGAAGGAAAACATATGCAAGCGTGTCGCCTGTATATTAATAAGTGTGACTGACACATGAATGTTGTAGAATGCTTTCTGTTTTCGTTCAGTTGATGATGATGATGATGATGCCGATGTTGACCAAAAGCTGCTTAACGTTATCGCTAGACCATTAACTGTAAATATCAGAAGTAAACACAAGGAAATTGCGCTGCAGCGCATTTATGCAAGTCACCGCTTAAAGTTGAGTCAAAGGGATGTGTGTATTTTTATAAAATTTGACATATTTTTTAATTGCAAAACAAAAAAAAAAAACAATAAATTAACTCACACTTAATTAAACAAAACTTAAAAGAACCGATAAGGGTTAATTAACGTGTTAATTATAGTGTTCTTTGTTTATAAAGAAAGGCTCAACACATTCTAACAATATCTCGCAGCTATAATAATTCGATTCAATAAAATTGCATAGCATAATTTTAGGCTGCGGCTTAAACTTTGCTCTATTAAAATGCCTTATAATGTTAAGTGGCGGCAAACAAAAACCATACAAAAACCTTTTTTTGCTGCTTCCTCAGAACACTGTTGTGTTGCTCAGAATTGTTGTAAATTGTTGTTGTCTTACAGTGCTTAACGGCTCCAAAGTTAAACTTTTGGCTTTTAATCAAAGTGTCAACGCGACGCGCGTTTTGCACAAAATTTCACACTACCACACAGAAAACATTCGCGGCTACACAAAACAGAACCCAAAGATTAACAGTGACAGTGAACGAAATGTGATGAGGGTAAGGTAGAATGTATGACTTGAATTTCTTAAGTTTTTGCACGTAAAAGCAACTTTAATGGCAAAAAAAGCTTGTTAAACCATTTTATAACAAATCAATTTTATAAAATATTAAAATAATAAACTAACAATAATAATTTTTTTAATTCAAAATTTTTAATATTACCATTCATAAATAATTTAGAAAAAATATTGTGTCAAATGATGTTCACAAAAGTTAAAATAAAAGTAGCTTCAATCTTCACACTTTACACAAATTCAAAAAAAAAAAAAATTTGGCATAATTCTCATCTCTTAATAAATTTTGTATAATAAATATTAAAAATTTTGAATTAAAAAAACTGAATAGAAAACATTACAGGGAGTGGTACTTTTTAAAAGATCTAACAAAAATATAATGTATTTTTTAAGAAACCATACCTAAATGGATTTAAGCCAAAGTGCTCTTTGAAAGACGTGGACTTCTTTTGAAATTAATGGTTGTTCTTATAAAATAAAAACCAATCTGAGGAGTTATTCATGGGTTATTCATCTAAAAAAGTTGAGTTTTTGAATTTACCAAAGATTTTTATGATTTTTCCGGTTAAAACTAACAAATTTTTTTAAAGAAAGATATATTTTCTTATCTTTCCATTCCACATCTTTTGCTTATTGTAAAACTGTCCATATTTGGTACTATGGATGATTAAAACTATTGTTTACTATTGGGATGAGACTTACAAGAAAAAACACACATTTTTTATGGAAGCCCTGTAAATGTTAAGTTTTCCCATAAAATATTTAAGGACTAACCATAAAAAAAAACAAATTTTTTTATATCCATATAGAATACTTTAAATGTAATACAATTTTTTTTCTTTAAGAAAAATAAATGCATTTTAATAAAAATTTTAAAAAATAATAAAGGTTTAATTCAAATTGGCTTAAATCCAACATTAATGACTACACACAGAAAAAAGTTTCTCGGAATATGATAAAAAGGCATCATATTTAGAGAAAAGTGGTATAGACTTTGCTCCAGAGAATGCTTTTCTCTAAATGTGATCCTAAAACTTCTTTAAAAATGATAAAAAGCTTCTATGAAAAAGAGAAATATACACAAATATATCGTTTTTAAAGAAAAATACTTTTTATTTTTTAGAAAAGATTTGCTTTTATTGCAGAAAATACTTCTCATAGTGAATTTTATCAAAATCAAAATGAAGTAAAAATTTTTCATTTTCAATAAATTTCTCTATAAATGAAAATTTTTTAGTACGAGAAAAATGCTTATCATTATTAGAGACATCGAAATATTTTCATTTCCCAGAAGTGAAAAAATATTTCTACGAAAATGTGAAAATATATTCTAAAGCCTGGTTTTCACTATGTCAATTCCAATGGTCAGTTGTTGTCAGTCACATGAAAAATGCCAACACGTTGTCATTTTTTTTCTGTTTGACAAAGACGAAAAATATGAAAAACTGATCTCTTCACATGTTTATAGCAAAAATTGCAAAAAAAAAAAATGTTATTTGTGTGATTTTTTTAACTTTTAAATTTCATGTCAAACAAAAAATGACTAAGTGAAAACCAAGCATAATTGAAGAAAATTTTATTTGAAAAAGAGAAAATTGTAATTATTGAAAATAGAGAAATTTTTTATAGGAGAGAGATATGTGTTTTTTTCTGAGTGTATGAAACAATTGCGTCAACATATTTGTTTGATATCGACAAAATTCCCTTACGAAAAATTGATGCCATCATTTATGGTTTTGTTAGAGCTTTCGTTTGGTAACAAATTTTTAAAAGTTTCCATAGAAAATAACGAAATTATAGCTTTTTTCGTTACAAATATATAACGAACTTTTCACTGATTTCTGAATGCGAGCTTGAAACCCTAAACCATTCCGCTTTGAGCACGCATAAAAAAGTATTTTTACCCAAAATTTTTGTCTTCACCACATATCCGAAAATCATTCAAATTAGAGACTGTCGCCTGAAGACCTTTCCTTGTAAGAATGTTCTGCTACAACGTATGCCTTTAAAATTTATCTAATAACTACCCTAAGTAATATTGACTTTACGCCAGGACTTAAGAACTAAAACGTAAGTTTATTAAAAAAAATTCAAAAAGTGTTCAAAACTTATACATCTACTATAAATTTAATACCATTAAGCCATCTATACCATTTGTTTCCACACTCAAAGAAATTTTTCGTTTACCACAACTGAAAAATTCACCAACTTTACATCGTTTGCGATCTGTACTTACCGCAAACGAATATTCAGCTGTTATCAAATTAAAAATACATCTTACTTGAAACGAAAAAACAACGAACTTAAAAAAATTTGATCATTGTTTTGGAAGTTCAAGTTTAGCCGAATTTGCTAGCGTTCAAGTCTAGAACTCGATTGACCTGGGTTCAATACCGACAAGAACACCATGGATTTTTTTTTTCAAATATTTTTTATTAAAGTAAAACTTATTTTGACGGTCATTTTTTGCCAAGCAGTTACTGAAACAGAATAAGAATTTCAATAATTAAATTACATTTTTTGTACTTACACAACCAGGATTCGAACCCACGTCTTCCGCATGACAGTCTTGCACGCTTCCATTGAGCTATTGTGAGATATTGTGAGGAATGAATTTTTTTAGTTTACAAAATTGCATGTCATAAAAAATGGATCTTTTTTCTACAAATGAAGTTTTCAGTTGAACAAAACACATTTTTCGGTTGCCGCAATTTAAAAACAGCTAACGTTAATGGCAAACAAAATTAATTTCTTGCAAATAAATAACGCGCTTCCAACGAAGTTCGTTTGTAGCAAACTGGGGATAAACTTTTTTTTTCTTTGCTGCCTAATATATAAAATTTGAGACTCTGAACATGCCCAATGAAATCAAACAACTAAGTAAACTAGACAAATAATATATTTTAGAGCCTCAACTGACTCAACCTAGAACTGAAAACAATTGTTTACTCTTGGTTAATGTTTCCCGCCAGCCACATTGAAGAACTTAAAATAAAAGCCAACACATAAGGTTCGATTAAAAAAAATTTGATATCACACCCATGCATACGTTCCAAGAATGCCAGAATCATATTTTTCTTAAAGAAAATATTTTAAATTTGTTAAGAAAGATTTCAGTCTCAAGATATCTTGATATAAATCATGATTTATGTGGAGCATTTTACACAAAAGCAAACATGTTGTTTAATCTGAGAGTTTTTGGATCTTTCTATTTGTTTTTGCTGTTTGTTCTAAGTTTAGCCTTCATGATTTTATATATTTTTTTTCATCAAGCCATTCAAGGTTTATAATTTTGCAATAAGTATTTTTTAAACCGTTCAAATTGCAGCTGTTTTAAAAAAATTTAGCTTTCTTTTTATTAAAAATATCGAAAAAATTATTATATTGGAAGTTTTTAACTAAAAATTCAGTATTTAACAATTTAAATATTACTTTCCTCTAACCAAATACAACTTTTTATAAGTTACAATATAAGTTACAAAATTATTTAAAGTCTTAATAGTTAAGTTTAATAGTTAAGTGTTGAAAGTTTAATTTTTTGTGAAAAGCTGATTTTGTGAAAAATTTATATATGAAGATAAATGTCTACTTAATTTTATAAAATTTGATTTTTTTTTGTGTATGGGACTGTTAAACTATTAGTTAAAATTATGTTTAACTTAATTTAAAAAAAATTAATAAGTATATTTTAATTCTTTTTTCTAGTTTCTTCGATGAACTTTCTATTTCTTCGTAAAATCACATTCGAAAACGTTTACTCCGCATAAAATTGTATATAAGATTATTAGTATTATGTGAAATTTTTGTTCAATCTGCTACCGTAATTGAAAGTTTCGTAATTTTTGCTAGAAACACCATATCATAAATTTTTTTATAAACCTTTGCCAGCTAAAAAATTGTTTTCGAATATTTTATGTTACGATTTAAGACGATTTTGCGAAAATATGTATGAAAAAATTAATCAAAAAAAAAAAAAAAAAAATTGGCCGTTTCAGCCCTTGAAAGGACTTTGACCGAGCTACTAAGGATCAATTGTGTTGTGTGTGTCATTAAATGTTTGCACACAATTGACCGAGAACTGGACCTACATGTTTTATGCCGACTCCGAACGGCTAATGTTCATGTTCTCAAGAAGCTTTACATAGCATTATTTACTCTCTGAGATTTGCCATTGTCTGCAGAGAGGTGGTGACCGTTCAGAAAAAATTTTTTATTGAAAACTTTTCGCCACGGCCAAGGATCGAACCCGGGCTCTCGAGCATGCTAAGCCACACACTTAACCTGCATGCCACGGTCACCACAGGTGAAAAAATTAATCTTGAATAATTAATATTTATACAAAAAATAAAATTTGTTAAATTTTTTTAAAATGTTTTTTGCAAAATATTTTTTATAAAAAATCGATTAACACTTTTTATTAAAGTGGTCTGCTTACACTACATCATTTCATTTCACTACATCAGGCATCATTTAAAAGAAGTATTCGTTTAAGTGTTTTACTCGTCAACATCATCATTTCCGTCACTGTTTGTGCGAAATTGTTTTTTCTCTCACCACAGGGTATTCCCAAGGCAGCTTTCCATATATAAGGCTTAGCAGTTGTGGAATGTTGTTATTGAAAAAGTTTACTTATAGCTGCGACACTTCTTTCCAATAATTGTAGTCTACAACGGACACGGAAGTTATTTTATCCCACCCCCATATTAAATCACTTACTTATACCTTTGCCGTTGCTTGTTGTATTGTTCAATGATAAGTTCGCAGAATTTTCTTAAAATCCAAATTAAACTCTTTCGGGCAGTTGGCTTTGATATTGACATCTTTTCCAAGTCCAATTTGAGTTCATCACCATTGCTTACGTTCTGCACGATGGGCCCCATGACGCTATTCATCTTACCGATGGCATCATTTGCGCTATACAATTTAACGGATGTCGAAAAATTGACGGAAGCCATGAGTCCAACGTTGACGGGTGGATTGTGCGTTCTGAAGTTTACGCTATTCCTGTACTATAGAAAGGATTTTATTAAGTTGATTGCAAGTATACGCGAGTTGTTGATAAATGGTGAGTCAAATTAAAGGTGGCAACATGCTTGAAAAGTGGTGCAATTAATTTGTTTCTATCTTTTTTGTGTGTGTGTGTGTGGCCCTGTGGAAACTTTTGGTAGAGTCCAAAATTAATCCGAAGTTTAGTGACATTGTAAGCCATGAGAATCGTAGCGACCAGCTGCTGAGCTTGATTTACAGCATATCCTGTTATAGTGCAGGCGTTGCCGCCATTCTTGTGCCATTCATCAAAATGGGCGTTACTTATTCCCAGAGCGGGAGCACAATGCTCATGCTGCCATTTCCGGGCATGTAAGCGGCATTTTTTTTACGGTTCAATGTTTATCTGTTTTGTTTTTGTGAGTTTTATTTTTTTCGAATTTTATCAGCTTTCCTTACGATGCACAGGACATGAAGTTTTATATTTTGTCCTACATCTGGAGCATTATCGCCGTTTACAGCGTAGTCACTGCTTCAATTTGCATAGACACGCTCATCTGTTCGTACACGCATAACGTTTGTGCTCACTTCAGAATTGCTCAACTGAAAATGGAGTCATTTGATCCACACGCTGACACACTAGAACATCACTTTTCGGAATTATTCCGCTTTCATCAGGTTGCTTTGAAGATCACCGACGAGCTAACATCAGCCTTTCGACCACTCATATTTGGACAGTTTTTCTTCTCATCGCTGCAAATATGCGTGATATGCTATCAGGCAGCTTCCAAGTTG
Organism: Tetanocera ferruginea; assembly: GCA_958299015.1. NCBI lineage: Eukaryota > Metazoa > Arthropoda > Insecta > Diptera > Sciomyzidae > Tetanocera > Tetanocera ferruginea. The sequence goes on along the minus strand of OY282643.1, from coordinate 132,388,366 downwards.
ACGGAACCTGAAGTATTGTACTTCTCTATTTTTGCTTTGGCTTTTTTGTTGCAGATCTTCATTTTTGCCTACTGTGGTGAGCGCTTAAAGAGTGAAAGTGAGGTGTTTGCTTTAGCAATTTACAATAGTTTGTGGTATGAAGTGGAACCAAGATTGGCGCGTTCACTGCTCATACCGCTAGCTCGGGCTCAGCGACCTTGTACATTGGATGGCATATTCTTTGAGGCCAATCTTGTGTCATTAACTTCGGTAAATGTTCAAAATTAAAAGAGATGACCTGTTTGAGTTAAATTTTAACTATTTTCTTAATAGATCTTGGGCACCGCTATGTCATATATTACGCTGTTGCGCTCATTTGAAGAATAATTTAACAAAAAAAATCCGATTCAGTTTTCGTTCAATCAAATTTATTGAAGAATTCAATCAAGAATTCTATCAATTCCGCTTTTTTGTTTTCTTTTACTCTTTAAAATCAATCAATACGAATGAAATGTATCATATTTATGTGATACTCGGAGAAATGTTATAAAAAAAGCCTGGATTTAATGAAATTGTAAAAATTTAAACGCTAAAAATTTAAAAGTTCACGTTCGCTTACTGCGAAAAAGTGCTAAAAGATCATTTTCGCTCTCACAGAACATTTTTTTTTGCTGTGTAATCAAAAATTTGGATTGATCAATCAATTTGATTGACGTGTAAATTGTGCCATAAAATAAAAACAGATTCAAAACTTTTTCATGTAATCGCTGTGTTTCCAATTCATGTTCCTAAGGAACTGGAATCGAAAACACAGAATACGCTTAAAAACTTTAAACTTTTATACGTTTAGGGTATTCACTTCACTGCTGAAATTTCCAAAATCGCAAATTTACGAAAATTTGAATGCAATTGTTGTTGTTTTGGTTTTCCGAAGATTGCTTAAATTTAATCATCTATTGAGTTGATGAAAATTAATCGTCGTAAATTTACAAAGAAAAGATCTGTTCAGTAGTCATTAGTAGACCTGTTCGACTGATGTGAGTCATTGTGAACATGCAAAATATCATAAAAAGAAGAACATTTTGTCTGTTCTCATATAAATTCGTCAAGAATCATATTGAGTTTATTATGCAATAACATAATTATTAATCAAGAATAATTTAGACGGCAAACAATATTTTTTTAACAAAAGGTAGACACGATCAATTGTTTTGTTGGCGTTCGATAAAAGCCAGCTATGGCGACTTTCTGGCTGACAGAAGCATAAAAAAAATTAAAAGCGGTCGCTCACTTCAACTCGCAGGAAATTTGCGATTTCGGAAATTTCAGCGTTGAAGTGAATACCCTAGTTAATTATTGTATGTTTTAAAGACGAAACTTAAATAATATAAAATGCAACTCCTACAAAAGTTATTTCATTTCATGACATTAATTTCAGTTTGAAAGTGTTATTTAATTATAAAAACAAGTTTTATACAGTTAAATGTTAAGCGCCGAAATATCAAAGCGCCCATACCAACAAAAACTTCAAAAATTTAAGATTTTATGACCTTAAACCTTAACCTTAAAAAAAATCGAGTTCTTTTCTCAAAAATGTTGTCCACAACATCTACTTTCTACTTCTATGTACTTTCTGCTCTCTAGAAATACCAACATAAAAAAAAATCATTTTGACTTTTCATATCTTGCGAAACAATTGAAGGAATAAAAATACGCAATTTTGAAAAATATCTGAAATTGAATCACAAACGAAGTTTTCTTCAGCCATTATATTGAATATTTGTTCAAATTATAACCTCAATCGTTAATTCAATTAAATAAAAATATATATAAATTTTATCTGTTCTTTTATGAGCTGAAAAGAGATGAGTATTTTATAAATTCAGGCCAGAGTCTCAAATATACTGCATTCTGTGAGGGTAGATTTTTTTTTAGAAAACAGATTTTTTTATTAGTGTTATCAAAAACCGAAGTAAATTTGTACAGTCTTATTCTTAAAAATATCTTAAAATAGATTGAAAATGTTCAATAGTTAAAAATATCTATTAGTCACTTAATATTTTTATTTTTATTACTAAATATTTTCATGTATTTTTAAATAATTTGAAGTATTTTGGTCAATATTAGTGCTCAGATGAGAGTAAAAATTAAAAAATGCTTTATCAAGGGTTTATTGAAGGCTTCTCATATATGAAGCCTTTATAAGATTTTTTTTTTGTCATTATCGGACAATAAATATATTAGTTTTTTGTTTATTTGTCACAATTTCATTAATATTTTGACATTCAAACAGTAAAAAAATGTTGTTTCTTATGTTTTGCTCTGAAAAAATTGTGACTTATTATTTTTTATTTTTTTCAATATTTTGAAATGTTTTGCAATGTTTTCATATTTTTTGAATTCGTTTGCAAGTCTTTGGAAATAATAATGATGTTTGCAACGAATAGCAATCAATTGCATAAAATGAATTCAGAGTTCTTGTATAATATGTGCCATTAAATAGGGCCATTTATTCGTGCCAGCCAATTGACGCAAACCAATTTGCAAAATCCGCTTCAGCAACGCAGACTTTATACAAAAATTTAAATGGAAGTTGAAAATGTATAACTTACACTTTTTCACAAAGCATTAAATTTTGTTATCTATAATGAAATACTTTGCAAAATATGAAGTTAAATTTATTTATAAGCACATTTCAATCAAACAAAGTTATTTGTATACATTTTTGTGATTTAGGGTTTAGAGAACTTAAATCCATTTTTTAGATAAAATTTTAAACTACATATCTCTTTAAGAATATACAAATAATTACAACATTTGTAAGGCTGAAGACCATAGTAGTTAGGGCCTAGTTTTTTAAGTTTATATACTTAATTTATTTTTTAAATAAACTGTTAATAAATAAATAAATAAAATAAACAACATTTGTAATCTTTATTTCGCAAAACTCTCATAGAAAATACAAAAATTAATTCACAAAAATGGATATAAATTACTTAAGGGATAAATTGAACTCGCGGCTTAAAATATATTAATCAGCTTAACCTTTTCGGTTATTCTATGCTTTACGGCTTAGTCGCTTTTCAGTGCCTATTCTTAGTCAGAAAACTAATGGATACTATTTTTAAATTTTTGTATTTTGTTTTAAGTTTTTTGTATAAATAATTTTACAAAATATTTTGATCAGTGGACTCAGCAAATTGCAAAAATTCAGAAAGCGAGGGTGCCTATCAAGTTTCTTAATTTACGATAAAAGATCACTTCGTACTTTTATATATATTGTTACAAAAATTACTTAATTTGAAAACTTTATTCATGTAATTAAGTAGCTAATCATTACTTTAGTGAATGTAAAAAATATTAGATCCCAAAAATATTTCACTAAGGTTCTATTTGCACTTAAGAACATTCTATGCCACATGTCATGATGCCCAAAACAACTTTTGCACAAAGAAAATTTTAAAAATTACTTTTGATTATTCATTATGCAGCCTTAAACAGTAATAAAATGAAAAAAAAAAATAAATTTAAATTAAAAACCAAAAAGAAATACTTCAGGGTTATGGTAATATAACAGTGTGTAAAAATTGAAAAAACTATTTGTTAGAATATTGTTCTTTAATAATACGTATACAAAATTTTAAAAAATATTATATAGAAAAAAGTTATTTTATATATTATATTCTTATGTCATTCATATATTTTCGTTCGTACAAGAAAATCTAACTGCGTGTTTCCGAAACAAGTTTTTTCGAATCGGCTTCTAAGGTATCTCGAGATCTACTTGATCGATTTTGATGAATCTTAATTCATTGAGATCTTTATAGACTACTAGCAATACCCGGCTCGTATTGCTAGGCCTAAGACAAACACATGCACTTCATCTGAAAAACAAAATGTGGTAGCACTACTTCAGAGACCAAGCTGAGAGTAATAAAACACACAACATGGCATCCGTGCTGTGTTGAGAGTTACTCTCACAGTAAGAGCTTAAGCATTGGTTTTCTGCTGTTTGTACAGCATGAATTAAAATACCTGAATTCTTAAATTTTTAAAAAAAAATTTTTAAAAAACGTAGTACCCTATAGTAATTATAATTATAATTATAATTTAATAGTGAAAAATTATAAAAATCGGTTCAGCGGTTTTTGAGAACACTCGTTACCAAATATGCCGTGAGTCTCCTTTTATATAATAGTATACAGATGTTAAGCACACAACTTATAAAAAAATTTTATATGTTTTTTTTGTATGTCTAAAAAAATCGTGGGAAAAAGTGGTTTTTGTAATTCTTTTTTCAACGCATGTCATTTTTTGTTATTTTTTTTATTTTCGTAGGTTAAATACTCAACTATAACACTTTGCTAAAGAATACACTTTGAATTTTCACTTAAGACGCTTTGAAAATGCTGAAGGCAAGAAGTCAATTATAACAACTTTTTTAAAAAGGCTAACTTCTACTTCCTCTCGAAAATTAACAACTAATATAAAAACAAAAAAAAAATTGTTTATATATTCAACTATAAATATTCATTAAGTAAAAAATTTTAATCAAATAAGTTTTTTAATCAAAACTATGTAAAACATTAACAAACATATGTGTTTTTTAGATACGCACTGAAATAGTATATGAAATAGATGCACTATAAGGGTATTCAGATCAATACTTAAATTGCAGTTTATGAAAATTTAATTTCAATTCCTTTTTTTTTTGGTTTTCCAAAGTTTTTTGAAATGAATTGAGTTGATGATTTTTAATCGTCGTGAATTTGCGAAAAAATAAATGTTCAACAGCCGTTAGTTGAAATGTTTAATGTGAGTCATTGTTAACATATTAAGTATCATAAGGAAAAATAATTTGGCTGTTTTAATACAAATTCGTCGAATTAAGTATCAGAGTATTGAGAGATGTAGAAATAAAAATTGAAAGATAATCGCTAACGAATTCTACCCAGTGCGAATATGGATCATATCTAGAATATCAAGAAAGAAATTTTACGTTTTAGTTTCAGTAGCCTTTTTCAAACGATTTTGACGCTTACCTGTCCAACAATTGAACATTTTTAAACTGTTTATTTAAATCACATTTCGCGGTTAGGTGCTATTTAATTATGAGTTAAACTATGTAAATATTTAACTTAACATATCCCGAAACAAACAGTTTTGTTCGTAGAAATACCAAGTTATAATTTTAATTTTTGTACAGTTTTTTGTTTATTAATGTTTAATTATACTGTTAAATAATACGTTTTGCTCGACATACATAAAGTTGTGATCAAAATGCAATGACTTTATGTAAACATACGACAAATATGCCTTAACTCTCAAAATCTATGTAAATGAATGTACACCCTGTTGTAAATGTTTCACAACATCATTCCGCTGTTCCGCAGGAACTGCCAGACAAGAAAATTCTGTTAATTTTGCAGTACTAACAGCTGTTTACCGTCCAGCTGATAGCAAATTTTCGCTCAAAGCCGCTAATTGTAAAATCTAAATAAAAATGCGCAGGTTGCTTTGCATTTCTATAATTTTGTGCTGCTCATTAGCTGCAGTTTATGGCGATGAGGTAAGTTTTAAATAAAATATGTAAATCTTTAAAGAACGTGTTTATGATAAACCATTTTAATTTTCACCAAACAGACGCAGCTACCACAAAAATACGTGCAATCGGTGCAACGCTCGACGCACACCAACAACTGGGCGGTGCTGGTAGATGCTTCTCGCTTCTGGTTCAACTATCGGCATGTGGCCAATGTGCTGTCCATCTACCGCTCAGTTAAACGTTTAGGAATTCCCGATTCACAGATTATACTCATGATAGCCGATGATATGGCATGCAATCCGCGTAATCCACGACCTGGCCAGGTTTACAACAACGCCAATCAGCATATAAATGTTTATGGCGATGATGTTGAGGTGGACTACAGAGGCTATGAGGTAAGAAAATCAATTGCGTAGAGATTTGAGTTTAAATAATGAAAACTAATTGACTGCTGCTTGCAGGTTACAGTTGAAAACTTTGTGCGTCTACTGACGGGCCGCAATCAAAATGGCACAGCACGCTCTAAGAAGCTGCTTACTGATGCAGGCAGCAATGTTTTGATTTATCTAACTGGACATGGTGGTGATGGCTTCTTGAAATTTCAAGACTCTGAGGAGATAACCAGTCAAGAGCTAGCCGATGCGGTAGAGCAAATGTGGGAGAAAAAGAGGTATGAGAATTTATATTTGCATAAAGCTTAGCTTTAGTTTAATATGTCGGTTTTGCCGTAACAGATACAATGAGCTGTTTCTTATGGTGGACACCTGCCAAGCTGCTTCTTTATATGAAAAGTTTACATCACCCAATGTGCTCGCTGTGGCTAGCAGTCTGGTGGGCGAAGATTCATTATCGGTAAGTTTGAATAAGTGCTTTTATTTTTTAAATTAACTTAAACTAGCGTTGATTTCGTCGTCGATGCTTATCCTTATTGTGTAAAATTCAAAACCTTGCTCTGTTTAACTGTTGCTAGTAGCACAACGTAGAAATCAAAGATTATTTCATTATTTAATATTATTAAGTTTGCCCGGTTTGCGTTTTAATAATTAAGATTTGAGGTAACTTGACTACAATTTTATAGGTTAGAACTGCTTTTACTTAACCCTCAGCGACTGATGTGCCTTTATTTTTATAAATCTACTACCGTGTTGGCACATGCTCTTAATTGTTCTTTATTTTTTAAAATTTTTGTTTTGTATATTTTCAATGTTGTAGTGTATAAAAATCTGCAGCCTTAATTTAATTTAACAGCAGCATATAAAAGAAATTTATTTTTTAAACGAAAATTATTTACACAATTAATCGAAATGTAGCATCACGTGGATCCTTCTATTGGCGTTTACATGATTGATCGTTATACTTATTATGCGCTGGAATTTCTGGAAAAAGTGCAGCCGAATAGTGACAAAACAATGGGCGAATTTGTATGTATTTGTATTTAACTATTGATAGCTCAGGTTTATTTTGTATCAACTATTTTAATGCAGCTGCAAGTGTGTCCCAAACGAGTTTGCATATCCACTGTAGGCGTGCGCAAAGATTTATACAATCGTGATCCCAATAAAGTGCCCATCACTGACTTTTTTGGCTCCATACGTCCCACGGAGATCTCCACAGGACGCATTAACATCACGCTGGCCAATGAAGAGTGCGTTTTTAACATTATTTTTTTTTAATTTATGTGTTTTAAATATCAAATCTCGCTTTTTCAGAGACTTTATTTGCACTGATGATGAGCTGAAAGCTCAACAAATACTACCCATAGACTACGAGTTCATGCCGCAGTTTCCCGAAGAGCTATTTAAATAAATTTCTTTCAATAGCTTTTAAGACTTTTTTTTTTATTGCAATTAGAAGTGTTAAGTAGTAAACTTTAATAACACCAACAAGAAAATTAAATTTATTTTTTGTTAGTTTAAGTTTATGTTAAAATTTGATTTAAGATTCAAACAGTTATTTTTCTAGTCGTAAGTTAAGTTATTTGTCCATATTAAATTCGGTTTGTATTGGCTGCGCTTTGGGCTGCAACATTCTGCGCACACTCTCCACATACGCCTCTCGCTTGGTTTTATTTACCGCATCATGGCAAATTAAATTTCGTTCGCAACACTGTGGATAAGGCGCATGCATATCAATCAAATCACCCCATTCACAATTTGGCAGCGGTCCTATCAGGCCACAGCTAAGACAAAAAGCAAAACATTTTCGAATATTTAATAACAGCCACTGCTTGCTTAACTTACCCTCTAATTGTAATATTTCCTTCAGCATCGTTACAGTCGATTTGAGCGCACTGTTCTGGATCCTTGACAGACTCCCCGGGTGCTATAATCACTGAATCGTTGATGGTGCACTTGCCAGGATTTGCTGTGTGTGTTGATTTGAAATAGTTTACTTAAATTAAGACTATTTAAGACTGTCTAACTCTACCTGGATTGTGTCGATTGCCACGCGCCACCCAAGCACTGGAATTTCCGGCACAAATAATAAGCAAAAATATAATAGAACAGTCCAAGTACTTCATGTTGTACGAATTTCTGTGCAATCACAACTAGTGCCGCTGTGCAATGATGACTACTAAAAAACCGCTTCAATGAGATCAGCAGCATATAAAAAATGTATAAGAGAGAAATTCTAAATACGGCAAAACAATAATGACTACTAAGAAACAGCTTCATTGTGATCTACAGCGTTTATAAGAAATGGCTAATAGAGAAATTTTGAACGTGGGCGTTATTTTTAGCTTTGTTATTATTTAAGATTTTTTTTTAAATACACACAAAGCAAAATCTTTGTCAATTTTAACATAAGCCAAAATATTGTTGTTTATTTCAAAATCAAAACATTAAATATGTATGCATGACGCTCAGCCCAAAATTATTCAAGGGCAGCTTAACATGTTTACAGTTGCGGTTAAAAATTTTTAATATTACTCATCAACCTAGCTCAGCACAGCCCGGCCAGGAAGAGCTGTAAGACAAATTTTAAATTGAATAAAAATAAACAAAACAAACAAAAAAACAAACTTGTAAAACCACATTTTTTTATATTCAAAACAGTTATTTGCTGCTTAATATAACTCTTGCAATTATATGTAGCTAGTTAAATCTACTTGGCAGACACAGCTTCCGGCAACAACAACATAAATTAAACCAACTAGCCATTAAAGTCACTAAAGGCGCGACTGACAACAATAAAAGTTATCAAAACAACATCAACAGCAACAACAATGTAACTTAGTCAAAGGAATTTTTTTTTACTTCCACATAAACCAACAGCTACCTATTTAAAATAAATAAAAAATTAGCCGGTATTTTTATACAAAAATCTATTTTAAATTTTATTAATAATTAATAAAGTACAATAAATTAACAAAACAAAACAAAAAACTAGTCATCTACATATATTTAATATAAATAATTAATAAACAAGTTTTCACTTTTAGCTTTTATAGCCAACAACAACAACAATAATTTTAGTGTGCGTCATTAAAAGTGTCTTGTGCAGTCGTGAGAGCGCTCGCAGCAAGCCGGATACTCACGGTCAGTGTTGACAAAGTCGCGCAACTTGCAGCCCTTGGGTGGCGCCACAGCAGCACAACTGTAGAAAAAAAAAGAAAAGAAAATTTAATGATATTATTTTATTTATAATAAAAAGATATTTTAATAGTTTAACTCTAAATGTAAACTTAAGTAAAAACTTAATTTAAGTTGACGAGCTGCTCTTAACTATGGACATTTGACACATTAATTTTGTGTTAAAATTTATTAAAATGGCATGTTTTATTTATTAACAAATTTCATATGTAATATAAGAATATATTTCTTATATAATTAATATAAAAAATATAGAAAATATTAAAATTTTCTTATGTAATATTTTTACTTTTATAAATTTTTTTTTATAATAATAATTAAAATTTACATTATAAAATTTCAAGTTGCATCTTTATTCATTAAATATTATATAACAATATTTTTTTTTTTATTTCTCTCTTGTAAACCGCTTTAAACGCGTTTGTTAAAAAAATTCACATATAAAATCATTTTGGTTGGAAGTTATATATGTATATTTTGTTACATATATTTTGCTAGTAACTCAAGCATATTTCTATTAATTTTTATTACATTAATTTATTGTTGTTAATTTTAATATTATATCTAAGTTTATGTTTAATTTTTTATTTATTTCTATTTTAAGATTGTCAAAATCAGTTAAGAAATCAAGTCAATAATTGATTGATATTAAGTCACTTCAAGTCAAGTAAATCAATCAATTTAAGTTAATCAAGCAATTAAGTCAAGTTAAGTCAAGCAGAAGCAAAAATTATAGTAAGTTGCAGGGTAATTAATTATTATGTCTCTAAAACAAGCTTGTTTTAACAAAAATTTTTGACACCTGTTAAAATTCTTATACAAGAAAACATTTAAAACAAAAAGTAGCCATTTATGCAAATTAAATGATGAAATTTTTTTATTTGAAACCCGAGACAGGACAGTAAAAACATAAATTAAAATCTTTATTGAATATTAAATGCAGTTTAGCATTTTTTTTTCTCGTTTATGAGATTTTGAATTTATTTCATTTCTAAAAATAGAGAATGCAATTAATTTATATTCTTTCACAAATCAAATATCAGCAATATGTGGTTTATAAAAATGAAATTTTTTTATTATTTAATTATATTTTTATTTAAATTAAAAAATAATTATTTAATCTAGTCGTGAAACATGTTTAACCGGAAAAATTAACAATGTTATTCTAATTCCCGTATTCGAAAGTAAAATTATAAAAATTTGGAAGTTGAAAAATTTTGTAGAACTAAAGCAGTCATAAAATAAAAGGTATATCGGTGGAAAAACCACTACACGATATTTTTTCGGTCATAGAAGCAACCCTTCATCACAAAGAATACACTTTAGCCACGTTTTAAAGCCGATATCGAAGGCGCATTTAGCGAATTCGTTCTGTTCACAAGAAGAAGAAGAAAAGTAGACAGCTTCACACTGCCGAAACTCAATGGAGTAACTCTGAAGCTCTCCACTGAAGCCAAATATCTTGAAACTATCCTTGATAACAAGCTCATTTCCATACGCAACACAGGTGTTTGGTAAAGAATAGGGTCTGTGATCGCACAACATTCACTGGATGTATACAGCGATCGTCAGACCCATTCTACATACGCCTCTCTGGTGTGGTGGATAATTATATACAAAAGAAACTACTTTGACCCTCTAACAGGAATGCAAAGTTTAGCATGCATAGGAGTAACAGGAGCCATGAAATCTACGCCACAGGCGAGTCTAGAAATGATGCTTTACTTTCTTCCAACAGAAGAGTTCCAAGTCTAGAATGATGCTACATTTTTTTCGAACAGAATATTTCCTTAAGAGTTCGGCAACCTAGATCGCATAAGTCACGAGTCTGGAAAAACTACACTTTCGGACATGCATCTATTCTGAATCTCTAGAACTGACGAAACAAAAGTAACAACCGACTACATCATACCTAGTGTGAAATTCGGTACAAAATACACCACATCCATTCCCAGCAGATAAGAATGTGGAAACACGACTATAGAACTTTATGGTAAACTTCAATTCTACACTAAAGGCTCCAAAATGAAGAACGGAACAGTAAAATATGTGTACTGTAGAAGCTTACGGGAAACATAATTCATCGATTTCCAAATGTCAGTTTTGATACAGACGTTTAAGAAGTGGTGATTTTAATACCCATAATAAAGAGCACGAAGAACGGCTAGAACAGTTTGAGAATGCCGAGTTAGAGGCTATATAGGATGAAGACTCGTGCCAAATGCAAGAAGAGCTCACAAAAGCATTGGGAGTGACTCAATAAGCCAGATTTGTTCACTTAAAAGCCATGGGAATGATACAAAAGGTAACATATTCAGCCCAATCATGAAACATTTTCTAGCGGGAGTTATAAATGGGAGTTTCCGTTTTTAAGATAAAGTTAAAATTCTTTTTGGAAATGTTTAATGCAATTTTATTCATCAACCGCCAATATTCATGTGTGTAAAATAAAAAAAAAATTAGATATCTTTTTCTGCTATCTTAAAACCGGAAACTCCCATTTAAAACTCTCGGGAGAAAATGTTTCATGGTTGGGCTGATTGGGTGCCGCATGAATTGAAGCCGAGAGACGTCGAATGCCGTTTTTTCTCTTGTGCTCTGTGCTCCAATGACAAAATTCAAGAGCTTTTGCATCGTTTTGTGACTGGTGATGAGAAATGGGTTCATTACGATAACGCCAAGCGCAAAAAGTCATACGGGCCGTCCGACCATAAGCCAAAATAGACGCCAAAGCCCAATATTCACAGAGACAAGGTCATAATCTGTTTTTGGTAGGATTAATTGGACATGGTGTGCTATGAGCTGTTACAACCGGTTGAAACTATCACAGGGGAGCCGAAAATTTAAGCAAAAACGGCCAGTATACGAGGAAAGGCACAACAAGGTTATTTTGCAACGTAACACTGCTCGACGACATGTAACGCCGGTCAAAACATGCCTTGAAACGCTGAAATGTGCAGTCTTACCCTGCCCGCCGTATATCCCAAACATTGCCCCTTCAAAATTGGATGGATCCGTAGATCGCATCAAGAAACGCATTATTTTTTCAGGATGTTATCCGAAAACTTTGAAAAATGAATTTGTAATAAATTTTTTACAATAAAGCATCAAACTTGAAAGAAAAATCCTTTACAATTTTTTCGTACACCACATATTAAACGTAAATCTCTGTCAAAATGTGTATTTAAACAGACTGTAGCAACATTGCGGCATATTTCTTTAGACATGTGGTTATTGTAACACCTCGAAATTCTAAAATTCTAATTCACAAAATATATTTCTAAAAAAATGTTGACAGATGTCGTTATGTAGCTAACGCTTCAAATGTGTTCAGGCTATACGAAATGCAAATAAATTAATTTTGAATAGTTGCAGTGATGTTGTAAATTTTATCATCAATCAAATTAGAAAAAAAAATATATATATTTAAACTAATGGCTGCAACGAAGTCTTGTCGTAACTAAAATACCTCAAAATTATGTTCTATAATATAAACACGTAGGAAAATGTTCACAGATGTCGTTATTTTGGTGTCGCTTCCAATGTGTTCGGACTATAAGAGATACATACAAATAAAAACGTACTTGACAGTTGCGTTACGTTGCAAGTTTTGTGATCTGCAAATTAGAAATTTTCATTTTCATAGCCAGAACACATGCAACGGACGGAATGTCTCCACTCTGTCGTTCATTTACAAATGTTAAGCGACTTGATTATTAAAGACACGACAGCAGCAAACTTCAGCAGCAAGTGTTTGGCATTTAATAATAATCATTTGATAATATATATTTATTAAATTTGTAAATATATTTTAAATTAAAAAACGCACAAAAAACATTCACTTGAGCATTCAGCTTGAAACAAAAAAGCAAAGATAAATGTAAACAATAGAAGAAATTCCATTTTGTCGCCTGTCACATAAGAATTAAATTGAAGCCAACGACAATAACATTCGGTGTCGCGTTAAAGCCTGAATTCATTGCGCACGACAAGCGACAGGAGTCATAACTCACTTTAAATTTACATGTCTTTATTATGGCACGAATTCTTGGAGACTTGACGACAACAATTTTGTGCGACATTGAATTGTCGTTGTCGTCAGGACATTCAAGCTATAAACTGATGGCTGCAACATAGTTGCAACGAAGTCATGATGTTACTACAATGCCACAAAATTGTGCTTCAATAGAAATACACGTAAACATTTTTGAAAGATGTCGTTATTTTCCTTTCGCTTCCAGGAAGAAATTTCCTTTTTTCACGTGTCAAATTAGAATTAAATTGAAGCCGACGACAATTGCATTGGATGTCGTGTAATAGCCTGATTACATTGCGCACGACAAGCTAAAGGAGTCAAAAGTCACTTTAAATTTGCATGTATTTTTTTGGCACAAATTCTTAGAGACTTCACGACAACAGTGTTGTGCGACATCGAATTGTCGTTGTCGTCAGGTCATTCAAGCTATAAACTAATGACTACAACATAGTTGCAACGAAGTCATGATGTTACTACAATACCACAAAATTGTGCTTCATAAGAAATTAACGTACAAATTTTTGACAGATGTCGTTATTTTTCTGTCGCTTCAATGCAATGTGTTCATGTTATAAGAGATACAATCAAATAAATGTTTGTCAGTTGTCGTTATGTGGTAAATTTTGTCGTCTGTCATATTATAAATATATATATATTTCAAAAAATGTTGTCAACTTACGTATGGAACACAGCGTGTCCGTCATCCATGCATGTCACACTAGCACAATGATGATTTGGCGCCTTGCCGACCTGGCCGGGTGTCATAATATTGTTGGAATCGATAACGCACTTGCCGGGATGTGCTAAAAAATAGTTAAAATTTAAAGAAAAAATTTTTAAAAACTGAATACTCAGCACATTTAAAGCAAAATTAAAATTCAATTTTAAAAAAAGCTACTGACTGAGGCCATGACTTTTAAGAAAATCTTTGAATTTGCAAAGATCAGCTTGAATGTATCATTTTGAAATTTGATTTGAAATCCTTTTACATTTTTTGAATAATTTCACTTACAAGGATGACTGAAGTTGGCACGTGCTATGGCAGCCTGTCCAACAGCTACCAAGCAAAGGACGAAAGCAATGCAAATCAGGAATTTCATTTTGTCTTGTTTTGTTTTTTTTTCTGAACTTCAAAAACTTTTAATAAATTAAACACAAATGTTCTTCACTTTGCCAGCGGTATTAACTGAATAATGGTTCAAGTTTAAATCATCGAGCTTTATAAAGCTACGCTGATAAAGTTTAGCTGTAGCCGCGAAGTTTCTTAAGCTTCAAAATTCTTAAAGCGGTTCTGAGACGTTCTTATCGCGACTCAGAGCTAAAGAATGAAGTATGATGAGTAAAAAAAACTTCCGAGGAATTTTTTTTAAGCATCAAAACAAAAAAACAAATTCGAATTAATTTTAAAGCAATGCGTTGAACTAATTTGTCGATGAAGAAACCTCAAGAAATAACATCAAACAACTACATAGCAACTGAAAAAACAAAAAAAAATAAAAAATAAACCTGATATTATTGCTGATTTACGTATGCCGGGTATCAATAAAAATATTAACAATTGTGTTTTTTTTTTCAACATTAAAGAAGCTTAAGGAATTCATTGACATTCATTGCGGTTTGTGTGGCGCCGATCATTGATTTATATATTTATGCAGGAAACTCGCATTTCTGACACTTGAAACTGGTTTTCAATATTTTTATGATACGCATTTAATTAAGTTTAAAAGAGTTTTATGTGAATCCTGACAAGTTTTTTTTACTGACAATTCGGAATTTTAGCAGAATTTGATAAATTTATGTCTAAAGTTTAAAAAAATATTGTTAAATTTTTAACTTTTTTCAAATTTTATGTAAGGAATGAAATAAATTGTGGTTGTAATGGATGTTTAATGTTAATTCGTGCTCTTTTTATGTTTAAGAAAAATTACATAACGTTAGCGATATTGTAACGGTAGCATTTGTGATTCTTATTAAATTGACTTGACTGCCTTGAAAACAAATTTAAGTCGAATTTAAAAGGTAATTTGAAATTTGAAGATATCTCTTACGATAAAATAATGTTGAAAAATTGAAATTTTCTGAAAGAAATCAACTTTAACAGTCATAACTTTGGAAGATAAGCATGATTTAGTAAATTTTGACATCTTTCAAAGGGTATTTGAAACGACATTTCAGCTTTGATCTGAATTAAAATAGTATATGTAGATGTTATCCGTTTTGCAACGTACAACTTTATGCACATTATTTCATTGTAAAGGTCATAAATTCTCAACTTCCACCTTTTCCGGAACAGAATGTATCACCTTCAACAAAACCAAATTGAATTAATATTTTTAATTATAACAAATTTAAATATTGCCTTCACACGCAATGCATCATATGCACAAAAATAATAAATTATACGAATATAAAAAAAAAATTTGGTAATAATTAAGCACGTGCCACAAACAGAGCCACCAAAATCTGAATTATTCCTTCCGTCAATCCAAACAATAAGAATTAATATATAAAAGTTTGTTGCCGTTCAAATTAATCCTTCCGTCAATCCAAACAATGACAGGAATTAAAAGTTTGTTACCCCCGGTAATTTATAAACAGTTTTAATAAGCGAAATCTTATAGCTTGAACACAATGTGCACGACAAGCGACGAGCGTCAAACGACACTTTAAATTTACATGTTTATCTTAGGGGATAAATTCTTGCAAACTTTTTTATCTTGCAGACTAACAATGTTGCGATGACATTGTTGTATGACACAAAATGTCGTTGTCGTCGGCTTCAATTCATAGCCTGGACACAAGTCGTACGACAAGCGCCGACAAGCGTACGACGAACGCCAAACGTCACTTTAAATTAACATGCATTTCTTATGGGACAAATTCTTGCTGACTTTTTATTTTGCCGACTAACAATATCGCAACGACATTGTTGTGCGACACAGAATGTCGTTGTCATCGGCTTCAATTCATAGCTTCAACACATGGCGCACGACAAGCGACGAACGCCTAACGTCACTTTGAATTTACATATATTTCTTATTGGAGACGTTGCGGCAAAATTGTTGCGCGACATCGAATGTCATTGTCGCCGACTTCAATTTAATACCAATTTAACATGCGACAAACGAAAATTTTTCCATTGTTTACATTTGTGGTCGCTTTTTTCATCCTTATCTTAATTAGAATAGATTCACTTTCTTAAATGAGCGTAAATCTACACTCTCAAAAAAAAATTGTTAATTCTAACAATAAAATAACAATAATCTTGGTTAAAATAGCATTAACAATCATTATTGTTGATTTTTTTTTAGAAATAACAATCAAAATTGTAGATTTTTCGAAATTAAATTTTGATGGTTGTCTTGTCATATATGAATGTTAAAATGTCAAAAACTTTAAACGTCAAGAATTAAATGTCAAAATTTAAGCATCAAAAATTAAATGTCAAGATTTAAACATCAAAAATTAAATGTCAAAATTTTAACGTCAAAAATTCATAATATGCTATTAGCATATATAACTGCTTGTACATATCACATGCCAAAAACACTTGCTGTTGTAGTTTGTTGCTGTCGCCTTTATTATAATCATGTCGCTCAACATTGCTCTACAACTACAGAGTAGAGACATGCCGTTCGTCACATGTTGCGGTGAATGTGCCAGGCTATTAATTCTAATTTGACATGCGACAATAGGAAATTTCTTCAAGGACTTTGTGTGTGTGGCGGCCGTGGCCTAGCGGGCGAATAAACCAGGGAAGTCCAAGTTCAATTCTCTCATCTTGCAGAAAGTTTTTCTCTCTGCAGACTATCGCAAATTTCAGAGAGTAAATATTGCCATCCAAGCCTTCTTGAGAACATGAACATAAGTCGTTCGAAGTTGGTATAAAACATGTTGGTCAATTGTGTCTAAACTGTTAATGACACACACAACATTCATAAGCATTTCGTTCAAAATGCATTCAAGGCCTGAAATGGCCCATTTGTTTTTTGTTTTTTTTTCAAATAATTGTTTTCATTTAAAAAAATTTTTTTTTAATAATTCAACAACGTCGTGTCTTTGCTGATTGGGTCCTTGAAATGCATGAAAATGATCCGGAATTCCATCAAAAAATCATCTTGACTAATTGAGGCCCATTTCCACGTCGATGGCTACGTCAACAAGCAAAATTGTCCCATCTGGGGCTTAGATAACCCAAGACTTATTGTTGAGAAGCCTCTCCATCTTCGACGTGTGACTGTTTGGTGTGGTTTATGGTACGGCGGGGTCATTAGACCTTACTTTTTCGAAAATGAGGTTGAATCAACAGTTACGTTGATTGGATTGCACTATCGAGAGATGATTAATGATTTTTTTATGGCTGGAGTTGGCTCATATTGATCTGGATATCGTTTACTTTAAGTAAGACGGCGCTACGTGTCACACAAGCAACGAAACCATTGATCTTTCACGGGAATAGTTTCCGGACCGTGTTATCTCTCAAAGAGGTGGTCACAATTGGCCACCGAGATCTTGTGATATAACACCTTGGAACTTTTTCCTTTGGGGCCACGTGACAGATAAGGTCTATCTACGCCAACAGCCCAGCTTCGATTCAAGACAGCAAAGATGGAATTCGTGAGTTTATCGAGGACTATGGTAGACACTTTGCCATTTTGTTATGGAAAATGTCATGAAAAGGATGTGGTCCTGTAAGCGTGGTCGTGGTGGCCATTTGGCTGATGTTGTTTTTCATTATTAACGGCATACCTTTCTCTTTATTATGAAATAAACATACGATCATTTATCTCAAAAAATGGCATTTTTCTTTGAATATCAAAATAACATCTCCTATTGGCAAACCCTTAAACTTATTGGAAATTAAATGGTGGTAGCAACATTGAAATAATCTTTTTAATAAATATTGACAGATGACGTTATGTAGCTATTATTTTCATGTTTTAAGGCTACAAGAAATGCATATAAATAAATTTTGTAGTTCTCATGACGTTTTAAGTTTGTTCTTTGTCTAATAAAAAATACTTTTATATAAACTAATGGCAGCAACATTGTTGCAACAAAGTCATGTCGCTTCTACCAAACAACAAAAATTTGCTCCACGAGATTTAATATAAAAAAATTTTGACAGATGTCGTTATGTTGCTAATGCTGCCAATGTCTTCAATCTATGAGAAATCCATATGAGTAAATTTTGACGTTGTCGTTACGTTGTAAAGTTCGTCGTCTGTCAAATTTATAAAACATACAGCAACAATTTTCAATTGATGTTGTTATGTCGCGGTCGTTTCCAATGTGTTCAAGTTAATATAATGTATATAAATATTTTTTCATAGTTGGAACGTTGTACATTTTATCGTCTATCATACGAGTATAGAACTTTGTATATTTAAATTTGTGGTAGCAAAATTGTTCCAACGAAATCATGTCGTTATTAAGTCTCGCAAATTTCTACTTTATAAGACAGTAATTACTTTTAACAGATGTCGTTAGGCCACGGTCGCTTTCAATGTGTCATAGTTAATTAAAATAATATATTCTATAAATATCTTTTTGAGAGTTGTTGCTTTGTGAATTGCGTCGTTTGTCAAATTACAACTTTTTGCATTTCAACTGGTACTTGCAGCCGTCTTGCGACGAAGTCATGTCGTTACTACAATAACATACATTTTTGCTTCTTAAGATACACAGTAAAAATTGTTGTTATGTTCAAGCTATCAGAAATGCATATAAATTAATTTTGACAGTTGGCATTACGTTGTAAAGTGCGTCGTCTGTTTAATTAGTAATATGTATGTCGAAGTCATGTCGTTACTAAAATACTAAAAATGAATATTCCATAAAATAAGCAGTAAAAATTTTCGACAAATGTCGTTTTGTCGCTGTCGCTTCAAATGTGTTCAAGGTATAAGAAATGCATAAAAAATAAATTTTTACAGGTGTCGTTGTGTTGAAAATTTTGTCGTCTGTCAATTAAGAACTTTATGCAATTTAACTGGTGCCAGCAACATTGTTGGACCAAAGCGTAAATCGTTACCAAAATTCCATAAATTTCTGCTTCATAGGATGCTGCTGCAGTATAGAAATTTGACAGTTGTCGTTATGTCGCTGTCTCATTTAATGTCTTATAGTTATACGAAATGATTATATATAAATATACTTAAATACAACAAATTTCTGTTTCACAAGATATGCAATTAAAAAAATGTTGGCTGATGTCGCTATGTCGTGGTCGCTTCTTATGTGTGTTTTAAATAATTTTTTTAGATTTATTATATTTAAACTTACTGTGGACAACATTATTGCAATGAAATCATGTCGTTACCAAATATCTGCTCCATAAGATTTGTATGAAAAAAGATATTTAGGTTTTTATTACATATTTTTTTAAAATTATGAAAATATGTGCTTTATCTTTAAAAGATATCGAAAAAAAATTTTTCTAAGATTATTTTTTAATCCAATAACAAAATGTCGAAAACTTTTGGAATAGCTCGTTTTTTTTTAAATAATTTTTCAACAACTTTGAAATTGACTCCATTTAAGACAAGAAGATGGGAGACTCAAATAAAACTGCATGTTTTTTATTTAAATTCTTATTTATTCAGTTTTACCCATCGTTATAATATTCATCATAATAATAATATTAATAATCATAATAATCATCATCATATTAAATATTGTTTAATATTTTTTTTTGGTTTTTTTAATATATTTTTATATATAGTAAACTGTTTATATATCTATATATATTTTGTATATCGTTTTCTTTTTATAATTATGTTATAATTCATAATTTGAATTTTTTGTTGCTCTAACTTATCTTTTTAATACTAGATATAAACTTTTAATTTTATGTTTATACTTAAATAATTTTACTTATGACTTGATTTTGGTTTGGGTTGTTTTTTCTTTTATTCAATTTGCTAATTTTTTTGTCATGCTGATTTGGTTTGGTTTTAAAGATATAAAATTGTTTTTAGTTTTCAATTTTATACATATAAATAACATGGTTTTGACATATATAAATAGTTTGGTAAAAATTTAATAAAAAAATTTCAACAATAGTTTTATTAAAAAAAAATATTTAATATAATTCGTTAAAGTTGAATTCAATTTATAAATAGCTAAATATACTAAATATCTAATAAGTAAATAGTAAAAAACAACAATTCTTACAAAGACAACAATTAAATTAGTTAATTTTATGCACTTTTATTAGAAGTTAACTTAATTAATAGGTAGTCAAAAATTAAGTAGTCAAATATTTAAGAGTTAAGTTTAAAAAATTTAGTTTCTTATGTAGGAATTTGCTTTTTATGGGTTTAGCTATACAAGTGTGTAGGTTAAAGTTTCGCATTTAGGCTTAATTGGACTTTGAGTTATATATGTACAGCGTTTGTGAGAAGTTTTAAAAACTTTAAGGTTTAAGTTTTGTTTATATATTTTTTATTTTTTTATTTAAAATTATAATTAGGTGTTTGAGTGCTGAAATTAAACCATTAACCGCCATTAGGCTTGTTCAGTGAAATTTTTCAATGACTCTTTTTTTTTAAAGGCAAGCAAGCTCTGTCGTCGTTAATGGCTTAATTTCTGCTTTAAGTTTTCTTTTCTCAACGTTGAGTTTTAACTTTTAATTTATTTATTTATGATGTTTTGAACAATTTTCTATTTGATTTAACTAATATTGTGTGTTAAAGTGTATATTTTGTTTTTTAAGTCTATATCTTGATGCATTTGTGTGAAAATTATTACGATTTAGTGATATATGTATAGTTAAATATTGTTTGATTAAATTTTTATTTATTTAATATAAGTTTATGAGTTAGTGATTTTTCAATATTTTGAAATATGTTTCTATTGCTTTGAGTAAATTATAGTTGATGTTTTAAAAAAAAATTGATGCATTTCCTGAACTCGCTAAATTTTCTATAGGTCAGCAAAAATAGTATTTTGCTTGAAAATGTGAAAATTTCTATAGGTCAGCAAAACTAGTATTTTGCTTAAAAATGTGTGTACGTTAGCTGGAAATCGTTTTTGCCAATTCATACGCCGTTGATATCCTGAAGTCAAGCTTAAGTTGTGACTCAAAATAATCTACTTTCGCGAATTTCAAGATCACGAGATTCGTGAATAAGTAAATATTCCCAGAACTGTCATCTTAGAATTTGAAATTCCTAGTTAACTAAGGGAACTTTTACGATGACTTAACCTTAACCTTATGACGATGGCTGACTTCAGTGATTCTCACTGAATTTTCAATTCTCTTTTAAGTGAGAAAGAGAAACTTTGATAGCGAATCAGTAACAATATGACATCTTGCTTGTTTTTATCTCGAAAATGATATTTATTTATGAAAAACCTAAGCTAATTGAAGTGCTTTAAATAGATATGACACATTATGCTTGGTTTTCACACGATATCATTTTTGATTTGAACTGACACCTCAGAGTCTAAACTATCGCATAAATAACAACTTTTATGCGAATTTTTGCTAAAAACATGCCTATAGATCAGCCTTGTTTTTTATTCTCTTTATTACCACAAAAAAAAAGTAATGTTTACGTATATTTATTAGACTGGCAACAACAGACCACTGAAAGTGACGTTGTGAAAACTACATTCTAGGCATTACTAATGGCCACAGTGTCAGCGTTGTCATTGTTTGCCGCAATTCAAATCCATGACGTTTCTTGCCAAGTTTATTTTTTTCACTGTCAGACAGAGTTATCATATGTAAATGCATCAATTTTGTTTTTGTTCCGGCCTGTTTTTAAAAATAAGCTACTTCAGTATGTTGTTTATGATTAAATATTTTTAATGAAAAACATATTAATTAATTATTTCGCCATGACTGAAATTAAATTTATTGCCATTCCATCATATTAACTGTCACTTTGACAGTTTATATATTAGTTGTCAAATCTATGAAGCGCTAAAGTTCTTAAGTTGTTATTTTTTTAACGTCTGAAACACCCTTTTAGGTTTTTTATACGTTAGCGCATTACATGATGTTTCGTTTTAAATAACTCAATAACAGTCTCTGCACGTAGATTATATGTCAAACAATGTTTTAGTGAGCAGCTATGTATAGTGAGTGTCTGTGAGTGTTTATTTTTGTTTTCTTTTTAAATCATATAATTGCTTATAACTGTTTTGTTGTTTTTAACATATAAAATCACAATAGGGGTATTCACGATGTGGTGTATTTGCCCTTGTATTGTGTATTTTTGATAAATTTGATATTTGAAGTAAAATTACAAAAACAAAATGTACAGTGTTCAATATACAACCCTGTAGCAAAAATACAATGGCGAAACCCTATTGTATTCTTTTTTGTTAATATCGTTGTATTTTTGATCAACTGATCACAAAAACTTTTTGACTCAGCGTGGATGAAGGTACTGGCTGGGTTGTGTGTTTATTTAATAAAAGTTAATTTAATTCAGTGCTTCGTTTCAATTCTTTTATTTGCTCGTACTGCTAAATGATGAACTTCCCAGACTTTAGTGAAGGTTGGTTCACAATGCGTTGTAAATATTGTAAATTTTGTAAGAATTCATCAAAAATACACCACATCGTGAATACCCCTATAGTTTTCAGTAAATGTGCCTTATTTGTTATGTATGTGAACTTTTATATTCGTTGAAATATTTACATTTTATATTAAGCCATAAACAAACAATGTACAGTTTTGTATTAAAAAAAAAACAAAAAAGAAATTTTAAATTTTTTAATATAAAACATAATATTAAAAATTTTCAATTATTTCTTAAGCCAAACTTAGTACATTAAAAGATTACAGTTGTTAACTTAGTGTCCATTAATGTGTTTTCTCTTTGAAGTTGTACATTTTTGAGAAATGTATTCGTGTTTTAGTTTTATTTATAAATTTTCTACAATATTGAAGTGCTTTGAAATTTGTTTTTAAAATATAAAAACTTTTGTATTAAATGTTTAAATAAATGCGCTGTTTGTTATACTTAAAATTATTTTTATATTTTTTACTTTTTCCTACAACTTATATCTAGTAACTAAGCTAAAAACACTTATAGTAAATTTTGCATTCAGTCATTAAATATTATTATTTAAATAATATTTTATATACTATAGTTTGTAATTGTTAATAAATACTTGCTTTTTTCGATTTGTTTTTTTTTTTTTTTTTATTTTTGTCTTACTAAGTGTAGATTTTTTTCAATTATAAACAGCACCAATTAATTGTAGTTAAATTTTTAACGTTTTGTATTTTTTAATTCATTCAAATATATGTATATATTTAAATATATTTATTAATTTATAGCATTTTTTTAGCTTTGTATTAAGGTTAATTGTATTCATCATTATGATTATTATAATGTTAAAATTTTGCTAAATTCCACTAACTAGTTATCATTAAACTGTCTCAAACAACTTGGTTGTCTCATACAAGTTGTTTTCATGCTTAGAATTATGACTGTGACGCACATTATGGTGGTTAACCGAGTTGCCAGCTGTTTATTTTACAAGCTTTTCAAGTCTTGGCGTTTCTATTTACATATTGTTTTTATTAGGTTATGTTTTTTTGTTTTTATTATATATAAGTTTTAGTTAAATAAGTTTTTATAAAATTCATTAAAATTTTTATGAATATAACTAAATGAAGTTATATAAAATAGTTTAGAAAAGAAAAATTTTGTAACTAACTATAAAAAATGTATACCACAATATGACGGCCCCTTAAATCTGACAAAAATACAAAAAAAAAATAAAAATACTGGCTAGTTTTATAGCAATTCTTAATGGATTTATTTAAAAAACAAGTAAAGAAAGTCTAAAGTCGGTCTAGGCCGACTATGAAATACCCTAAACCCACTTAAAAAAAAAAAAAAAAATTTATTGTAAATGGGCGTGTCCGTGGGCGGATGAAGTCCATTTTTCCAAACCATCTTTGTCTTGTCATAAAAAACATACGTGCCAAATTTTAGCTCTGTAGGTTAAACACATGCTTATTTATTGCGTTTTCAATTTTCGCGTTGTATGGGAAGTAGGCGTGTCCGTGGGCGGACGATGTCCATTTTTCAAAACCATCTTTTTTTTGTTATAAAAAACATGCGTGCCAAATTTTATCTCTGTATGTTAAACAGAGGCTTATTTATTGCGTTTTCAATTTTTGGGTTGTATGGGAGGTGGGCGTGTCCGTGAGCGGATGACGTCCATTTTTCAAAAACATCTTTGTGTTGATATAAAACACACACATACCAAAACTTTATTGTTGTAGACTTATTATGAGCTGAGTTATGCAGTTTTAAATGTTTGCGTTGTATGGGAGGTAGGCGTGTCCGTAGGCGGATTCCAAAAATATTCAATAGTGCAGATCCTTGGGACCATTTGACCATGTGTACCAAGTTTCATCCAATTATCTCAACTCCTTCTTCTTATCCTGTGTATACGGACAACACACAGACGGACGGACGGACGGACGGACATAGATAGCTCGACTCACGTGGTGACGCTGATCAAGAATATATATACTTTTCTATACCGGACTCGCTTCGTTCTATGCGTTACAAACGTTTGCACAAAGTTAATATACCCTGACCTTTCAGGTTTAGGGTATAAAAAATTGGCCATTTCAGCCTTTAAAAGGACTTTGACGAGCTTCTTAATCAAGTTTTGTTGTGGGTGTTATTAAATTTTTGTACACAAATGATCGAGAATTGAACCTACATTTTCATGCCGACTCCGAACGGTTAATGTACAATGTACATGCTCTCAAGAAGCTTTATAAAGCAATTGTTTTCTCTCAGAAGTGTGCCATTGTCTGCAGAGAGGTGACGGTCGATAAGAAAAATTTTTCTATTTTTCTATTTGAAAAAAATTTGTGCCAGATGTGGGAATTGAACTCGGGCTATGGACATTTTTTGAGGTAAGAGAAAAAAAAAATTGTTGGATTGCGAAAATTTTAACCGAAAAGAATTTTCAATGCATAAGAGTCTCAGAAACACAAAATTAACCTTTGTTTTTTTAAAAATAAAGCCATTTTCATCCGAATTTTTACTACCAACTATTTTGGTACAATCTATTCAAATTTTTTTTCGTCCACTCGAAAAAAATATTCATTTTCGAATTGAAATTCGTCATTTGTTGCTCAAAATTGAACTATTGAACAAAATTTGACAAGAAAAAATTTTCATTCTGTTCTAAATAACAGAGCATATTTCACTTTTCACTAGCTCGTCATCTTTTCTTATAAAGTTCTTCTAACATTTAACATTTAAGGTTTTGTCATAGAATATTTTTGAAGAAAATTTGGAAAAATCGCTTTTTAAGTTTGACCAAACATTTTTAAATATATCAAAACTAAGTTCATTCGGTTGGAATAAAATTTAGATCCTAACAAATAAAAATGCCAAAAATATGAATTTAAAAATATTTGAAGCTGGTAAAAGAAAAACTCAAGAGTGGAAAAGTTTTTAAAAATTGTATTGTTGTAAACGTACGCATATTTTTTTGTAAAATTAATGCCATCTTAAGCACTCTGCTTCTATATACAAAACCTTGCATCTCTACTCATTACCTCAGTCTTAAAATTTGTGAACAAAACTTAAAATTTACGAAAAAACTTAAAAAAGTTTAAAATATTTATAAAATCTGAACAAAATTTTCAATATATAACATATTTAACATATTGTAACATATTTACATGCTTTTCAAAGCAAATTATCTTGCTTATAAAATCTATCTTATACAGTTCTTATGCAATTATCTTATCTGTTATTATGCCTTACTACATTGTTGGTTAACAAACTACACCGTGCAAAAATACGCTTTAAGTCGAGCTCTAAGCTTGTTTTTAAAAAGCTTAATTTACAACTTTAACCACTACTCTTCATTGTAATTTTTTTTGGGTTTTTTTTAAATTACTTTTTAACTTATTTATTACTTAAT
Organism: Tetanocera ferruginea; assembly: GCA_958299015.1. Lineage (NCBI taxonomy): Eukaryota > Metazoa > Arthropoda > Insecta > Diptera > Sciomyzidae > Tetanocera > Tetanocera ferruginea. The sequence continues at coordinate 132,362,286 of OY282643.1, read as the reverse complement.
ATATTTTATAATATATATATTGATTTTTTTTTTTTCATTACTGTTACCATTTATTTCAGCAATTTTAATTTAATTTTTGAATTTTTTTTTATATGTTTTAAAGTTTTTTTTCTTATTTTTATAATAAAGTTTTTTACACTTCAAGGCATTTTTTTTATCAGACTTCCGATTTCAAGAGAATCGTCGTGTTGTTTTTTTTTTATTGTTTGTTTTTGTTTTGTTATTCGTTTGTAAATTTCAAGTTCTCATTAAATGTTTGTTTATTTTGTTTTAATGTTGTGTTCAGTTTTTTTCACAGTGTAGTGTAAAGTGGGCAGGAAACTTTTGTCGTAGAATGCACTTTTTTTGAGTGTTTTGTGGTTTTATTTATTTGCAGTGCAGCCTGTAACGGTGCGGCTAGTGTTTTGTAAGATGGCTTGAAAATGAGAGCATACTTTCAGGCATAAGATAAACGTTGAGTAAGTGTTGGCAGGGCGAAAAAAATTAAGAAATCATTGGTTGAGAATTTTGTGTTTTATTAAATTTGAGATTGTAAATCTGTGACAAAGAAATGAATATATAAATATATTTTTTTTACTAAAAAAAGGACACAAAATATTATTAACAAATTAAAAAAATATATTAAATTGAGTTACAAAGGCTCATGAGTTGAATATGAATTCGGAAATCTAAAAGTTCTCAGAGAAGAATGCAGTAATTGTTAAGCTCTTTTTAACTGTACATCATATCCTTTGATTGGACACACAATTCATAAGTTATGGAAAATATACCATTAAACGGTTTTTTGGGATTCAAAAATATTATTAATAAATTTTGAATTTCAGTTAGAAATAAGGAAAGAATTAAAGAAATTCAAAAATTCTAACCCTAGACCTCTGGGTTTAAAGTCCAGCAAATAATTACTCAAGTACCGAGTCCGCAAAATAATATTAAAAAAAAAAACGAATATTTCAAACAGACATTCGAACCTAGATGAATGAACTAATACATATCAATTTTGTCAAAAATAATGTTAAAAAATTAATATTTCAAACAGATATTCGAACCTGGATGATTGAACTAATACATATCAATTTTTTTAAAGATTCTTTTTTTGGTGTAATAAAGTTGAAAAACTTTTTTGTTAATTGAATTCAGAACAATAAGTGCTGAACTTTTGGGTGATGAGCTCTATTCACCTTTATATAAGATAAAACAAGCAAGGTGTTTATAATTTTTAATTATCTTTTATCAACATAAAAAGCTTTTAAGATATATTTGATCTTCTACTTAAGAAATTTGACTTATTATATGGAACTCTTTGAGTCAAAAATTAAAAAACTTTTGTTTCTTTCTTTCAAATAAAGTTGTTTCCATTCAGCTATAGAAGTGTGATATTTTTGTAAAATCCAAAATTTTTTGAATTGAATTTTTTTAACGGCACAAAGAGCTTTTTGAATTTCTAGAAGAGAAATAAACTATACTTTTTCGAAGTATATGAATTAACTTTTTACAAAGTACTTTTTTAAGTGCTATTCAGCCTATTCTTGTAAAAAATAAAAAATAAAAAATTATTCTTTGAAGGATTTATACTATATACTAAATTTAACATTAACATTTTTGGAAAAAAGTGTTACTGCCATATTAGACATAATTGAATAATTTGAGTAAAAATTCTATTAACATTGCAATATAAATAGAATATCAACAAGGCGCTGATTTGAAATATAAAAATTATTTTCTCCATTACGTTAAGTACTTCCATAATTGAAGTTCAAAGTTGAACATAATAGATGTTGGTTGATTAAAATTAATTAAATAAAATTAAAATTAATAAATTATGAACACTTTATTAAAGTTCGTGTTCATTAAAAAATATATACTTTTTTGTTTTCAACATAATTTCACATGTTTTTTTGGAACCTATTTAGCTGATGGGACTAAATTCTAGTTAATTTTTCTTCTACATCATCTACAACATCTAGTTTTTGATAGAAGCTGATAAAAGAGGTATTCTAGAACTGAAAAAATTATTTTTTCAAGACATACTACGTAAATATCTCAATCAAAGTCGTTAGACTTTATAAGATCAGTAACTTTAGTTTCGGCTCTCTCTCTCTACTTTTATATTCGAACATTTTCATTAAAAAGCTATTTAATGCGCAGAAGTAACTTAAAACTTTTTTCAACACACAGAGAAACCGCCGCATAAAAACTTAATAATATAGAAAGTTAAGAATATTTCTGTATGGTTTTTACCCAAGCAGATTTTTTCTTAAATTTATTGGCTTTGTCTACTTAAATGAATTTAAGAAGAAATCTCATGCAGCAAATAGGTTTTTTCTTGTTTTTTTTTAAAAAAGAGTCTCATAGTTGCTTTAGGTTTCTTCTTGATTTCTTCAGAAGAAATCCCATGAAGCAACAAGGTTTTTAACATGATTTGCTTTTCTTTTCAATATGGAATAAGTAAATAAGAAATAACGATACATGAAGTGTAGTAGTCGTATAGCACTTGAAAAAGTCTTGAAAATATGGATTTTAAAAGAAATGAAGAAGATATCTTATTAAATAAATTTAAGAAGATTTTTGCTGAAAAAAAATAAGATTTCTTTTAAAAAAATACCTCTTCTCTTTCGACTTTCATGCCCTTGTTTTCGAAAAGTCTTGAAAATATGGATTTTAGAAGAAATTACGAAGATATCTTATTAAATAAATTTAAAAAGATTTATGCTGAAAAATAAGAAGATTTCTTCTTAAAAAATACCTCTACTCTTTCGTCGTTCATGCCCCTTGTTCGAAAAACCGTTTTAAGAAGAAATCTTATAGCACTATTTTTCTCTGTGAACAGTTCTTCTGATACTTTTGAACGAACTGCTATTAAATTAATTTTTATAGAAGTGGGTTACTTGAGAAGTCCACGTTGTGTCTCTTAAAACAAACATTTTTCTTTATTTCCTGAAGACCCTTTTTTATCGACTTGTACCAAGGTTTTCGGAATACAAAATGTGATGTTGAAAATTTCGAATTTGTGACTAAAGTTAGCGAATTTATTTAAATCTGTTACAAAATTTGAACACTTCCAATATTGCTGTACTGTGTTCTCGTAAATTTTAAAAAGAAGAAGATCTTCTTAGCAATGTATAAACTATGATAAATTTTGTTAGAAATTAACCTTCTCAGAGATAAGCTTTTGTGCATTTCGTGAAATATTACAATATTCGAATGTCGACACTTTTTATGAAGCTTTATGTTAGGGTGTTTTATCAAAGCTTTTTATTTGTTTAAAGTGTGCTTTTTTTGCTGTATATTTTTACAGTATACATTTTTTGACACCTCACGTATGATTTGTAATATGTGTGCAAAGTCATGATACAACAACTCACTAGATGAGTACGTAACAACTCATATAAAATCTCAAAGATATGATAAAGACGTGAGAAAGCATGAATTTTCAAATTGTAGATGAAGTTGAATCTGTCTTGTTTCTTAAATTAAAAATTGTACAAAATTGTTCTTTTCCGTGTATTAAAGCCGATCACGTATGATTCGTTACATGTCTGCAAAATCATGATACAACAACTCGCTAGATGAGAGCGTAAAATTAGTTAAAGGAAATAAACTGCAAGCAACATATTCGCCACAGCTGATTTTGACAATATCGGCAGTTACGAAAAGAGAGCACAACCAGCGCTGCAGCTATCTTATTTGTTGTACTAGTGCAAAGCTATAAATGCTCAGTTAGGTTTGCCATTTCATCATAAAAAAAATCAGAAACGAACAAGCTTAGAAATCATTGAATTTTATCAAAATTCGTGATCTGTGAGAAATGTGTTTCTCAAATTACAACCATTTTATGGTCTACATAATCGACCCACCGTATACTCAAGGTATTGTGACCAAATTTCGCCCTAGTGTCAATTATCCACCATCAATTATCCATCAATTATCCACCAACCTGTATGCGAAGAGTGCATACCGAGCAGAATATATATGGCTGTATCGGCCAGTGTGAATGAAGATCACGATATGTCAAGTCTGTGCCGTTATCAAAAGTTGGGCTTGTTTGATTGGACCACGTGAAACATTTTAGGTTAAAATCTCGGTATGGAACTAAGCAAAATACAGCTGGTGCAGAAACTTAAGCGTGGTGACTTACCATAACGTCGTTTGTTTGGGGAATGGGCCTTATAAAAGTTCTATGAAGATTCACTTTTTTATTGAAAAATTGTCTGCAGTAACGAAACTAATTCATTGGGTGCGTCAAAAAATAGAATTGTTGTATTTTGTCTGAAGAACAGCCAAAGGCAGTTCTAGAATTGTTGCATTTTGTCTGAAGAACAGCCAAAGGCAGTTCAAGAGCTTTCAATACACCCTGATAAATGTACTGTTTGGTACGGTTTGTGGGCTTGCAGCATCATGGGACGGTTTTTTTTTTCAAAAATAATGAAAATCACAACGTTATAGTCGTGTAAAAAAATATCGTTCGATGATTATCGACCTATTTCTGTCCAAGTAGAAGAATTGGACTTGGTTGATATGTGATTTCAACAAGACGCTGCCACATGCTACATGGCATGCCATACATGGACCTTCTGAGAGGTGAGTTTGGTAATTAATTAATCTCACGTTTTGAAACAGTCCAATGGCCGCCAATAAAATGCAATTTGACTCCACTTGACTATTTTTTTTTGAGCCTCTATAGAGACATTTTCGTATACGTGAAGTCTCTTTTGTGCAGAGACAAGCCAGCCGCAATTGCAGCCGTGGAAGACAACATTACAGCTGCCATTGGTGAGATATCGGCCGAAATGCTCTAAAGTACTGAAGATTATGGATGAACCACCTCAGGTGTGGCCGCGGGCAATATCTACATGAAATCTATATATAAATAGACGTAGGGAAAACAGTCCTTCCCCTCGAAGAAGCATTTTGTCACGTGTTTCTCAACCGATTTTGATAATTTTTATTTTAAATTGATCAGAGTGCGTAGAAGGAGTGCACCGACTATTTTTAAATATTTTTTTCAAATTTTAACAAGAAAATTTGTTTTTCACATTAATTTAGTTATGAAAAGGATGAATTTCCGCCACTGTCGAACTCTAGTAATCTTTAAAAGATTAATGGCAAACATTAATGTATCGCTCCAAATGAATTTTTCATACACTTTTGTAAATTTTCTGTTTTTTTTTCAATTTTCAAAAACCTAACACTTAAAAAATCACTTTAAAAATTTTTTTTTCATTTTTCAAGTATTTTTAGTGTTGGTAAATAGAAAAAAAATCTTGCATGAGTAACACTTGTTTGTTTTCAATCACTATAAAACATTCATGATCTGAATAAAAATAGCACCTAAATGTATGCAAAGAAAATTTCTGAATGAAAATGCAATGAATGAAAAAATAGTTCAGGTGGTGGAACACACTATTTTTCTCTATAGAAGTAAATTGCAGACAAGTCATATCCAAACTCACCTACAGTGAAATTTTGGAAGGAACATTTTTATAGAGGTTTTTTTCTATAAAAAACGACCCTCAACGACAATTTCAATTCTAAGATAGGTCTGAGTTAAACACTGAGTAAAAATTAGTATGTCTCAAATACGTTTCCGACTCAGTTTCCCTGGTTTTTTGTAAACTAGCGGAAAATGATTTCCACAATTTTTTTTTTCAATACGAGCCTTCTAAATCTTGGAATTCAATAAATTTCTTTCGACTTTGATATAAGCATGTGTTGAAAAAACTTTATTTTAAAGTTTAAAAGATTGAAATCATTCTGAGCTCAAAATGCTCCACATTAACGATTGTTTAGAACAACGGCAGAAATAAAAGCTTTTACTTGCTTGCAAAATATTATTGTAGAAATACATTTATTTAAAATGTTTATTTTATATACAAACATACATTCACAGTTTCACATGCACGCACACATACAAAAAACAAATCTACACTCATTCATCTATACATTCACACACACACAATAAAATTCAACAAATAAAAAATAATAATATTTAATATAAGAACTAAATTTACAGTTATTAATAATCAATGTATAATTATGATAATAGTTTTAAAAATTAAAATAATCATAATAAAAATAATAATAATAATTTTAATAATAATAATAATAAAATATTTGCAATTTAGCGAACACATAATTAGTTAATATTATCGAAGACATTTTGTATGTTTTATTTTTTGTTTAGTTATTTGTTTGTTTTTTTTTTGTTTTTTCTTTTCTTTTGATTTTTCTTATAACAATTACAAAAAGGTACAATACATGGGCAAAAACAACAACAATTATAATGCTATACTTTTAGGCTTAAACTTAAAAACAACGTATAAGTCAAGCGAAGTCATTGAAAAAAAAATTATAACACATAAAAAATTATAAATTATAAAATTATAGGAAAAAAAATGCTGTTAAAATTAAGCAAAATGAAAAAAAAACAAATATGTTAAAGTTTAACGATAAACAATAGTAGATAATATTTATATATTTTAGCAGTAAGTTTGTTTTTGTTTTTTTTTCTTCTTTGTTTTTTTTTTTGTGTAAATATTAATAATAGTTAAAATATTAAAATATTAATAAAAGCCCGTTTAAGCCGAACATGTGTGAACGTACGTGTGTGTTTGACGTTTGTTTTTTTTTATATAATATTAGCGTGTTAAATTAATTAAAACTACTACAACTTACAAAAAAGCTCGCTCTCAAGCTTTTTCATAGCTTATGTGGTGTTTGTTTTTTTTTGTTTGTTTTGTTTTTGTTTTTCTTATTTTCTTATTTAACATTGTTGTAGTTGTTTTTGTGTGTGTTTGGCCTTAAGTTGTAAACATTAATTTAGTTAAATTTACTTAAAATTAAATTATTTCAAATAGTTTTTTTTTCAATAAAAACACAAAAACAAAATGTACACCAGAAAGTCTTGTAAATCTTTAAAATTATATATTTTTACAGGCAGTTTGTAAAGTTTTTTTCCCCCCCGCTTTAGCTTAAGATTTGAATTTAGCTTAAATTAAATTAAATTTATTTAAATGTTAAAAGTTAAAAATTTAAACTACATTTTAGTTAAAAATTAATTAAAATTAAAGAAGCTTTTTTTGTGTTCTCTAAATAATTCAGTCATCAGGTAACATTGTTTGAAAAACAACAACAGTAACAGCATCACTGTTGTTACTGGCCACTAGTGGGCGCTGCGGCTGTGTTGTTTGTGGCTGCTGTAGTCGCTGTTGTGGCATTTGTTGTTGTTGCTGCTGCTGCTGCGGCGGCGGCAGCGGCTGTGTGACAGCCAGATTTCTGTTTGTTGTGGCTGTCAATTGCAGCTGTGTTGAGGCTGTTGTTGCTGCTGCTGCTGCTGTTGATGTCAACATTGCTGGCAGTTCGTCCGTTTGTGTTTGCGTTGTTGCTGTCGCTGTTCTGGCCACATTTGCTGTGGGCATTTTTGTAGTCTGCGTAGCCATGGCTTGCGATGTTGTAGCTGTCGTTGTGTTGCTGCAACTATTTTTAAGCCTGTACTTGTCTTTGATACAGTTGATTTTATGCTTATATTTAAGGCTGTTGCTTATGTAAGTGGCTGGTGCTGGTGCTGTTGTTGCTGTTGTTGTTGATGTTGCTGTCAAAGACGCAGTTGTAGCTGTGTTTGTGTAATTGTAGGCATGTATTGGTTGTTGCAACAAATTTGCGGCAGTGGCTGTAGTTGGCAGTGACAATAAGTTGCTTGATGTTGTTGCTGTTGCTGACTTATGCTGCAGCGCATAGTTGGCAGTTTTTGTTGGCAGTGTTATTTGCTGTAGCTGCTGCTGCTGCTGCTCTCTGGCTGTGGCTATATCGCTGAGGCTTGCCAGTGTTCCCGCTGTTTTTAGCACATTTGTGGGCGTTCCGGTATATGTTGCTGACACCTGTTTGGACAGTAAAGCTGTTTGCAGTATGGAGCGAAATTGTGGCTCAGCCAATTTTGCAGCAGCAGCGACATTGTGCTGTTGTTGTTGTTGTTGTTGTTGTTGTTGTTGTTGTTGTTGTTGTTGCTGTTCAAGTCTTTTACTCTCCGCATAGGTTGTTGCATTGTTAGTTGTTATTGTTGTGGCAGTGCTGTTGGTATTTGTGGCTATTGTTGTCGTCGTTGTTGTGGGTGCTTGCGCTGCTGCTGTTAATGTGGCCATTGTTGCAGCAGCACCTGCCAGCAATGAAGTCTTCAATATAGAACTGGACATGCTTGTCTGCTGTTGTTGCTGCAGCTCTTGCTGCTGTTGTGTTCGCTTCTCCTCTTGCTGCATTAAATAATGTTGATGCTGTTGTTGTTGCTGCTGCTGTTGCTGCTCATCTTGTTCAACTTTTATTGCTGACGCTGTTAGAAAACGTTGCTGCTGTAACTGTTGTTGCTGCTGGTGCGACGTTTCTCTATCGCCTGCCACTGCTTGTTCCTCAGCGTATGTTGGTGTTGGTGTTCTACTTGCTGCTGCTGCCTCAGCTATTGGCGATCTTGTTGTTGGCATTTGTAGTCTCATCATTGTTGTTGTAGCCATCATCATTGAACTTGGCGGCGGATCGGTATCATGCGGCAAAAGTCCACGCTCAAGCATTTGCTACCTTATGCTGGCGGAGTTGAGAACGAAGGGAACGTAGAACATCTTGCTTTCAAGCAGTAGACTAGCAGCAGCTTGTATCTGTTGAGAAAAAAAAAAATTAAATTATAAAAATGAAAATTCAAAATTATTATAAGAAGTTACAAAATTTCTAAGAATTTTTATATGTGATTTCATCACAGAAAAAAAAAACTAAATAAAAACCTTCGTAAGAGGACACAATTCTATAAAAATGTAAATATTTCAACAGTGTTTAATTTGCCGTTTTACATTCAGTCATTTTGAATTTTTTACCAATACAACTTAACCCTTAAACACTGTTATAGGTCTGACAGACTCCCACTCCGAAAAGTAACACTTGCTGTCTCGCTTTATTTCGCCGAATCGTGTCATTTTTTTAAGCTTTGAACCAAGGATTTCAGGTATCAAACCTATTCAGTGAAGTCAGCCTTGGTTCGGAAATGGTGGAGATATATTAGTAGGAGAGAATGCGAAATCAAAACAAAGAAATGTAAAATGTTGTATGTGTGGCGCTATATCAGTGCTATATCAACATGCGAACTTTTTTGGTCTTTTTGGATCCGTAGAAACCCGTAAAAACTGATTACTTGCATAGTTATCTCGCTTCGTTTTCGAGATACCCAAGTTTTTCTAATTTGTTCGAGTTTTTAAGTATATATTTTCATAAAGTGTGATCCGAAATTTCATTTATATGCGCGTCCCGCATTTTCTAGGTTCTAGGTTCCCTCTTATGTTTGGGCTATCTCCCTCCTAGTTCCACTGAATATGGTACAGAGTAACTTTCTCTTTTACTATTTGCTGGTCAGGGATTAAAAAACTACTCACCAGTGCCATAGCAAAAAAAAATTATTCAAAATAAAGCTCTAGCTGAAGACGTACAGGGGAAAAACCCGGTCTAATAGCTGGCGACTTTAATGCTTGAGCTGTAGAATGGGTTGCAGCATACATTTAGCAGTGCAGTAGATAGGTCCTTTGGTATTCTCCAGAAATCGCAGAAGCACGCAGGCAATACATTTAAGCTAGAAGAAGATATTATCGCTCAAGAAGTACCGATATATTCGAAGTTCTCCGCGAATACTACAATTTATCCAAAAAAGCTTTGAAAAAGCTATAAATAAGAGCAAGCGCAATTATCACTGTAGGCATGCGAAGAGGTAGAAGTAAATAAACCGCCTACAAGCTAGTTAAAAAAAGCTGAACACCGCCCACTACTACGGTCCCACACCTGCTTGGTATCATAGTAAGGATACTCTTTCCGCAACCAGCGATTTTGCCTTACTAAGCAGATGAAGATCTCATCAAAAACTGATGGTTAGCATAGATGAGATGATGGTGACAATTGCCAAATACGTGAGGAACGAAAAAGCACCATGGCCAGATGGTTTTTCTAACCGTGCGTTAGAATTCGTCATCCTAGAGCCACCTTCATTTCCCAGTTCTACAAGGCCTGCCTAAGGGAGGGCATATTTCCGGGTCAGTGGAAGGCTTAGAGACTGGTGTTCATACCAGAAGCCACTGACTCCACGGAAGACTCCACAAGCTACATACCAACTTGATCCAAATAGCGGGAGGGCTTTTTAATCCAGTTAATCTCCAGACAAATGCCATAAACCTTGTCCCAATCGATGGAGGAAGAAGAATTGTGCAAAACAATATTGCCTTGTAGCAACGGTTGATTCAGCGTTCAACTCAGCCAACAGGAGTAAGATTTTTTGAGATCTTAGATAGTTTAAAAGAGTACCAAGCTACCTCACGAAAGTTATAGCGGCGCAATGATGTACAATGTCACTGTCAGCGTGCCACAGAGGTCAGTACCAGGGCCTCTTCTGTGACTCGTCATGTATGATGGTTCTTACAGGTTTTAAGATTGCCGAATTTGGGGATGATTTAGCGGTTGTGGAAACAACTAAACATCTAAAAGAAATACAGGCTCTTTGTGTTGCTATTAGTACTATCAACGACTGGCTTAAGCCAGCTGGGCTTAGTTTAGCTTAAGACACAAGCACAAGACGGAGGCGGTGCTTATCAGTATCCGTAAAAAGTTCGGCATAGCTGTTAAAAACCTGCACGGGACAGAGGTACATTCAAAACCGTTTATTAACTGCTGGGATGACATAACGTCCGCCGACATTATGTCCACGGACCTTATGTCTGTTTCGAAACGGACATCATGTCCAAAGCAAAATGGACTGTGTTGCCAATGCGAAAAAGACATACCAGGAGTTAACAGCGAGAGTGCATCCTCTCGTAAAATCCGGCTCGAGAGAGAAGGATGACAAAATGTCAGGCGCGTTGAAATAGATAGATGAAGAGACTTTGGACCCATCACCTTATCCCTTACCTGTCCGTGTGATGTGATAGAAGTCTTGGATCGGAGAATTTGTACCTCGGCCAAATTCTGAGCGGCATAGTTGCTACAGAGCATACCTGCATAAATTCAAGTTAACTCATGGTAGTACAATAGAAGATACTACAAACGTCCTCTTCTTAGATTCAACGACACGAAAACTGATGCGGCTGGTGATAGCCCAAAACTTGCTGAACCTCATGTTAAGAAGCGTCACCAACTGGTCAGTTGTACGCTCTTTGTCAGAACGCACAATTGACGAACTTCGAAGAGTCGAGCGTTTGGAAAATAGGCCTGCGTGATACAGCAAACTACACACGAAGTTTAGGGTTCTCCTCGAAACAGAGTCGTCATCAGGTTCAAGAGACAATTTAGGCTCTTTATTTGACAGTCCCCCGACACGAAAAAATTAGTCCCTCAGCTTTTAGCTTAGAGCTGTTCCCCCATCCCTTACGGTGTTTTCACGGGATTCATACCGGAACGATGATTCAATGCGGAGGTTAGGTTTAGTGTGTAAAAATCACACACTACCACACTCTTCCGGAATAAATTAAAATAACCCCCCACTTACCTCTGGTATGTGCGACAGCAGCTCACTTAAACGTGCCTGCGGATTATGTGGCGAAGAATGCTGCAAGAAAGTACGCAATACCTGCACATAACGCTCCTGTATGCTCTCCAATTCAACTTCTGTAACAAATTATTTAATTAGCAATTCGCAAATCCTCAAAATACCACGATTACTCACCCTTATTTAGCAATATATAAACCTTCAGACACACATACTCCTCCATCTTCAGTTTGATGCGACGAAACATGATTGTAATCTGCGTCATCTTATCTACCATATGGCCAACGTCCAGCTTTAGCTGCTCCATGGCTATGGGCTGACCCATCAGCGTGGTTAGGCAAGTCTGCAAGGTACTTAGGTGAGCGTTAACCTCCTGCACAAATTCCGGATCATCTTTGTGCAGTTGTGCCGCTGGTGGTGGCGTTGAAAGCTGATGCTGGTGATGTGTGTCTAGAGGCGATGAGGAGGCATGATGGTTATGATGTTGTTGTTGTTGTTGATGCGAGTGATGCAGCTGATGATTAGAAGAGGGTGAATGTGAGCGGCTGGGTGACTGCAGACTGGCATTTAAACGTGAAGTAGTTGAAGTGGCTGTGGAGGCAGAGGTTGTATTTGTAGTGCTTGAGGAACAGGACGAGGCAGATGATGTGCTAGAAGAGGAGGACGAGGAGGATTTCTTGCCATGCAGCGCCTGATAGGCAGCTGTTGTGAGTATGAGTATCTCGTGCCATTTGTCCGTCAGCAACTTGGTATGAATCTCCACGGGAATTTCCAGATAGAAGGGCAGCTTCTTGGTCCACGATACCAACTTGTGCACAATCGAGTCACCAATATTGCAAAGCTTCTCGCTAATTTCAGACTTGTCCTCGAGGAACTCGGAGAAATGCGGTAATGTGGCAATGTCCTCCATGGCATCACAGTCGATTAACGTTTGAATCATGGCCAGCGAGTGTTCGTATGAGATCGCACGATCCTTCGACGAGCTAACTGCATTGTCGAGGCGATGACGTAAATGCACGATCTCGCTGGGATTCGTGAGAGCAGTCTTAAGAATGGTGCCGTTGACCAAATGCGAGGGTAGCTTCATGGCTGTTTCTTGTGCCTGTTGCTGTTGTTGTTGGTGTTGTTGTAGTTGCTGTGCCTGTTGTTGTTGCTGCTGCTGCAAGTGATGCGGCGAAGAGCTATGCGGCGGTGGTGCGCCTTGGTGATGCGGTGAGCCATGATGATGCGGTGAGTGCAGCTGTTGTTGCTGCTGTTGATGCGGTGAATGTAGTTGTTGTTGCTGCTGCTGCTGATGATGCAGGTGTTGATGCTGTTCCTGCTTAAGAGCAGGACCCAGAAACATGGGCTTCATATCACCGCCCAGACCATGATGGTGTTGATGCTGTTCCTGCTTGTGCGCAGGACCCAAGAACATGGGTTTTAGCTCACCACTCAGGCTAGCACTCAGTAGTTTGGTTTGTTGATGCTGATGTTGTGCGGCGGCAGCAACTGCTGCAGCTGTCACCGCCAATTGCTGCTGATGCAAATGCTGCTGCGGCGACAGTAGAGACTGATGATGCGGTGACAGTTGCTGCTGATGATGTGGATGCTGTGAGGGATGTTGCTGTTGCTGTTGTTGCTGTTGCATGTGCTGTTGCTGCTGATGCTGCTGTTGTTGCTGTTGTTGATGCTGTTGTTTCTGGGCGGATTTTTTGTGTTTCTTATACTTGACCTTGTAGAGGTTATAGACAGCACCGCTATTGCGTCCGCCAGGCATGCGATCTTCGCGTACAGCTTTTGAGGTGAAGAAAAAAAGAAGAGAAATTTATTAAATTGAATATCCAGCAAGAGCGCATGATTTAACTATACCGACCTTGCAGTACCATGCCCTGCTCTATGCATTTCTTAAATCTGCAATACTGACATCTGTTGCGTTGTGCTTTGGTAATTTCGCAGGTGCCGTCCGCCACGCATGTATAGACACGGCGATTCTGCACGGTGCGCTTAAAGAAGCCCTTACAGCTGTAAAAGAGAGTGAGCGAGAGATGATTAAATGAGCTGCCATTACAATGTGCGTTAAAAACTTACCCTTCACACGTGATGATGCCATAATGCAGTCCAGTGGCCTTATCTTCGCATATCATGCATACCAGCGGCTGTTCATCTTCATCTGTTGGATCATGCGGCGCATCTAGCGATCTATTAAGGCCACCTCCTGCGTTTGAGCCGCCCCACTGCTGCTGTTGTTGCGCACTCAGATTCAGCGCCTGCATCTGTCCCGGCGGCAGCTGCGAATAGTCGCCCGCCCACAGACGCTCCATATTGAGCGCATGTGGCGTGCGAAACTGATGTGGACGCGGTCGTATATCTTGTATGCGTGTTTGTCCAAGTGACAGCAACAGCTGTGCCGCTTCTTCATTATGACTCGTTTGTGGTGAGGGACCTGGCGTATGTGTCGGTGTAATAGAGCCTGCCGACGGTGAAGAAGCCGACTGCAGTGACGAGTGGGACGAGTGATGCGACTGCTGCTGCAGCGTTGGTGGTGACTGTTGCTGCTGCAATTGCTGTTGATGCTGTCCGGATGGTGATTGATGCGGACCCGGTGGTCCATTATTTGTAGGCGGCTCGTAGCCCCAAACCATGGTGCGCACGCCACAACTCTCGCCCATTATCACGGTAGGCGTGCCACGTGGCGGTGTCTGTGAGGGCATCTGTGGTGAAAGCTGCGAAGATGATGAGGATGATGAATGATGCGGCGAAGGTGACTGCCCAGGGCCACCTGGCCGCAAATTTCCTAACGGACCACCAATCACCTCGGGCTTAACGCCATTGATGCGCGCATTAGAGACCCAAACCATGCGTTGCGCTGCTGCGGCTGCCGCTGCTGCAGCTCCAGGCTGCATAAGCTGTGGCAAGCCGCTAGCAGCTGCCTGCTGCACCTCGTTCTTGACGCGAAACAGTATGGCAGCATCACGATTGGGATGACGCAGCGATTGTAGTGCACTCGGATGCAGCAGTGCCTGTGCCATGTTGCCCATAGTTTGTGGCGGTAGCTGCGTTGGTGGAGTTTGCGGCTGGTGTGGCGAATGCAGATGACGCTGTGCGCCACCGTTGCCCACTAACGCAGCAGCGTGATTAAGATGTGACGCTGGCTCTTTCTTGATGCGTATGTGTTGTTGCAGCTGATGCTGCTGTTGTAGCTGTTGTTGTTGCTGCTGCTGCAGTTGATGCTGCTGCAGCAGCTGATGTTGCTGCGACTGTGTTGACTGTGACAAGTGCATCTGTGACGATGGATGCGAAGAACGACCACTGTCGCGTGACGTCGGTGACATTGAGCTAGGCGACATTTGCATGGGACGCGACATAGCTGCCGCTTGCAGCAGCTGCAGCTGTTGTTGCTGTGTCAAATGCTGCATCGGCGATGTGGATGTTGAACTGGCGCTGATGCTCAAACCATTATCGGCAGCAGCTGCTGCTGCAGCGGCAGCGGCAACACGTGCTGCATGATTGAGCAGATGTTGTTGCTGCTGCAATTGTTGCTGCGACGTGGGCGGGCTGGATTTTCGCGAGTGTTGCGGCTGCGTCAGTTGTTGATGTAGATGATGCGTCTGCACAATGGGTGGTGGTGGTGGCGGATGATGCTGCTGTGGCGAGGGCGAGTGCTGCCGCAGCATTGCCGATGATGCTGGGCCGGACATTGACGACATTGATGTCGTGGGCAACGTGGACGAAGCCATGTGTGTCGAAGAGGACGACGACGTAGCTGCATACGGTGAATGTTGTTGCGGTTCAGACTTTATTCTTGATGGTGTCACCAAGACGGTGACATGTTGCTGCGACTGCGTCAGTGTTTTGGGTGATGGCTGGCGGTTGTGTTGCTGCTGCTGCAGTTGCTGTTGCTGCTGTTGTAGCTGCTGATGGTGGTGCTGCATTTGCTGTTCACGCAGCTGCATGTGCTGTTGTTGCTGCAGCTGTTGCTGCTGCGCATAAGTTAGCATTTTTGTAGGGGAGGCCAGAAAACGTTCATCCTTTACAGAGCGTATGACGCTTAAATTTCCGCTGGCAGCAGCAGCGACAGATGTACTGCCGCTGGCTTCATTAATGCCGTTCGTTGGCAAATGTGAGGTGGCAGTCGTTGACGGTTTGTCGTCCAGCGAATCGGGCGAGGCGCGGCTGCTGCCGCCACCATTGCTGGTGCCACAACTTGTGTTGCTGGCCGTGCCATTGTTGTGCGGTGGCGTGGGTGTTGTTGGTGGTGCTGCTGTTAAAGTTGAAGGCGTGCGTCGACCATCGCCACCGGGTGAAGGTGGTGTGCGCACAGTCGGTGGTGGTGGCGACATGATGGAGGAGGCAGCAGCAGCGCTAACGGCAGCACTCGAGGAGTTTATCTCAGTCTGTTGTTGTTGTTGTTGTTGCTGTTGATTTTGCTGCTGCTGTTGTTCGCTGTTTTTTGCCGCATTGACGCCAGCGGCGGCACTCACCGGAGCCAATGGCGGCAGCGGTGGAGAATGCTGCATCTGCCTGGCTGCGCTCGAGCAGCTCGTTGTGGTCGAGCATGCCGAAGATGTGGTGATTGACGAGCTGGCCGAGAGTGTGACTGAGATCGGTATCGGCACCGTCGCCGTGTCACACATTTTTGGCGAGAGCGGCGCCAAGAGGTCCGGCGACGAGGTGGAGGTGTCAGCTACTGATTCACCATCACTGCTGCATCTTGAATCGATTTTGCGTCGTTTCAGTTTAAGATCCTGAAATAGGCTCATTTTATCGAGCTCGCTGTAAGGGCCACGGCTCAGTGTCATAATTCCTAGACGAGAGAGAGAGAGGAAGAGTTAAAGAAAAAGAGTCATATTAGTACGATTGTTTTATAAATTTCATAAAATAAAAGCTTAAAATAGCCTTAAAAGCACTCTTATCAAGATAATCCAGATAATCAATATAGAAAGCTTTGTAAGCTTGACATATTTTGCCTGTCTGGCATACAAGATATATGACAACAAATTAATCAAGAGCAAACAAGCTCAAAAAATGCCGTTAAAACTTAACCCAACCCAGGCAGCGCATGTTTATGCAACTAGCTACAAATTCAGGGTTTTACTTGAAGTGACTGTGAGGGGAACTCTATGAAGAAAAATAAAAAAAAAAAAAACAGTGAGACATTTTAAAGAACCTAAAGAACGGGTTTTTCAAAAGGTTACAATTTGTTTTCTACTTGCTGCTGCAGCGCCATAAAACCAAATTTTGTGGCTGCTTAACACGCCCACAATGCAATGGTTTGGCATGGCTTGGCTTGGCTTATAAGAGATTGCAAGTGTCTGTTTTGGCTTAAAGGAAAAAAAAAGAACACATGACAGTGAAAGAAGTGCTGGCTTAGCTGACGTTTTACGTAGCTTTTAAAGCAGCTCGGATTACCTTAACGCTAGGCTTGACACCTTTTTGAGGTCACGTTTAGGGTAAAGACAAAGTCAGAAGACATATGCGACACTTTAACCAGCGGGCTAGGTGGTGTGCGAGAAGTCAATACAGGGGATCAGCTGGGAAAGCGTTACATACATATCTAGAAAAAAATCTGAGTTGATAAGAGATCAATCATCAGAACTTTGTTAAGTGAACCGAAATAAAGGTGAGGCCAATCGAAATCAAAGCTGTTTAGTTTAAAACCTGAAATAAACCAAACTTGTTGAAACAGAAAAGTTTAGTTTTGAAAAAAATTAAAAATTGTTTACTTTAAAACATGAAATAAATCAAAACTGTTGAAACAAAAGTTTAGTTTTGAAATATAGCTCCCTAAAAATAACTGAATTCATCGCCAAAAGCTTCTCTTATAGCACATAATTTCTCATATTAAAATTAATAAATCAAAACTGAAAGCGGTTTTCCAAAAAAATATTATCAATACCTGAATATGTTGATTGTTATTCATAATCGTCAACGCACGCATTACAAAAATGCTTTTAAGTCTTTAGCTTTTTGATACTTGTATAACCTAACTTACAAGCCACGCATGACTTTGCCCTAGAAAGCTCTATTGTCTCTAACAAAGTTCAATGACATCAACACACCACAAAACTGTGGACCATAAAGAACGAACTAAAAGACAAGCATACATCAAAAAAAAAAAAAAAAAAAGAAGAGAAATAAAAATAAATGTGAAATTTTGTAACAATTTCAATTTTATAACAACTTAAATATGATGATGACTCATGCACTCATCGATACAGCCTACACTCGAAAAAAAACGAGTAGTCAAATTGAATTGTTGACTGCAGAATGCATTGTTATGACGATTGTATTGTTAAGTTAAAGATAAAAAGTTATTGAGCTGAGCAGAAAAATATATAGAAGAGCTTTTTGATATTTTAAAGCATAATTTAAATGAACTTTTTAATTACTTTGAATGCAGTCGTAAGTAGTAGTTACTGCCGTCAGTAAACAAGCTCAAAATAAAGGTGGTTTGATATTGCAAAAAAATACAATAAATTATTTATTTATTTTCATTATAATTAAATGACATAAAAACTACGAAAGCTAATTTTCTAGATTAAGCTTTTTTCGATTAAGTTTTTGAAAAGTTGTAACTTTTTAAGCGACATCTATAACCAAAGAAGACTTACAAAATTTTAATAGATCTTTTATTGACATACCGGAGAGAGTTGAAACATGCTTTATTTCTCGTTCCGCACAACGAAACATATGTTTCACCTCTCACTGGCACGTCAAAAAAAGCTCTTTATCATTTTTTGAGGTCTTTCAATTGGATGTTTTTGGTTATAACTTCTTCTAAAGGCTTTATAACTCTGGCTAAAGATAGACAAAAAAAAAAAGATACCGTAGCAAAATTAAACAAGTTGGCTTTTGTGAAAAAAATGTATCGAGCTGAATAGCTTAGGTACAACCACCAAAGTTTTTGTGCGAGCTATACATTGTTGTGAAATGAAAAATCAATTATAATTTTTACAAAAATTAAATGCTTAAATTAGGCAAAAAGCAAAAAAAATTGCAATAATTAACAAATTTTTTGTATAAAGCAAACAGCTATCAAGAGAATTCTCCATATATTAATCAGAAGAAGCGTACAAGTTGTACACGAACCTCTAGAATGATAAATAACAAATTGGGAAATGCGCATGAGTTGTCTACGTCACAACAGATCTAATGAAAAATTCAGCTGTATTTTCGTTCTCTCCTTTGCTCCCAATCAAGCAAACACACAAATATGAAACAGGCAACTCTTGGTATTTCGTGACGAGATGCACAGATCAGTGCAACTTTTTGATGCTGTCTTTACGCTGTCTTGTTTTCTATCTTTCTTGCATGAACGTTATCGAAGAGAAAATTGTCCAAAAGTGTTAATCTAGTGGCTATCCATCGGGCATGATATTTGTAGTGGATATCCAGTTTTTTACCTCCCTTCGATTTTCGAAAGTCCCCAACTCCTTTTAGCCCAAAAAAAAGTACTTTCAGAAACACTAGCCATCAAAAAAAGTAAACGTCAGGCATGATTAAGATTTTGTTCTCAATATTGAGACCGAAAAAATTGTTCTCTTAAAATACATTCACAAAGAGAAGCTTAACAGTATTTATTTGGGTTATCCGAACAAAAAAATTTCAGATGAATTTTCAGATGTACGAATCGTCTGACGATTAACAGAACGAGATGAAAGATGTTATAGAGGCAGATAATTTCGCTGATGTCATCGAAAAAGACAAGCAAGATGATAGCGAGGATATCGGCAGCAACAGAAATTAAGTACGTGCTCGTCCAGTAAACATTGTTGGCTTAAAAGAGGTGTAAAAAGGATTCAATAGACATCGGAGAAAGTGAATAAGAAATTACAAAAAGATTTGAGCCATTACGTCATTCCTGAGATAGCAAAATTTTACGCAAGCTTCGAATTTTTAACTGATTTGTTTACTACCGATCCAGAATCCTGGACTGAGCGCGATGATTACCAACAAGCTCAAGAAATTTTGCAAAATCTACACGTTGTCAACGATACCACCAAAAGAGGAGTAATATTAGAAAAGAATATTTTTGCTTTAAGTCGTCGCTGAAAATCGAAAGAAATACAAATTCATACCATGAAAAAAAAAAAAAATAATTTGAGCCAAAATTTCTTACAATTATAATTACAAAATTTCTTATTTCAAATATACGTCAGGTATGCACGATACAAATTTGGAGAAGAAAAGTTAATGTGGGTCGTTGTCTCTTTTTGGAAGACACACTGGGAGCAATGGAAGACGATTTTAGAAAAAAAGTTTTAAAAGAATTAAAAAAAATATATATAGGAGCATTTAAGGGTTGGAAATAGAGGGTAGTTTTGTTGCGATAAAATGTTGAAAAGAAAAAACCAATGGTGGTCAGGGACACATTTTACCCTGGAAGCAGTGGGGTAAAATTTCCTAAAAGTATAAATTTTGTTTGGGAACCCCCTTAGGGGATGGAGATTGGGGCATGTATGTTTCTGAAAAATTTCAGTGGGGTCTGTCTAACATTTCACCCCTCTAGGGGCAACACTTGGTTAGTTATGGAGGTTTTCGTCTAATTTTTTCACTTTTCACTTACCTTTAACATCGGTGCTGCATAACTTAACCAATTTTTTGTTTGCTTTTTTATAATTATAGATACAAAATATTTGGTGCACTTCTTTTTGGCACTCTGATTCATTTAAAGAAATAATTATCCTAATCGGTTGAGAAACACAGGAGAAAATTGTTCTTAATTGTTTTCCCAACGCCTATTTATGTATGGGAATTTTCATCGTAACTCACGCGACAAGCGTACGTCATTAAGCTTCGTTTTCTCGGAAGTTTATGTTATTAATGAAAAAATTTGTAATGTACATATATGTATCTTAGAAGAAATAGTAATGGTATGATTAACTAAAATTGTCGTTCTTGTAACTAATTAAGAATAGCAGTGGTAAATATGGGCGTAACTCACGCGTCAAAAAAGGGAAGTGTGTTTTACAAGCAAGTTTAGATTGTAAAAATTCAGCGAATTTTCCCAAATAACTTGTTTTTGTTTTTAATTTTTAAATAAAGGAATAACAGTGGAGTTAAAAATATTTAAAAATATTTAGAGTTTCCAAAAAATCTTTGCCGTAACTCACGCGACATAACCCACGCGACAAAATTTCCGTTAAGAAAATGTGTAATTAAGAAGACCAACTAAGGCTTTTAAAAATAGTTTTATATTATTCTAAAATAAATTAAATATATTCTAATTTCGAAGAGTTAAAAAAAAAAAATTAAAAAAAGCATTAAAGGTGAAACGTCTACACTTTAATTGTTTACATCTTCGATGAATACGTTTTAGTTTTACCAGATTAATCGCCTCCGAAAAGTACTTTCAGAAGATTAAAAAAAGTCCACTCCAAAACTATCAAATATCATCACTGCTATCCATCGTCTATGTTTAAAGGTCATGTCATTTCGTCCAATTCACTTTTAATCAGCAATTTTTATGCCAAACATACAAAAGAGGTCTTTTGTCAATCATCTACCCAATTTGAATATTCTTCTCCCAACTGAACTATTATGATAGAAAGCTTAAATATAACGCAAGAAGAGCTTTCTAATGCAAAAGCCTTGATTTAATTAAAGAGACCAGGATCCCTAATAAGTATAATTTTTTTAATTAAAGTTAATTTTTTTTTATTTTTGGATATATTTTTATGTTTTAAGAGTCATTGAAAAGAGAATTAAATAAATTATTCTGAAATTCTGAGAAATTTGGACTCAAAGTTGAAATTTAGTAGTTTCCACCGATTGATTTCATCTTCAGAAGAACACAGCTCAGGAACGGTTAAGTCGTTGAGGTTTGTTGATATACCGTTAGAAAGGTGATTTTATTGCCTTTATAATGAGCTCTCAAAATAATCTGTGAGTTAGTTTTTGAGCTAGAAACAATAATTTGAATCAAACTTGTTAAATACTTATTAACCCTGTAGCCCCTAAGAATGTTAAAATAGACTCCTCTCCCATACGATTTTTTGCTCAATTCGACATAACCTTTCACCTCTGTAAATAGTTGCACTCAGTTGCGGGACACCCTATGTAAAATACATCTTTATTAAGCTAGCAAGCCGTGACATCCTTCTGACATTATTATTTTTGAAATTTTTAAATTTTGAATTTATTTTTAATTAATATACTAAGATATCCCACAAAGGAAGCAATACCTTTCTTAACCCTTTCGGTTATTCTATACCATATGTCATAGTCGCTTTTCAGTGCCTGTTTTAAGTCAGAAAACTTATGGATACTATTTTTAAAAATTTTTATATATTGTTTTATTTTTTTTTTTTTTTTTGTACAAATAAACTTACAAAAAATTTTGATTAGTGGACTAACTAAATTGTTAAAATTCAGAAAGCGAGGGTGCCTATCAATTTTCTTATTTTTCGATAAAATATCACTCTTACTTTTATAAATATTTTTACAAAAATGACTTAATTTGATAACTTTTTATATGTAATTTAGTAGCTAATTATTACTTTGGTCACTGTAAAAAATATTAGACCCTAATAATAGTTCAATAAGGTTCTACGATTTCCATTTAAGTACATTCTATGCCACATGGCATGATGCCCAAAAACGACTTTTGCAAAAAAAAATTTTAAAAAAATTATAAACAGCCTTATGATTGAGGATAGAGGAGAATGATTTTTTTAATTAAAAACCCAAAATAAGTACCGAAAGAGTCCCCGTTAAGAGGAAAAAAACGGGGGAAAACATTTTCTTGATACAATTGGTTTATTTAATCTTACTAAAGACAATAACTTTTCTGAAGGTACTAAATCAAAATTGTGCTAAGTTTAGGATTTAAAGGAAATTTACTTAGGCCCCATAGTATAAAATGTGACCTTGAAAAAATCGATTATTTGAGCTAACCCAGACAAAACCTTTATACAATATGTTATATGGGCCAATGGCTATCAGAAACCAATGAAATTTTTGCAGTTTTTTTTTTTTGGTGTAGCACAGTGTAATTTTTACCAAGGCAAAAATCTTATATTTTAAGATATTGCATTAAATTCTATTATTTTCGTCAAAAATTCAGTCCTAGTTTTTGTTATTCGCTATACCATGCACCCAGTATTAACAACAATTTGTGTAACACCCGTCACACATTAAAATATTTAATAAAAATATTTTTGAAACGTATTTAAATTATATTAAAAAATAAATCGTCATATATTACTGAATTGATAATAAATAATATTTGTTTTTATTAATTGTAGTTTGGCTGAATTTTCACAAACATGCAGAGTGAAGTCACAGGTACTTTAATAAATATATTCTACATGTGAATATACAACAATAAAAGTAATTTATGATGACTGCAAAAACTTTTAATAAATTCATGTTTGCTAACATATTGATGTTTAAAGCGTAAAAATGTAACACCCGTCACAATAAAATTTCCAATAATTTTTTATAAGTAGTTTATTTAAAAATAAAAAAAGGTAAATATTTGGTTATATTGACCACATTTTTCAGTTTGATTAAGAGCCACAAAACATCAAAAGTTTCTTGTTAATTTTGCTTAACCCATTTTGGACCGCTGGTAAATTTTTCAACCACTTCCAAATGAATTTCTAAAAAAATAAATATAAATAAATATTACTTGTTCAGGTAAAATGCAAAATTTTGAATTTTTTATTTTTTTTCTGAATATTCACTTAACCACATCGTGTCTATGCGGAAAAAATTTTTAAACATTTTTTCCAGAAATAAATTTTAAAGTTAGCGGTCGACAAATTGACTAGCGGACTAAAATGGGTTAAGATTTTTTTTTTTTGTGTAAAATTTAGTTTTCTTATATCTGTTACACAAAAAACCACTGCTTTACTTTTTCAAAATTTAACTATCATGAATTACTCGTCGCAAAAGCTCATGCAAGCTCTTTCCATTTAAAAACGTTTACAGATTTTTAACTTCAAATTCAACCTTTTCCATAGCAATTTCTTGTAAGATTTAACAAAATTGTTTTACATATTTAATTTAATAATTTAATTTCGTTACATTGAGTGTTTAACATATGCCAAAATAACAGTTAATTAAAAGCTTTTGAATACTCAAATCACATCTGCAAAATTGTTACTCATTATTATTGAGTAGTTTTAGTGTAGCTTCAAACACGAAAATTTTTTTTGTTTACTTAAAAGCTGTTTAATTTAAATTATGCATAAAAGTAAATAAATAAAGGTTTTTATTAATTAATACGCAGTCCTCTGCATTATCATAACTTTGTGTTTATTAAAAATATTTTTGATTTTTTATTTTTCAATTTAAATTCAAAGTCAAACATCGAATAAATAAACATTAATAATATCTTCAAGAAAGACTTTCACTTGCAGTGTCAAAAAAACAAACAACAAAAAAAAAATAGTAAAGGTACGTGTATGTCTTTAAAAAAAAAGTCAAAGTCAAGTTAATTGCTCTGTTAGCAAGCTAAGCAAAACCTTAGACACACCGGCAGAAGACAGACAAGCTGCCATTTAAACGCTGCTGGAAATATCAGCTTTGTTTGTTTGCTTGCGCGTTTTACTTTGAATTGAATTTCTTTTTTCTACTTCTTAAGAGTTTTTTAACCTCTTCACTCAAAATTTCCCAAAATAAAAACAAAAAAAAGTTTTGTGTTTTTAAAAGACTTTTCAAGCTGCATTTAGTTTGAGCTAGAGCAGGTTTAGGTGTTTAAAGCTTTCTTGCAGAGCTTGGCTAAGTTTTGGTTGATTTATTATTGAAACAGTGAAATTTTTCCTGAAGCTTTTATAATATATTTGAAGTTGAATTAAGTGGTGAAAATTATTATTTTATTATTAAAGTTTCATAATTAATTAAGCTTGGATAAAATTTTCTCCATAGCATAAAATTTTTTAAAAATATATTTTCTTGATTTTGTTGCATAATTTTTCTAACTATCTTTTTCTCTAATTTTTTTATGTAATAATCTTTTTTTTTATTGTAAAATTTTTTTCTTGTTAATAAATTGTTTAAGGCAATAATTTAGTTATTTGGAGAAATATATTTTTTTTACAAATTTTGAACTTTGATTAAATTGTACTTTTGAAAAAAGTTTTTAATAAATTATATATAAATTCTTTAATTTTTATAAATATTTTTTTTTTTTGGCAATCAAGTTATACAATAAGTAAGCCATCATTTTTGAGGGAATACCAAGTTATTTTAAGTCAACCTTTTATTTTATTTTATTTGTTTCAATTTTTATATTTTTTATAAAAATATTTTTTTTGGCAAACAAGCCATTAAAAAATTAAGCCATCATATTAAAAAGAATACCAACTTATTTTAAGTCAACCTTTTATTTAATTTTATTTGTTTCAAACAAGTTTTTCACATCAACTCCAAAAACATTAAAACTTTTTAATGACAACAAAATTTTCTTGCTTAAAGCTTTATTTTTGCGGAAGTAGTTTGTAAAAATAAAGCAAAAAAAAAAAAAAAATTAAAATAAAAATAAAGCGTCATAGCATAAATAAAAATAAAAAAAATATTTGCATTTGCTTCCCCCGAACGCCAAACCAATTTAAAAACATAGCGAAGCTATGACAAAAACAAACTAAAAAAAGAAATCAAGTTTCTTAGTAGCGCTGACTAACCTAACCTAGTCTAAACGTTGACTACAAAAAAACTACAAACAGGTGCCTGACGTTTGCTTCGGTCAGTTCAGTTGTTGCTTGGTTACAGAGTCGTGTTTGAGTTGCGCAGGCGCAGACTCTGTTGCAGACACGTGCTTATCTCGCTTTATTTACTTGGCAATAAAATACAACAAAAACCATCGTCAACAGCGTCCAAACAACATTTTAGCATATGTGGAAGTCAGAAATGTTGCTGTTATTTGAGTTTATAAATTTTGATATTTTATCTGTTTTGCCGTTTCTATTAATTTATTAAAATATTTGTGTTTTTTTTTTGACAATTCAACTCATTGTCAAGGTTTTGTTTTATTTTGTTTTCTTGTTTTTTTTTATGTTTTGTTTTGCATATATTTTATATATTCAATCTAGTAAATATTGCCTATAAGCAGCTTAAATGAGGTTTTCGGTACTTTTATAAAAATAAAGCCGAAAGCTTGACATAAAAAGTCTACAAAAAAATGTTGAAAAAAGTTTATTTTAAACAAAATATATTAATATTAAAAACCTTGAAATTAAAAGATGTCTGCAATAATTAGCAAAGCTTTTTATCAAAAATATATTTGAAATCCATTTTCAATTGAGTCGAATTTAAAAAAAAAAGCAGAAAAGCTCTGACATTGACTTAAAGATAAAAAAAGCTCTGAAATTGAAAAATATTTGCAAAAATTAGCGAAGTTTTTTAACAAAAATATATTAAAGCTCATTTTCAATTCATAGAAACTTTACAAAAAAGCACTAAAGCTCTGAAATTTGCAAAAAAATAACAAAAAGCTCTAAAATTGAAAAATATTTGCAAAAATTAGCGAAGCTTTTTAACAATAATGTATTCAAGCTCATTTTCAATTGAGTTAAACTTTACAAAAAAGCACTAAAGCTCTGACATTGTCTCAAAGATAAAAAAGCTCTAAAATTGAAAAATCTCTGCAAAAATTTTAGTGAAGCTTTTTATCAAAAATAAATTTGAAGTCCATTTTCAATTGAGTCAAACTTTACAAAAAAAGCACAAAAGCTCTGAAATTGGGACATGATAAAAAAAAAGCTCTGAAATTAAAAAATTTAAAATTTAAAATTTAAAATTTAAAATTTAAAATTTAAAATTTAAAATTTAAAATTTAAAATTTAAAATTTAAAATTTAAAATTTAAAATTTAAAATTTAAAATTTAAAATTTAAAATTTAAAATTTAAAATTTAAAATTTAAAATTTAAAATTTAAAATTTAAAATTTAAAATTTAAAATTTAAAATTTAAAATTTAAAATTTAAAATTTAAAATTTAAAATTTAAAATTTAAAATTTAAAATTTAAAATTTAAAATTTAAAATTTAAAATTTAAAATTTAAAATTTAAAATTTAAAATTTAAAATTTAAAATTTAAAATTTAAAATTTAAAATTTAAAATTTAAAATTTAAAATTTAAGATTTAAAATTTTATTTTATTTATTTTATTTTTTTATTTAAAATTTAAAATTTAAAATTTAAAATTTAAAATTTAAAATTTAAAATTTAAAATTTAAAATTTAAAATTTAAAATTTTAAAATTTATAATTTAAAATTTAAATTTAAAATTTAAAATTTAAAATTTAAAATTTAAAATTTAAAATTTAGCTCTAAGTGAGCTTTTTTTAAAATATTTATAAATAAAAATTTTTTTTTGAAAATATTTTAAAAAAAATTTTTTTTTTTAAATATTTATATCACATCATCATTTTATTTTTTGTTAACAGATGAAATGGTCCGCAAATGTGAAATAAAATAAAAACTGACAAAAATCAAAACAAACAAGCTTTGAAAGCTTTCATTAAAAAATTATTTTGTTTGAAGAGAATTAAAAGAATAGTTTGTAAATTATCAGAACTGAGCCGATTATTGGAGTTAACGCTTTCACTTTTTCAATTGAAAATACAATTTATGATATTTTTTCCCAAAAATGCTTTAAATTAATTTTTTAAATATTAAAAACGCGATGTCATGCATTACATATTCCAAAAAGCACTTAAAGAGCTTTTAACTTTAAAGTTTTTTGTCAAAATATTATTTATGTTAAAAAAGTTTTAAAAATTTATTTAGTTCTACAAAAACTTAGGAACCACCTAACCAACGAAGAGGCACAAATTAAGCTTAAAGTTCGTAAGCCATGTTAAAACGATTAAAGATCTGATAAATTCAATGTGGAAAGTTAGTTTTGAGAGCTTTTAGAAAGCTTTTAAAAAGCTTTTACTACAAAGCTTTCAGCCAATTTGAATTTTAAACCTTTTTAAATAACTTAAATGTTACAGCTTTTTATGAGCATTTATGTTAAAGCTTTTTAAGAGCTTTTTTTAAATTTTGTTTGAAATTTTAATTTCAATGTGAATAAAAAGTTTAAAAAGTTTTTCCAAATAATTTTACTATCAAATTTAAACCTAATTCCAAACAAAGCTTGAAATTAAAAATTTATTTAGTTCAACTAAAACATATGAACATAAAGAAACTAAAATACATGAAGTAAACTTTACGTTCTTGAGCAATTTTTAACAGATTTATGGTTAAAACATTTTAGAAATCCTATAAATTCAATGTTGAAGTTAGTTTTGACAGCTTTAAAGAAGCTCTTAAAAGCTTTCAGCAACTTTAAATTTAAAAGCTTTTACGTTAAAGCTTTAAAAATGTAAGTCTTTAAAGAGCTTTTAATTAAAAATTTTTTCTTTGCAAATTTAATTTCAATTCAAACACCAAAGTTAAATATTATTTTCAAAGTATGTTTTTTCATCAAACTGAAACTTTATTCCAAGTAAAGCTTCAAATTACAAAAATTTATTTAGTTCAACAAAATCATAACAATAATTTTACGTTATAGAGCAATTTTTAACCGATTTTTGGTTTCAAAATATTCGAGATCTGATGATCAGTGTTTAATTTTGGTTTTGACAGTTTTAAAAGAGCTTTTGTTCGAAAGCTTTTGGCAAATTATAATTCAAAAGCTTTAAAATGGCTGTTATGCCATAGCTTTCAATGAGCTTTTATTTTAAAGCTTTTAGAGAGCTTTCATTTAAGAAGTTCCTGTTTGAAATGTTAATTGCAATGTGTATAAAAAAGTTAAAAAATTATTTTCAAACTATTTTTTTCATCAAACTTAAGCTTAATTCCAAGTAAAGCTTTACATTCTGAAACATTCATTTAGTTTTACAAAATCCTAACTAAGAGGCATACATTAATCTTGCGGTTTAGGGTAATTTTTAACTGATTTATGGTTTAAAAATTTTCGAGATCTGATGATCAAGTTTGAATCTTGGTTTTTTCAGTTTTAAAAGAGCTTTTATTTGAATGCTATAAGCTAATTTTTATTTAAAAGCTTCGAAATAGCTTGTATGTTAAAGCTTGCAAAGACCTTTTAGTTTAAAGCTTTCAAAGAGCTTTAATTTAAGAAGTTCCTGTTTGAAATTTTAATTGCAATTTGAATAAAAAAGTTAAAAAATTCGTTTCAAATTATTTTTGTATCAAACATGAACTTAATTCCAAGTAAAGCTGAAAATTTTAAAAATTTATGTAGTTCTACAAAAACATAACTGAGAGGCTAACTTTCTATAGCAAGATTTAACCAATTTATGGCTTAAAAATAGTAGAGATCTGATGAATTGAAGGTTAATGTTAGTTTTTAAAGCTTTTTAAAGAGCTTTTAAATTCCTTTTAATCTGAAGCTTCCGAAAATTTTAATTTTATAGCTTTAACTTTTGTTTGAAATTTGTGTTTCAAAGTGAATAAAAGTGAAAATAAATTTCTTCATATAATTTTTTTATCAAACTGACACTTAGTTCCAAATAAAGCTTTTAATTTATTTATTTTGTTCTACAAAAACATTACTGAGTGTCACAAATTAAGTTTATCATTCTATACCACGATTTAACCGATTTATGGGTTAAAAATTGTAGAGATCTGATGAATTTAATGTTTAATGTTAGATTTGACAGCTTCTACAAAAGCTTTTATTTGATAATTTGAATTTTATAGCTTTTTAACAGCTATGTGTTAAAGCTTTTAATGAGCTTTTATGTTTAAAAGCACTTTTATTAAAAAACAAAAGTAAAAATAAATTTCTTCGTATAATTTTTTTACCAAACTGTCACTTAATTCGAAATAAAGCTGTTAATTTTTTAATTTATATATTTAGTTTAACAAAAACATTACTGAGTGTCGCAAAGCTTATAATTCTATAGCAAGATTTAATCGATTTAGAATTTAAAATTTCAGTAATCTGCTAAACTTAATTAAAAATTTAAAATTTAAATTAAAAGTTAGTTTTGGCAGCTTTTACAAAAGCTTTAAAAGAGTTTTTATTGGAAAACTTTCAGCAAAATATAATTTGATAGCTTTTAAATAACTTTTAGGTTAAAGCTCTTAAAGAGCTTATATTTTTAAACTTTCAAAAAGCTTTTGTATGAATTTTTATGTTTAAACTTTTAAAAAGCTTTTAATTTTAAACTTTTAAAAAGCTTTTGTTTGAAATAAAAATTGCAAAGTTAACACAAAATACAAGTTTTTAGCAAAATATTTTCAAATTATTTTTTTTTTATAAAATTGAGACCTTAAAACCAAGCATATTTGTTGAGCAGAATAAAAGCTTTTGATATTGAGTGCTTTTTGGCTGCTCTCTGATATGTTTTTTTTTTGTTTTTGCTTTTGCCAATGTAACTGCAGTTTACCGGGTAACCACAGCAAAACTCACTGTGAGTGCCATTCACTATACGTTGTTGTTGTTGTTGGTTTTTGTTTTTCTTGTTGCTTTTGCAATTTGCTTGTTGGGTATTTAACACCCAACAAGGGTGGGTGGCTTGAATTAAGTCAGCGAATATAGTTCAACGTTCGGCAAAAAGGTGAAGGAAATTTTTACACAAACCGCGGTTGTTTGTTTGCTTGCTTGTTATTTTTGTTTTGTATTTTTTTTTCAATACAACAAAAAGGTGGAGGGTGATTTGGTGGGTTGTGTGGCATAGCTTTTAAGCCAAAATGCACATAAAAGCTGCAGGAAGTGCTTAACGTTGGCTATACATGCAAGCAGTAACACACATAGACAAGCCAGACATACACATACACAAATAAAACATATACACACACATGCATACAGCACACAAACAGGCCATATAGATATGCGGAAGAATTTTGCAAAAGTAGGACAAAGTTTTTTGTTCAAGTTGCTTGTATTATTATTATTTTTTTGTTTTTGTTGCTGTATTTTTGTTTTTCAGTCCTTTATTAATAAGTGAAGTTTTGTGTGTGTGTATATTTTATGTATGTTATTTGAAGTTGTTGTTGCTCAGGTGCTTTTGAACTTTGCTTTTATCGCACAATAGGTTAAAATTAATTATACAACTGCAAAAAAGCGCCACATAAAAAAAGAAAATAATAAAAGCTTTGAATTATTTATGTTTGTCTACGAAAAAACTTTCATAAATAATTAATAATGCGTTACATTAAAATCAATTTTATATAAATTAAATTCTAGTCAAAGGTTTGATTATTTTTTTAAAATTTGAAGTGACTAAATTTTGTATTTAGTTCCTTATGCCACTAAATTGTTGATTTAATTTAAATAAAATTTGCTCAGGAAATAATTGTTAATTGATATATCGATTAACTATCTATTTGTTGGGCCTTAAATCAATTGTATAGCTTTTAAAATTAACTTAATGAGCCGCTTTTAATTAACATCATGTTAATTTGCATAACAGAATCTTCGTTCTGCTAACTTAAGCTTTTTTAAGCTCGCTCAGCTGCTCGCCAAATACTGCAGTTACAGTGCATTGTTTTGCACACTCAAGCTTTTGCACGTTAGCTCTTCTTTGTGTGCTCTGATGCCAAGCGCGCTTTGCTTTTCAAATTTTTTGGTTTTTTTTTTGCCACAGACAAAAAGAAACAAAAACAAAAAAGAAACACAGTGAGCAAAACTGAGCATAACAAGTGTTGCCACTTTTTCATGCAGTTTGCGTTTTTTTTGTGGTGCTCCCTGTTTATTTTTATTTTATTTTTTTGCCATGTTTTTCGTCTGCGCTTGACTCATTTGAGTTTGTTTTAAAAATAAATACTTAAGAGTCCATATTTTTTTATTTTTTTTTATTCCTTGTTGTGTAGGTATACATTTTGAGATGTTTTTTTTTTATGTGTTTTGTTTTGTTTTTGATTTTGCACAATTCGCATAAAGTTGTCGTAGGTCGTGATTAATGAATACAAACGAAGGCAGTTAAACGAAGCTCAAATAAGTTGAAAATATTTTGCATAAAAGCTTGTTTGGGTTATTATAGCGATAGCTACTATGCAGGGGCGTTTGAAATGGTTTGTGTGTGTGTGTGTGTGTGTGTGGTGGAATGAAGGGATGAGTTTGGAGAAAAATATGTAGACGATTTTATTTGGATTTGTTGTCTTCTTTAATGCAGATTTTATTTGTAAGCTTGAAAAAATATTTGTTTAGTTAAGATCAAATTTATTAATTTTATCAAAAGCTTTTTAAAAATTATAGACTTCGACATAAAATGTAATTTTTCTGAAAGCGCTATAGGGTCGTGGAGGAAGAAATGATTATTTTTTTTTTGTAAAATTTGTCTTATTTTGGCTTATTTGATAGTAAAATAAAAAGCTTTTTCCTTAATGTATTGATTAACGACCAGCAGTGCATTGATGGGTGTATGAAATATTTTTAAGGGAACACAACATCTCCGAAACTCGAAATATTCTCGTAAAGATTAATTTTTGTCAAAAAATAATAAAAAAAGATGTGTTTAATTAAGCTGAAAAGTTTCATTAGGGCGGTATTTTAGTCTAGGAGTACAAATTTTGGGTATTTTAAAAAAAAAATTCAATAAAAAAAATTGAAAATATTTCAAGCAGCCATTTTTGTAAAAATATTTACTGATTTATTAATAATAATAAAAAAAAAAATTTTAAAAAAAATTAAAAACAAAATTTAATTCAAATCTTTAAACGAGTTTTTCTCGAAACTACTGAGAGAAAACAGTATAAACGCAGGAAACGTGCTACTTTTCAAAACGTTTATCCCAGATTTTGCTCTTCTAAAGTTAATTTTAATTGTTAAAACGGACTTATAAAGTTCGTTTGATTTTCTAAAATAAAAATTTTGAAATGAACTTTTAAAACGTTCGTTTGATATTTTAAAATTAACATTTTAGAAGAATTAGAAGAATTGCAAGGAATTTTTAAAATGTTCATTTTAAAATATCAAACATACGTTTTAAAAGCTCATGTTAAAATTTTTATTATAGAAACTCAAACGAACGTTTTTGAAGCTCATTTCAAAATTTCAGTTTTTAAAATGAAAATAAACATTAGAGGAACACATTTTTTTCAGTGTACTTTCTTTAATACGTCTGAAGTGGTTTTGCAAGTTCTAATGAACCGATTCATCTATAAATATTTTAATATATAAATATGTCTATAAATATTTTGCTTTTAATTTATTTAAGAAATGTGCACAAAATCACCATTTTTTTAATTTATTTACCAGCTTGTTATTGAAAATTTATTTTTTTAAAAATTTTTATTTAATTTTTTGAATTTTTTTTTTAAAATAATTTTTTTTATTTTTTTTTTAATATTTTTTTTTTTTTTTTTTTGTATGTTTTTATTTGTTTTTTGTTTTGTATCAATTTTGTTAACATGTCTTAAATATTTTTTTTTAAAACTCTAAACTAAAACTAAGAAAATTAAAAAAAAAAATATTTTGATTTTTTAAGAAAATTAAAAAAAAAAATATTTTGATTTTTTTTTTAATATTTATAATGTTTTTTATTTGTTTTTTTTTTTATTCTTAAACATTAAAAACTCTTAAAATAATGGCTACTAAAAATATTCTTAGTTTTGTTTTCTTCTTTAGATCAGCAGAACGATTGGAATAAAGTTTATCTTAAGTCTGTTTATTCTTTTATTTTGTATCTACTTATGTAAGAATTTTTCGCTAAATAAATGTTAAAAAAAAAAAAAAAAAAATAAGACGAAGAACGCATTTCGTCTTATTTTTAGAATCGTCTTCAGATCAGCAGAAGTGTTGAAGTCATGTAAAAAAGGACGCAACATGATATTTTTACGCTACCCCCCACTATACCAGCTTGTAAATTTTTTATTGTATTGTTTGAATTTTTTTTTTATTTTTTTATAGTTTTTATTTTAATATTTTTAAAATTTTTATTTTTATTTTAAAAATTAATTAAAATATAAAATTTTAAATTAAATTAAAATTTAAAATTTAATTTTAAAATTAATCTTTATTTTTTTAATTTTTTAAAATTTTTTAATTTGTTTAATTTTTTTTAATGCTTTTTTATTTGTTTTTTTTTTTTGTTGTTAAGATATGAAAAAACCTCTTTTATATTCTTTTCAAAAAACACCCAAAATTTGTACCTCTAGACTAGAACACCTCCTTGAGATATCTCTTGGCTTTCCTTAAAAAAATTTGAATTCAGCTTGTAATTTTTCAATTTTATTTTTCTTTATAATTTTTTGAAATTGTTTTTTAATAATTTTATAATATATTTTCTTATCTTTATTTTTTTTAAGCTTTTTTAATTTTTTGTAATTTTTTTTTTAATTATTATTTATTTGTTTTTTTTGTATTTTAACATCAATACATGTGAAAAAATTTTGTAGTTTTTTTTTGTATTGTTTCAATTTGATGTGAATTTTTTTTAATGTTTTTTTATTGTAAAAACATCAAAGAGCCTATAAAATAATGGCTGCTAAAAATATTCTTAGTTTTTCTTTTATAGAATTCTAAAAAACACCAAGAATTTGTACGTCTAGACAAGAATTCCTCTTTAAGATATCTCTTGTCTTTACGTAATAAAATTTGATTTTAAAAAAATAAAATTTTATTATTTTTATAATTTTAAAAATTTGTATTTTTAACCGACTTCAAAAAGGAGGAGGTTCTCAAGTTGGTTGGTTTCTCTGTTTTTTTTTTTTTTTTTTTTTTTTGTGAATTATTTTATAATTATATATAATTATATATAAACAAAAAATAAAAAATGAAAAATAACATCGATTACTCCTAAAGTACTTGCCCGATTGCCGTAATTTTTTGTCAACATATAGAGATTATCAACGCGGAGGTGCCCATTTATGAAAGGGGGCGGTATTTAGAAAAGGGGCGTGTCTGTATAAGAAAAACACTGTATCTCAGTAAATATTGACACTACGGTAATAAAATTCACAGTAAAATTACAAGGGCAAGCACAAGTATTAAAAATGACGATCACTTAAGTGGGCGTAATTCTTAAAAAGGGTGTGGCAATATTGTAAAAACTCTGTATCTCGACGAAAATTGACACTAGAGTACTGAAATTAAGTACAGAGGTAGGTACAATTCTTGGAAATTACTAAAACAAAAGTGGGCGTAATTCGACAAATGGGTGTGGCAATATAAGAGAATTACTGTGTCTCGAATAATATTGATACTAAGGTGCAGAAATTTATTACAAAGGTAGGAAAAATTACTACAAATTTTTGTAAAAAAAAAAATGGGCGTTAATCGAGAAGGGGAGTGGCAATATTAAAAAAAATCACTGTGTCTTGATTACTATTGCCACTACGATACTAAAATTAAGTACAAAGGTAGGTACAAATATAATAAATAACTGTCAGTAATGTGGGCGGTATTCGATAAAGGGGCGTGTCACTGTAAGAAAAACACTGTATTTCAGTAAATATTGACACTAGAGTACTAGAGTTAATAAAATTCACAGAAAAAATGCAAGGGTAGGTAAAAAATAACAGTCAATTAAGTGGGCGTTAGTCGACAAAGAGGTGTGGCAATATTATAAAAACTCTGTATCTCGAATAATATTGACACTAGAGTACTAAAGTTAACTACAGGGGTAGGCACAGTTATAAAACAATTAATTTCAATACAGTGGACCTTGTTTGATAAAGGGGTGTGGCAATATATAAAATACACTGTATCGCGAATAATATTGACACTAGAGTACTGATATTTAGTATAGAGGTAGGCACACGTATAACAAGTTATTGTGAATAAAGTGGGCGTCATTCGACAAAGGAGTGTGGCAATATTAGAAAACACTAAATCGAATACTGACACTACTAACTGAAAAAGTACAGACGGAGACACAATTATAACAAATTACTACCGAAGAATTGGGCGTTATTCGACTAAGGGGTGAGGCAGTGTGTAAAAAACTGTATCATATTGACTTAAGGGTGGTAAAATTCATTGTTAGAATGGGTAGAACTATTGAAAACACTATGACAAAGAGTGTGATAGTCTCGACAAAGAGGCGTGTCGATATTATAAACACACTATATTTCAGTCAATATTGACATTGGGGTAGTGATAAAAATACAAGAGTAGGTACTGATAAACATACCGACAAAGACCAGAATAAGAAACGAAAGAAAAGCATTTTCCATATTATGAGCATAAATAATTGGTGTTTAATTAATTTATACACTTTTTTAATATATATCATTTTCTCTAAAAAGAAAGAAATAAAAACTTTTTAACAAAAAAAAAAACCTACTTCAAAATCACTAGAAAGTAAAAAATAATTTTAAATTACTTTTACTATTTATTTCTTGGTCAAATTTGTATTTTTATAATAAATATATTTATTTTTTTATGATAATAAGAGCTTCGAAGTCGGCGCTAATATAATCAGATTTTTTGTGCAGCTGCAACACACATATAGCATTTTAATTAAGATTTAAGAAAAATGAAGATTACAAATTAATACAGCGTCACCCAAGCAGGATATTTACAAATAAAAAAGTCTTAAATAGAGTAGGGATGGCGAAAAAATCATGATTTTACGTCAATGATTAGCGCTGACTAGAAGCTTTTATTATCATAAAAAAATAAATATATTTATTATAAAAATACAAATTTGACCAAGAAATAAATAGTAAAAGTAATTTAAAATTATTTTTTACTTTCTAGTGATTTTGAAGTAGGTTTTTTTTTTTGTTAAAAAGTTTTTTTTATATTTTTTTTAAATTTTTTTTTTTTAATTTGTTTTTAATTATTTTTCTTTTTTTTTATTAAAACATCAATAAATGTATAAACAATTTTTTTGTATTGTTTTTTTTTATATTTTTAATTTGTTTTGAATTTTTTGTAATATTTTTTAATGCTTTTTTTATTTGTTTTTTTTTTGTTTAAATATCAAAAAACCTATAAAATAAAATAAAGGTTACTAAAAATATTCTTAGTTTTTCTTTAATAATACATATTTTTAAAAAACACCCAAAATTTGTACCTCTAGACTAGAACACCTTCTTAAGATATCTCTTGGTTTTCCTTAAAAAAAATTTGAAAAATTTTCTTTTTTTTTTATAATATTTTTAAATTGTTTTTTAATTATTTTGAAATTTTTTTGTATTCTTTATTTTTTTCAAGTTTTTTGTTAATTTCTTTTAAAAAATTTTTTTAAACAAATTAAATTGTTTTATTTTTTTTTGTTAATTATTTTTCATTTGTTTTTTTTTGTTTGTTTCATCAACATATGTTTAAACATTTTTTTTATTTTTTTATATATTTTTTTAATTTTTTATTTGTTTAGATTTTTTGAATGCCTTTTTTAATTTTTTTTTTTAATTGTTAAAACATCCAAAAATCCTATAAAATAATGACTACTTAAATATTCTTAGTTTTTTTTTATATAATTTTAAAAACAGTCAAAATTTGTACCGCTAGACTAGAATACCTCCTTAGGATATATCTTGTCCTTCCTTAAAAAATTTGAATCAAAAAAAAAAAAAAATTAGTTTCACTTCTAGATGAAGTTTCATTAAAATTGAGTAGAATATGAAAAAGCTTTAAATTTTGTCTAACAAATGAAGCTTTTGGCTTTCACTCTCAAAAGCTTATAAAACTGTTTTATTTTGGTTAAAGTTAGTTCTAGTACTTCAACGTTCGTCAAATAATTAAATTTACTTTAAAACCTTGAAAAAGCTTTAAATCAGTTAATTTAACGAAAATAAAAAACATTTAATATAATTAACATTCAATATAATTTGAACACATAATAAAAAAAAATTTATTAAAAATTGAAAAACAATTTTCTAATTGCTTTTCCTGAAGTGGTCATAAGACTACATTTTAACACATTTAATATATAACGAAGCTTAATGAAAGCTTTGCTCTGTTAAAAAAAAAAATTAATTTAAAAAATAAGCTTTTTCTAAATTAAATATCAGACAACAATGAAGAGAACTGCATAGAATATATGAGAAATCTTTTATGTTTTCTTATCTAGTTAAGCTATTTCATTTATTTATTTGGTTGTGAAGCTTTTATTTTTACTATCTAAAGCTTATGTTTAAAAGCTTTGTTTTATTTCTCTATAGTTCATATAAAACTAAACGAATAAACGAATATTTAATGTATAGTAAAGCTTAAAAGCTTACTCAGAACCAAAAATAAAAAAACATAAATATAAAAAATATAAGCTTTATCAAAATTGTTTAAAATACAATTGAACAAAACATCTGAGAAAGTTTTCATGTGTACGCAAAAAATTAAACTATTTCGAGTTTAGCCAAAAATAAAAAACATAAATATAAAAAATATAAGCTTTATCAAAATTGTATAAAATACAATTTTGAATACAATTGAACAAAACATCTGAGAAAGTTTTCATGTGTACGCAAAAAATTTATTCTTGTTATAGTTCATATAATAGTACAAATAATTCATACTTTCGCATAAATAAGAACGAATAAATGAATAGAAAATAAATATTGAAGCTTATTGAAAGCTTTGCAAAGTTTTCAAAAGCATAAAATTCAATTAAAAAAATGGTTGTTTCAAAATTCAATAAAATCTTGAATATTTCAGAAAGCTTTTGTGTTTACTTAACAAATTAATTTTTTGAGTGGTAAAGCTTTTACTTTAACTCTTAAAAGCTTTGGTTTATTTTTGTTATGGTTCATATAATAGTTCAAATAATTCATACATCCTTTTAAAAGCTCTTGGAAAGCTTTGCGTATATATTTTGAACGAAAATAATAAACGCATAAACGAATATTAAATGTTAAGTGAAAAAAGCTTCACTAGAAGCTTTCTCATAAAGCAAAAAAAAATTTTAAAAATGTGCTTTATCAATATTGTATAAAATACAATCATGAATGCAATTACATAGAATATCTGAGAAAGCTTTCATATTGATGTAACAAATTAAGCTATTTGGTGGTAAAACTTTTATTTAAACTCTTTAAAGCTTGTAAAAGCTTTGATTTATTTTTGTTATATTTCATATAACAGTGCAAATAATTCATACCTTCTCATAAAAGCTCTTAAAAAGCTTCGATTTTATATTTGGAACGAAAATAAAAAGACACATTAACGAATATTAAATGTATGGTGAAGGTTATTAAAAGCTTTGCTCAGCAAGCAAAATATATTACATATGTATATGTAAAAAATATGCTTTATCAAAATTGTATAAAATACAATTTTTAATACAATTGCATAGAATATTTGCGAAAGCTTTCATGCTTACGTACAAATTAAGCTATTTCGAGCTAAAGCTTTTACTTTTGCTCTCAAGAGCTTACATAAGCTTTGTTTTAATTTTTTTAAAGTTCATATTATAATTCAAATAATTCAAAATTTCTCATTAAAGCTCTTTAAAAGCTTCGAGTTTATATTATGAACGAAAATAAAAAACGCATATAACAGCTAGTGAAAAAGCTCTTCAAAATACTCTTTCAAAATGCTCTTGAGATCGCTCAATAAACTTTACACCATCACATTTTGTCAACGTACTGAAGGTAATTGAAAGCTTTGCGCTCAAAATAGAATGCTTTGATTATATATATAAAAAAAATGAGAAAAAAAATGAAACTAACAACAAGCTCGTATTGCACAACATTTTTACAAAGTCTAGCTGCAGCTGATGTTTTAATACGAACACAAAAGCTTAGAAACACAAAAGCACGGAGTGTCATGTACAACGATGGGCACTTAAGCGCAGATTTTTGTACAAAAAGCTTACTTGTAGATTTAATGTTTTCTTTTATTTACTTTTATTTGTTTAGAGATTCTTTTAGTTTAATTTTATATTCGTTTTTGCATTATAAAGCTTGCTCTAAATATTTTTCAGAAATGCTTTGACTAAATATTTGCAGTCAAATTTATTTTCAATTAATAAAATCTTAAAATCATTGTTTATAAAAGAGCTTTTAAAAAGCTTTGCACGCATTTATGTAGAGATTCCTATAGTTTATGTTTTGATTTTTTTTTTGTTTTTACAATATAAAGCTTTTCATAAATATTTTTCAGAATTGCTTAAAAAAAATATTTTCTGGTAAATTTAATTTTAATCAACAAAATATTATAAAAATTACTTATATACTTAATAGCTTTTAAAATGCTTCGTTTGTAATAGACTTTGAATAAAACAGCATTAACAAGTGATTAAAAAATTATGAAAAAAGCACTTTTTCCGCAAATTATGCAAATAAAGCTCATCATCAATAGAACATGCTTTACTATAAAATTTTTTTAAAAAGATAAACTCAGATAAAAATGTTTGTGCTCCGAAAACGACATATGAGCTTAAGATAATCCACACCTTGCGTACACATGCATAAAAACTCGTTCATACGCCCTCTGTATCAACGCATAAAGCAACATAAAATACTTTTATATGCGCTAAACATACGGCACATACAATTTTTTATACCAACTTCCAAATATTTGTTGTAAGTTTATATTTTTAAGTTAATTTCATTGAAAAACAAAACAAATTTCAATTTTAAAAATTCTACTTCATACAACTATCTAGCGTTAAAAATAAACCTTTAAAAAAATGCCAAACAATATTAATTATAATTTTAATTTTAAAAACTAGGCTAATGAAGAAATCATCAACAAAACAAGCACTAAAGCTGACCAAAAGGCAAGCAAAAGCTAAACTAATTAATAAATATGTATTTGCATTGGTGTTTGTGTTTGTGTCTGTGTGGTTTTGTAATGAAAAGGGAACAAAATAAAAACTTAAACTTAAAGAAAAAGAAACAGACTCAAAAGCAAAAAATATATTTCTTGTACTAATGTCTGCATTTAATTGTAAGCGACAGTTCCAAAGCACAGTGGCAACATTTGGCACAGCAACTGAATAACTGTTGTTACCACAAAATATTAAAAAATAAATTTATTTTGAGTTTTTATTAATTTCACATGCAAGCTCAAGTTTGTTAAACATTGAAGAGAGCTTTTAAAGCTACTTTGTTTTTTATTCGAATTAAACTGCCAATTTATGCTAGAATAAAAATATGTAATAATTTAATTTTTTTTTGTGTGTGCTTTTTTGTCCTACTGTGCTGACGATTCATCATCATCAATGCTTCAAAAAAAAAATTTTTTTAATATGCTTTAAAATTTTTGTTAGAATGCGTGGTTGTTTGAAATACTGTTGGTTGTTTTTTTTTTTTTGTTTTGTCTTTTCTTTTTTTCTTTTTTATTCTACTATTTTATTTGCTTGAATCGTTTGATTTTTGTTGTTGTCTTTGCTGTTGTTGCTGCTGCGTGTATATTTTTAAAATTTGACCTATTTTCATTATCAAGCGCAAGATTATTCTAAACAATAAAAAAAAAAATTTATATACAAACACAGACGTTCATAGCGACGCATGTATATTTGTATGTATAAGAAAATGTCTGTCAATATATATATATATACATACATATATACATACATCTATATAAATATATATATATGTGCGTGAATGTTTCTTGAATTATGTTCATATGTTTGTCATGCGTGTGCAGTGTTGATTGAACACATTGCGCAGCTTTTGCAGCTAATAGTTCTCGTTGTTGGTGTTGTTGTTTTTATACTAGCTGTATCGTTATAACCGGTATCTAATACCATATAATTGACGCATAGACTACATACGCGCACGCTGCAAGTGAAAAAAAATTACCAAAAATTGTCAAAGTTTGTTGAAGAAAAATGCGACAAAAAAAAAATAACAGCAAGAAAACCCAGACATACACAGACAGACGCACCAGCTTACATTTTATCAATACATTTATAAACGCCTAAATTATGATTGAGTTTAATTAAGTGCATTTAAAACGTCTGCCTAGTTCTACAACAACAAAAAAGCTTTTAAATAGTTGAAAGCAATTATGTTGCTTTTATCATTTCTCTCAAATTGAAAATATTTGAGCGTTTTAATTGTCGACAGTTGAGCGTTTTACACTCAAAAACTGCAAAAGCTTTTAACATGCTTTAATTTTATAACAGTTTTATCCACTTTTCTCATTGATTAACTTTAGTAAAAATAAAAGCTTTTGAGTTATTGAAGCTAAAACCTTTGCTAGTAACTAACTATGGTCTATTCTTAAAGCTTTAGTGGCGAAATATATTTTTTTTTCTATTTACTTTAAAATTGTATAATCTAGGGGTACAAATTTAGGTGGTTTTTTTTTAAAAGTTTTATAAAATTTATTCTATTTTCTAGAAATACTATTTTTATTCTATTTCTATCTATTTTCTATTTCTATTAAAAGCTATATTTTATAAATTACCAGGCATTTTTTTTATAAGATATTTATTTATTGATTTACATATCAATTTTTTTTTTAAATTTTAATCTTTAAGCGTGTTTTCCTCAAACTACTTTTTCTAATACGTCTGACGTGATGTCTCAAGTTCTAATAAACCGATTAACATGAAAGTTGTCGAGCAACTTCGTTATATATTCCTCTATTATTGGAGCTATAATTATTATAAAACAAAGAAACTTCCCTCACTCGAACTTCTCTAACTCGATATTCTACATAACGCGAAGTTAGTAGTATTTTTGCTTTCACGAGGCAATTTTTCCCTATATTTTGATCTCTATAACTCGAATTTTCCGCAACTCGAAGCGAAATTCTGGTCGTTAAAAACTTCGAGTTAGGGATGATTCACTGTAGTTTGTTTTTTACTATTTTAAAAAAATTTAAAACTATGAAAAAAAATCACTTTGTTTAAAATAGCCACCATTTTGTAAAACATTTTTTTTTTTAATTGCTTAGTTCAGATAATAAGCAATAGTTCTTACTCATGAGAATCATGAGTCAAGAAGGACTATTCATTATTCCCCCCCCCCCCTCATACACCCCCGCCACCACTTTACCCACCCTGTAATTTTTTTCAAAAAAAAAAAATGTTATATCTATTTTTTTTGTATTGTTCAAATATCACTACACTCAGAAAAAAGTGTCTCGGAATATGATAAAAAAGGCATCATATTTAGAGAAAAATGGTATATACTTTGCTCCAGAGAATGCTATTCTCTAATTACGATACTAAAAATTCACTAAAAATGATAAAAAGGTTCCATGAAATAGAAAAATATATCGTTTTTAGAGAAAAATACGTTTTTTTTTGAGAAAATATTTGTTTTTATTGAAGAAAATACTTCTCATAGTGAATTTTTTATCAAAATATAAGAAAAGTTTTTCATTTTCAATAAAATTTCTCTATAAATGAGAAATTTTTTGTTCGACAAAAATAATTATCATTATTAGAGACATTGAAATATTTCCATTTCCTAGAAGTAAAAAAATATTTCTTCGAAAATGTGAAAATTTATTCTAATTGAAGAAAATTTTATTTGAAAAAGAGAAAATTGCTATTATCAAAAATAGAGAAATTTTTAACCGGAGCAAGGTATGTGTTTTTTTCTCAGTGTAAATATCAAAAAGAGTTAAGAGATAAGAGATTAAGAGTTAAGAGAGCAAAAGCTTTAAAAACGCTTTCAGATTTTAGCAAAAAGTGTTTATTTGGTGTTTGGCTACCACTGTACTAGGCAGAATTGCATTTTTCAATAAACTTTTATGCAAGAAAAACAAAGAGCTTTTCATTTTATTTTTATTTTAGAAAGAAAAAGCTTTCAATAAGCTTAAATAAGTTAATTAAAAGTGTTTATTTGAGTTTGGCTTCCACTGGACAGGCTGGCTTTAATCTACGTTTTTGCAAAAATATTCAAAAGCTTTTTTATTCTTTAGATAGAACAAGCTTTCAGTAAGCTTTAATATGTTAACAAAAACTATAAATAGTGAATTCAGCTACCACTGGACTAAACTGGATTGAATTTTTAAATCAATACTAGAGAGCAAGAGCTTTTAAAAAGGTATTATTTGTTAACTTAAAGTGTTTATTTTGAGTTTTGGCTAAGCTTGATTGAATTTTTAAATCAACACTCTTGCAGAAATTCAAGAGCTTTTTCAATTATCTTTATTTTAGAGAGAAAAAGCTTTCAATTAACTTTAATATGTTAACAAAAAGCGTTACTTTTAGGGTTGTCTATGACTGAACTAGACTGGATCGAATTTTTAAATCAACACTTGCTAAAAAATGCAAGAGCTTTTTCATTTTGTTTTTATTTTAAAAAGCAAAAGCTTTCATATGTTAGCAAAACGCGTTTCTTGTAGGGATTTCTGCGACTAAACTAGACTGGATTGCATTTTTGACTCAAGACTTGAAAAAAAAATGCAAGAGCTTTTCAATTTTATTTTTATTAAAGAGCGAAAAAGCTTTTATATGTTAACAAAAATTGTTTATTTTTAACATAAAGTGTTTGAGTAGAGTAAAAAACTAGACTGGATTAAATTTTTTAAATCAATATTTTTGCAAAAAAATTCAAAAGCTTTTCCCTGTTTTGAAAAATAATTTAAATTTATTATTTTTAAATTTCTGTACCGTTTATATGTGCCGAAACTACACGCTTTTTTACACTTAAAAGCTGTCTTACGACTAGTTAAGCTTAAAAATAAAAGCTTTTATCACTTGAGTGCATTCAAGTTAATGGTTTATAAATTTTAAGTCCAAATTTAAGAAGCCTTGAAATTTTTAGCCTAACTGATAAAGCTTAACGTATAAAGCTGTGAAAGCGCTTTTGTCGAGCTTTTTGAACTTTTCTCTTATTGACACCTTGAGTAGGGCATTACAATAGAAACCGCGTAATTCTGATATGTAATAAAAATTTGCAAAAGAAAAAAAAAATTTTGAACCCATACTGTCCCATTTTTAACCCATACCGGCCCAAAGAGATGTCATTACATTGTGTATCAAAAGTTTTTAAACTAAAAACTGTAGATAATTTTAATGCGAACTTTTTGGTAAATCACTATATGAGACATCTTGTTCCAAGGATATATATTTTTATTAGAAATATCGGAGGCGTATCAAAAATTCAATTTTATTTACTTTTTGATTTTTAATAAAAAAAAACTATTCAAGATACTATGTTGTAGTATTGTAATGCTCTACACCAATTTTCAGCAATGCATTTAATTTTCATTGTTGTTTTTTCATTTAATTTAATTTTTTTTTAACCCATACCGACCCACCCTGTGATCTTTTGTAAAAGCAGAAATCGATAATTTTTCCAATTTTACAGCATAGCATCCGAGAGATTTTAACGAACTTTGTATATTTAAAACTAAATCGAGTATTAGGCCGCTTGCAAACAAAGAGATTTCTATGCTTTTGGTGATCACCAGCCTGTTCCAGATCTCCAGTCAGAGAAAAATAGTAGGGTTCCATGCATATGTTTTTAGATCTCGGTTTAATTCTATATACCTACGAAAAAAATTTGGGATGCAAAATCATGGAAGTAGGACTTAAAAATTTACTAAATGTACCTGCGTATCCGTAGAAAATAATAAAAAAGACACTGTTAACACGAGCAGAGTTAAGACACCTGGTTTACCTACCAGTAATAACTGGCATGAATATGTGAATTCTGATATATTCATATCGGTAAGGAGTA
This sequence comes from Tetanocera ferruginea, assembly GCA_958299015.1. Lineage (NCBI taxonomy): Eukaryota > Metazoa > Arthropoda > Insecta > Diptera > Sciomyzidae > Tetanocera > Tetanocera ferruginea. The sequence goes on along the minus strand of OY282643.1, from coordinate 132,317,370 downwards.
TAAATGATGATAACTTATTTTCAACACTTGGGCATTATGCCAAAAATGTGGTCTAATTGAGCATAAATTATTCTGTATTCGGGCATAAAATCATTCAATAATGTGGCCACTTGTGGTCGAAATTGGAAAAATTTTAATGTTTATTTATTTATAATACTTTTTTTACGCTGACGTGGCAGAAAGTTCATTCTGTTCATGCTATCAGTGTGTTCAAGGCGAGAGAAAATAAGTAAAAGCATTAAGAACAGCAATACAACGCAGCTCTGTTAATCTTCTCCTGTTAATCTTCTCTCTGTAGCCTACAACAGCGATGCTTAACATAGCTCTCTCTGCAGGTGTTTATTTGGTTTCTTATTGTCCCATTGGGAAAAAAGTGTTTTTACGTTTCCTTGAATACCTAGCTTAAAGACATCCTGTTCGAATCAATTCTGCACAACCTGGATTGCACTGGTCATTCAGGTGTGTCACCAAAAAAAGGTTGCCGGGTCGGCCCCTGAAAGCTTATTTTCAGAGGGTTTTGTTGAGAGGATTTTGGTGCCATACAAACGAAGCCAAACTTAAGACTAACGAACTAAGTCAAAGATTTATGAAGTCATTCAAAGACAAACTAAGTCAAACGAACATAAACCGGAGGCTTAAGTGAAATAATTAGAACAAACTTCAGCAAAAAGTTCATTCGCTGTAAATTTTTTTTACGAATGAAATTAAAAACTTTTTTCACAAAAGTTTGATGATTTTTTATGAAGTTTTCTTTTATAAAAAAATTTTTTTTTAAGTTTTGGGGTAAGTCTAGTATGCTGTTCAGTTTCATGTGAAATTTCACTCAAATTTTCATATAAAAAACAATAGTTGTAAAATATGCGTGAAAATGTTCACAAAATGTTAGTCAAAGTAGTACTCTTCCGCTGTGAAATAGCAACATTTCTTCACGACAATTTAATTGAACTGCCTATTTATTTTGAAGGGAAAATTGACAGTTGTCGAAAATTTTTTGTTTTTATATATAAATTTTTCTCTATTTTGAAAAGTAAAGCATGACTTTTTCAAATTTTGTAATTTCTTCGCAACAAAATATTTGTCAGAATTTTCACGCGAGTGAAATTTCACGCAAACGAACGGAGTACTAGGCTGTACTAAGGAAATATGATATCAATTGAAATATCTAGTCGAAGATGGAAATGAGGTTAAAAATTCTGAGAACGAATTGTTGTCCTTTCTGAGATCTATTCAACGACATAACTTTTTACTATCGTTTGAAAACGGATGAATTTATGCAAAAAGATCTTTTTAGGCAGATTTTGGGTACATTTGAATTATTTTTGAAAACAAATATTTTGTATAACTCTAAACACCAGCTTTCAAATGAGTAGCGCACCTGCCGATTTTTTTTATAGGGATGTCCTGTTATCATACCATGGTCATGTCTTGGAAAATAATTAATATTATATGACAACAATGACAATGGATTTTTGATCGGTCCAATCGAATCCAAAAATGTGTATCGCACAAAAACCCTCTCAACATAAGCTTTCAAATGAGGAGCCGACCCGGCAATTTTGTTTTGTTGACCCACCTGAATGACCAGTGCAATCCAGGTAGTGCAGAATTGATTCGAATAGGAAATCAATTAGCTAGGTAAATCTAAGGAAACGTAAAAACACTCTTTTCCCAATGGGACAATAAGAAACAACATCAAAATAAATACCGACACAGCTCTGTTAAACATCGCTGTTGTAGCCTACAGAGAAGAGATTAACAGGATGAGATTAACAGAACTGTGTCGTATTTCGTATTGTTGTTTTTAATGATTTTTCTCATTTTCTCTCGCCTTGAACACACTGATAAAATAAAATCATCATGTGGTAAAGGTAGATAAACCTTGTTCAATAATTAATTGAAGATACATTCCATCCCACCTTTTAGTACAAATTGGTTTAAATTCAAGCATAAAGATTACATAAATAAAATATTTGTATAAAAAAGTTTATAAGAGCTTAAATTTAAGGCTTATACAAAAACAAACAATAAAAAGACCTCAAAATTTGAAGAAAGCTTTTTTTGGCATGGCAGCGAGAGTTGAACCATGCTTCCTTTCTCGTTTCGAACTGGAGAACGAAGCATGTTTTACCTCTTGTTGACTCGCCTAAAAAAGCTTTTTAAAATTTTAGAGCTCCTTCCTCTTATATGATTTTGACTTATACATACAAAAAAGCACACAATTTACCTATGGAAGTCATAATTTTGTGGAGTTAAATTTTGTGATTTTGTACAATTTTTTTCTCTTGCCAATTGAATGCATAAAAAAATTTGGAAAAAAACTTCACGTCCTTGGTCGAAATTGTTGAAAGCCAATTGTTAAAGTGGTTATGTGTGTAGTAGACGACATGGGTGTTGCTTGATATGTAGGGTGTTGTTTTTTTTTCATATATTTAAATTTTTTAGAATTTTGTTAAATTTTTTTGTGCCAAAAAGTTTTTCTCGCTCACTTTTGTTTTCAATTTTGTTTCAGTCATTTTGTAAAAAATTTTAAAAAATTTCAAATTTTTAGGTAAATTGCGCGAAATCTAAATTTGGGGAAAAAGGAAAAAAATAGGAAAATTTTTTAATGCTAGTGAAAGAGTGACAAAAAGTATACTAACGGCAAATGGGCAAACGTGATTTTTTTCTATAATAACAGTTATAGTTATTATAGTGTACGTTACTGTTGTTATTGCATTTGCTACATTTTGTTGTTGTATTTGATGTATTTGTAATTGTATTTGTTGCATTTGTTGTTGTTGTTAAATCATTCGATTCTTGCTGCTGCTGTTGCTCTGTATTAGTTTCATTGTTAACTGCAACATTTGCGCTGTTATTGTTGCTGCTTGGGCTTTCATCAACATTGTAGCTGCAACATGTTGCAATTGTTGTAGTTGAGTTATTGCTATTGTGATGAATTGTTGCATAATTATTGCCACCATTATTGCAACTAATAGCAACATTGTTGCTTGTTGTTATTGTTGTTGCTGTTGTTGTGCTTTTCTTGAGCAGTGTTTTGTTGAGCGGTGTTTTGATGATTGCTGGCGGTGAAGCTGGTGGTGTTAGCTTTGTTGCTGCCTGTTCATCATCATTGCTGTTGCAGTTGCTGTTGCTGTTGCTGTTGCTATTATTATTGTTGCTGTCCTCGTGTACAGCACAATTGTTTAGTTTATTATTGTTGTTGGTTTTGTTATGTTGTTTATCATAATGTTTACCATTTTGCTTAAAGTTGAGCTGATTGTTGCTGTCACCAACTACACCAACACCAACAGCAACCGCACCGGCAACAACAACCGCCGCTGCCAATGTTGCTGCATCATCAGTTTTAAACTGTGTTGCTTCTTTGTCGCTTAGCTGCTGTTTGAGTGCTGCTGCAACATTTGTTGTTGCTTTTGTCGCCTGACTTGTTAGATTTATGCCAATTTCGTTGTTGTTGGTTGTTTTACCAATTTCACCAGCGCTTAAATTATTGGCATTCATTGGAATGTTGTTTGAGTGTTCACTGTTGCTGAAGCTCTAAGTTGGCGGCCGCCTTAAAGCATGGCAGCTTGGTATGAACGGTTTTTTAGGCGACATTTTTCAAAATTTTATTTTAAAAATTGGCATAAATTTGATGTTTTAAACTATAAAACGATTTAGAATTATGCTGCTCTAGATTTCTGAACACTAGCCAGTCTTGTTGGGATTCCTTATAAATTCGACCAGTCTTTGCTAGAATGATCTGCGCTTGCAAACAAAGTTGTTGGTGGTATATTTTTTTTTTATATGCTACTTACTCACTGTTTAGACCAGTTTAATAAACATAATTAATTTCACGTATGCTTGTTTTTAAGTCAAACAGTTTTCTAAACTTTACAATTTTATTAGATTTTGTTCACTATTTAGACCAGTTTGTACAATGTATGTTTTTATTTTTTTTATTTATAGTTACTCTGATTGAATGTTTGTTTTCAAACTTTATTTTTAGCCGGCATGTGTTCTCAGAAGTTGCTTGCAGTTCATATTTTGGTTTTATTAATTTTAGACCAGTTGTTAAAAAGCTCGTAGCTCACTGTTTCGTGCTATTTGATGACAATTTTATGCATTGTTTGCTGCTTTGAATTTTATTTTGTTTAAAATCTTGCCTTTTTCTTACCAAAATGTTAGACCAGTTTTGTAAAATCAAACTCACTGCGTAGATTATTCTCTAAGGCAAGTTTTAATAATTTTCTCGTTGTGCTTTTTACAGTTTTTAACGTAATCCACAACAAATTTCTTATCTGGCATAAATTTTAGACCAGTTTTGTGTGCACTTTAATGCAATGTTCACTGTGCTTTCTGCAGTTCTGCTCAAATAATATATTTTTGCTTGTGCAAATATTACAGCAGTTTTGTTTTACTGCAATTTCACTGCTTAGACCAGTTCTTATCCTCAGTTTTGTGCATAGGCTAAATTTTGCTTGAATAATTTCTCACTGTTTAGACCAGTTTATTATTTCTGCATTTTTTGAGTAATCTACATCCATTTGGCAAAAATCTATGTTCCATTTGGTATAAATCTATGTTCCATTTGGCATAAATCTGTATACTGTGTAGAACTTTATTTTTTTATATTAATTGTTAGACCAGTTTTTTTATGCTCAACTTACTGTTTAAATAAGTTATTTAATCCATGTTTGTTTTCGGTTTTAAATGTTTTTAACTTCGTAAAAGCTTTTTATAGCTTTTTTCTTAGCAAGGCTTTACTATTGTTATAATTTTTATTTAGACCAATTTTTGTAAATATTCTTTAATTGATAAGCAGCTTTTAAGTATTGATTTCAAAAGGTATTTTTATGTTTATACAATTGTTTAAAAACTTTTTACGCAAATTTTACGAACTTTAAGAGCTTTAAAAATGTTTTATTTTTTAAGCTTGCGCTGTTCATTTAATGTCGTTTAAGTGTTGATTATTATATGAATTTGGATTTATATCTGTTATATATGTTGATATATGTTAAAAAGCTTTAAAGCTTTTTATACCAACTTTTAGAGCTTTCAAAATGTTTTATTTCTTATAACTGCTCCGATCATTTTATATTTTTTGGTTGTAATGCCGTTTTGTTTGTGTAAGCTTTTGACACATTAAAATCTTTTACTTTTATTCACATTTTATTAAAGCTTTGCCATAAGTTTCTTTAAAAACATATAATTTTTCAATGTTTTCTGGCATATTTTTGAGGCTGCCAAAAGCTTTTGATTTTTTTTTTCACTTGTGAAGCACTTTTAGAGCAAAATTTTTCTATTTTTCAAAAAGCTTTTATTTTCTTGCATGTCTTTTATTCAGATTAAACACAAGCTTTTTTAAATACTTTATATTTTTATATAAAATAAATTCTTTATCAATGTTTTCTTGCATATTTTTGAGTCTGCCAACAAAAAAGCTTTTGATTTTTTTCACACATAAATTTCAATGAAGCACTTTCAGAGCTAAATTGTGCAATTTTTTAAAATGCTTTTATTTTTTTGACTGTTTTGTATTAAAATTAAGCACAAACTTTTTAAAGTTTTTATAATTTTTGAAAGCTTTCAGTTTTTCTGACTGTTTGTTGACAATTTTTTAAAGTTTTCCGAAATCCTCTCGTTACACAACTGTTGTTAGAGAGGCTTGCGCCAAATTTCGCTGCACTCGGTTTTGGTATTGTATTGTTTTTAGCAGAAAAGCTTTCGATTTTAATTTCGCTCCACACGACTTTAGTAGTTATTTTGCTTTTATAAGAAAAGCTTTCGAATTTTATTTCGCTCCACACGGCTTTTGGAATTATTTTGGTTTTTTAAGATAAGCTTTCGATTTTAATTTCGCTTCACACGGCTTTTGAAATTATTTTGCTTTAAGTAGAAAAGCTTTCGATTTTATTAAATATTTATTGGCATAAATTTCAATATATTTGAATTTTTATTTTATATTTTTCTTTCACTTTAACACTGAAACTTAAGTTTTTGAGCTTTTATGTATGTTTGAAATGCTTGTTAAAAAACTTTTATAAAATTTTTTATTGTTTTTTTTTCTCAATTTTTTTTTCAATTGCGTTTCAAAGTTTAAAACTCAAGTTTGGAAACCTTTATGTAAATGTTCAGTTCTTGTTTTCATCCAGCAGCTTTTCACATTTTCAGTTTTTTACGATTATTGTTGTTTTTCAACATTTTAAAGTTTTTCAACAAAATCATTCTGTAGAAATTAAATAAATAATTTCGCACATCTTTGAGCAGATATTTCATGCGTCTTAAAAGCTGACGAAACTTTCTTAGTTTTAACATTTTTCATAAGTTTTTAGCAAACATTTAAACGTTCATAAAGCTTTGAAATAAACAAGCTTTTCACACAGCAAAGCTTGGAATTTTGTAGTAAACTTCTTCTTCAGAACTTTTTTTGCTGTTTTAATCAACTTTTTCTATGAGGCACTTTTTTGCGGAGTGTGGCTGCTTTAAGCTCGATTTAAGTTTGTCTTTGGAATGTTTATGTTTTGCTGCTTAACTTAGAAGCTTTATTTTAAAACCAAAACAATTTCACTTGTTTTAAGAACTGTTTGTTTTTTAACACTTTAAAGCAGTTAAGAGCTTTTTACTCTAGCAGTCATGTTTATAAATGCAGTTTTTAAGTCTTATTGTTGTTTTTATCAGTCTTTTTAAATAATTTGCTTAAATTTTTTACTTCTACACAAATTTAAGATTTTAAATTTTTTAGTTCAAACTGTTAACGTTTAAACATTGCATACATTTTGCTTAAAAAACGCAGAAATTAAGTGCTTCAAAAAGCTTTTCTGTTGTAAGCATGTTTTAAATACTGTTAATAGCATAAATGTTGCTACGTTTTATAAAAGTTTTTTTGTAAAATTTTTGTAAATTTTTTTTGTTTAGTCTTGTTGTTTGTGAAAAAACTGGACGGAGCTTTTTTTTTAAATATTTCAAAGATAATTTTTTATGCAGCTGTACAGCATAAAATTGCTAAAAAACTTCTGCAACATTTTGTGGCATTAAACAGCGGCAGCAACATTAGCATTTTAATCCAACTAGGCCTTGATTACAATTTTTTAAGAGCGTTTTTTTAGATAATTTTTATATTATTACAAATTATTATGTATTTGATTTTATTTTGTTTTTTGTTATATATAACTGTATACATTTTTTTTAAAGTTTTATAAATTTTTTTAGTTTTTGTTTTTTTTGTATGTTATTTATTAAAGCTTTTTAAAAACAAAGCTTTGCTTTAAAAATCTTACTGTTTTCTCAAAATCTTAAATTTTGACGACAAAATTTTTAGCCTAAATGCTTGCTTATAAATTATTATATAATTTTTTTTTATTAATAATAATAATATTATTTTTTTAATTATTTTGTTTTTTTTTCAATTTTATTTGTTTACATAAATTTTATTGAATTTGTTTTTAAAAACCTTTGTTAACACTTTTAAGTAGTTTTTCAGTCTTTTCGGCGTTTTAAACAAAGCAGTTCGTTTTATTTTGCTTCAAAACATTATTTCGCGCTTAAAAAAGTTTTCTTGTTTTTTTCTTTTCTTAAGAAGACACGAACGTACCCAAGGCAATGACTGCGCGTTTGACATTCTTAAAAAAAAAACAGCATAAAACTAAACACGTCGTACACGATTTTCCGCCATAAGCGGTTTTATAAAAATTTTACTATTTCATAGTTGTGTAAAAAAAAAAATCTATTTCAAATTATTTCTAATTGATTTGAAAAATCAAAAGATTTAATTAAAATTTGAATTTATTCCGCGCTCAACGTGCATCCAGACGAACGGAACAAAGTGAAATGAAAGGAGTGAATGAAAGAAAGCAGCCAACAGCCGCTGCCAGCCACACCGAGTAGCCAGCCGAAGCGTTGATTAGACGAGCGGCAAAAACGCACGACACACTAGCGAGCAAGTGAGCGCCAACACAGGAAAAACTAAGCAGCTAAACAGCTCAACAATAAATACACAAAAAAAAAACAAAAATACAAAAAAAAAAACACAAACTTTAGCAGCAGCAACAACAAAAAAACAACAAATGTTAAAGAAAAATTTTAACATAAAAGTTGACGCAACAGCGGCGCAAAGGCAAAGAAATGCCAAGAAATTGTAACTAACAACAACAACTATTACGTCAAAGAAAATTAAAAAAAAAAAAAACAGTCAACTAAAAGCACCGGCAACAACAAAAATGCCAGCAACATAAGGCAGCAATGCATGCATAGCTGAAGCTTTTTTCACTTTTCTTTGCTGCAACGCAAAGCGTCGCTGCTGCTTTTCCTCATAAAAAATAATCTCATGTTGAAAACTATGTTGCGAGTATTTTGCTTCGGCGCAGTTAAAAGCAGTGAGCAACAGCAACAGCACAAAAGCATACTCAAATGACTGCTCATAGAAAAGCTTTCACTGCTAAAACTATGTGAAGAGTAGAACATGAAAAAAGTTTGTGCCTTGCAAAGCAGGAAAAGTGCAATTTTCACATAACGGTTTATTTGAAAGGGAAAATAAAAATGAGTAGCCAAGAGAGCGACAGCAAATTAGTGTGAGAGAGTAAATCAAAGCGAGTACTACTTACTAGCAAGAGTGAGTAAGTTTTGAAATCTCAAGTAAAGAGCTTAGATATGAATATAGTTTAGTTAAAAATGTTGCAGCAACATTTATGTAGCTTGAAAGGAAAACATTAGCTATTTTAAGCCCGTATTTGAGAGTTTTTAGTAAAAAAGTACAAAAGCAATTGAGCTGAATTTAAAAAAAAATTAAAAAATTTTATGAGTGATGTTCCATCTCAGTTACGAGTTCGAATAAGTCTTAACCCATTTTTTGCGAATGTTGCAAAAACGCATCGTTTAACCATTTGATACCTGAAGCTTTCCTGATGAAAATATTGAATTTGCAAAGCATTGATTTTCAAAGCCAATGATAGTATCTATCTAATCTACTTTTTTTATTTGCCCAAAAAAAGTGTTTTGATGGCTTTCATGAGACTTGAAAATCCAAAATTTTATAAATTTAAGAATAGCTTTTTCCAAAATTTTCAAAATTTAAGAATAGCGTTTTAATTCTCATAATCATAAATTTAAAAATGATAGTTTTTATAAAATAGTGTTTCTTCTAATCAGAAAAAGTTATACATACGATAAAAAAGAAGCATTTTATGCCATTTGCGTCATTTAATTGCACGACAATAGCCATGTTTGTGCCCATTTTGGCCAACGGTGCAAAAATGCAACGTAAATTTTCCGAAAAACTAGAAGCTTTTCCGAATATATTATTTTGAATTTCTTCTCATTAGCCTACAAACAAATGAAATCAAAAATTTGAAATTTCTAGCTCAACTGGAACTGGAAGCCACCAAAAATGGGTTTATAATCCATTACACGGAGAAAACTGTTGTGCATTATTAATGCACAAGCAGTTCATAACTATAAAATGTTTAGGAACATTTTTGAATATGAAGCTTTGCGCATAAATTATGCCTAATAATCATAAATTCTGCACAATCTATTAAAATTGTGCATAAGTTATACACAAAAAATGTGCACAGTTTGTGAACATTGTTCATAGCTTAATTATTTGAAAATTAAACTCAATTGATCATAATATATGAACATTGTGCATGAACGACTATTAACACTTATTGTTCATGAGTTATGCCTACTTGTGCATAGATTTTGCCCAACATTTTGATATGTGTGTATCTTGTTCATAACTTGTGCCCATTTTTGCATATATTATGAACAATGCGTACACATATGGATAATGAGTATGCATTAATTGCAAGTAAATTTCACTTATGTTCTTTGTGTCAAGAGTGCTGGTTGTGTTAAGAAGCGACAGTAGTATGTTATATATCATTTAATATTATTTAGAAATATATAATTGTGTAAATTAAGTAAACCAGAGGTAAGTATTGAGTTATTATCATATATTTATCACTGCAGTTATGACATTTAACGATGGTTTTTTAATGACGAAATAGTGTACATACATTGAAGTTGTAGAAATCTGCATTGGCACTTAATACAAAAATGTGAATTTCCTAAACCCTTTGAGCTTCATCCAATATTAAGCACTAGACTATGTATTATGCTAAGAATTTTATAGAAATGTAAAAATTCAATGACTTTATAAATTATATAAAATAAACATGTAAATACTGAAGTATATGATTTATTGAATTTTAATATGTATATATGTATATACTATTAGTTATTAAGCAATTGTACTTTGAAATAAAGACATTTGAAAATAAAATGAAATTTTGTTTCTTTAACATTAGCAGGAGGTGTAAATATTTTTTCTTATTTGTTCACAATCTATGAAAATGTTGTTCATAACCTATGCACAGTTGTTCATAACCTATGCCCAGTTGTTCATAACCTATGCATAGTTGTTAATAACCTATGCATTGCATAGTTGTTCATAAACTATGTCCAGTTGTTCATAAAATATGCCCAGTTGTTCAGAAAATGTTGTTCATACGCTATGCACAGTTGTTCATAACCTATACACAGTTGTTCATAGTCTTTTCCCAGTTGTTCAGAATCTATGAAAATGTTGTTCACAATCTATGCCCAGTTGTTCCTTACCTATTCACAGTTGTTCATAGTCTTTTCCCAGTTGTTAAGAATCTATGAAAATGTTGTTCATAATCTATGCCCAGTTGTTCATAAAACATGCTCATAGTGCTGAACTTAAGTTATGAACAAGTGTGCATAGATTATGAACAACTGTTCTTGGTCATTTTTCGTGAACAATTTTTGCACAAGTTGTGCCCATAGCGCATAATTTCTGCATACAATTCTCTCCGTGTAAGGGTCTTGAAAAAAACCACTTTAGAGCATACTGTTCAAAACAAACCCAAACCAGAAAGAAACGTCAAAGTTAGCTACAAATTAACTATAAACTTTTTCATATTTAGAGATAAACTTATGGTTATGATGTCATTGAAAAGGAAATTAAATAAAAAATAAATTTGATGGTTAAGAATTTTTGATTTATTATCCAAAATTCTCAAAAAATTGTGCTCAGAGTAAAAATTTAACTAGTTTTAAGTTAAAAAAAAGTTTAAACTTTTAACCGAACAATTTCATTTTCTCTCGAGCATAGTTCGGCAAGGTCGGCTGGGTTCGTTGATATACCGTTTGAAAAGCTATTTTATTACCTTTCAAACAGGACAATAGTTCAACACTCTCTTTGAGTTACTTTTCAAACTTTTCAAAGCTCAAAGCTTTCATAACTGACATCAGCTCAACACAGCTCAAAACCATCTGGTTTGCAGTTTATGCCAGAAATTGTGTTTGAAATTTTTTTTTGATACACGTCTCAATTTATGCTAAATACGTATAATCTTAAGCTTGTTTGTACAAAAATTGAATTTTGTTGTTGTTTTTGCACATCAAAAATATGATCAACCGAAAGATGTAATTCTTAATTGGTTGTTGTTCCTGTTAACATAAAAATGCAGAGAATAAATTAATATTTTATATTTTTCTGTCCGAAATGGATGAAACATATCCTATTTGGACAATGAAAATATAATTTTTATTTTTCTTTATGTCATATTTATTCTTTTTTTTTTTGTTCTTTATTGCTTGAGCCACTTGTATATAAATTTTATTTTACTTTATGTCATTTTTATTGTTTTTTCTTTTTTTGTTCTTAATGCTTGTACATTTTGTACAAGGGCGTAATTAAGCGTTTTATTATTTTTTTGTGTTTTGTTTTTTTATTTATTTGAAAATTTTATTATTAAAATTAATTTTTTTTTTACTATCAATCAATCCAATATTGGCATGCATTGGACACAAATGAGCATGTTTTATAAACAATTTGAAAAACATTTTGTTTTTATAAACAATACCGAAATGCCTTAAATTGGGCACAAGTGAGCATATTAATTTTTTAAAAATATTCCAAACGTAAATTATGCGCGAATGGGCATGTTAATTTTTTTTATAAGCAATCACATTAGGACTTAATATCAAGAACATGATGGCTTAGCTCAGAATCATTCTCAAAATTATTTGGTTTGTAGAAACTCTGTGTAGAAACGATAATTTGAATCAAAGTTGTTCTGCAATTGTAATTAACCCTGTAACTCCTATTGGTGCGAAAATATACCTCTCCTTTTATATAATTTTTTGCTCAACTTGACCTTCCCTTTCTATTGCAATACTTATTTTGTAAAAGTTTACATTTCCCTAAAGCCTAGTACTCTGTTCGTTTGCGTGAAATTTTGCTGGCAACATTAATTTTTTTGTTGCGTGAAAATTTTGACAAATAGTTTGTTGCGTAGAAATTGAAAAATTTGAGAAAGTCAAGCTTTACTTCTCAAAATAGAACAAAAAATAAATATATAAAAACAAAAAATTTACGACAACTTTTCACTGCAAAATAAATAAACAGTTCAAAGAAATTATCGTGAAAATATGTTGCAAGAGAAATGTTGCGAGTATTTTTCACAGCAGAACAGAGTACTACTTTGAATAACATGTTGTGAAAAATTTCAGGCATATTTCATAGCTATAGTTTTTTGTATGTAGATTCGAGTTAAATTTTACATGAAACTAAACAGAGTACTAGGCTTAAGAATCAAAATTATATCATTTCGAGAACCTATTAAATTTATATTAGTTTTAGGTCAATATTTTTGCTTTTTATTTGAAAAAATAATAGAATTATAAGCAAATAATACTAGTTCCGAACGCTCCAAATAAGCAACATGAAATTCAAGCTTTCAGCTTTAATTGTTTTTTTAACAAGGTCTTTGTCTTAATATAAAAAATTAATTTATTTGATTTAAATTATATTTCTAGCAACAAAATAGAGAGAAATCTTATGCAAACAAATTTGACTCCAAAGCGAAAAGTTTTTTTTTTCAAATAATTTTCACATTCAAAAATTCACTATAAATACTCAGAAAGTGTAATCAATTTTGTTAAAGTGCAAAGCGCTTATAATTCCGTTTTGGTTTTGCGGCAGTTGTGCTTTAAAACTTTTCAAAGATATTGGACTGCAGAAACAATAGAAAACTAGCCGATGAAACAGTGGGCTGAGTTTGCTTTGGCCTACACTGCAAAGAACTTGTTGCTGTAACAAGTTAGTGTTTTTTCAATAATTTGGTTTAAAACTCTTAATATTAATTTAAAAATATCAAGTATGAAAATCGTTAGTTTTAAAGATATGTGAGTGTTTTTGCTGAAAACTTAAAGACTTTTTTCCAAGCTTACACTCAGAAAAAAGTTTCTCGGAATATAATAAAAAAGTCATCATATTAAGAAGACAGAACGCTTTTCTCTAAATGTGATTCTTAAAATGACATAAGCTTCCATGAAAAAGAAAAATATACGTTTTAGAGAAGAAAACTTTTTATTTTTGAGAAAAGATTTCTTTTTATTGAAGAAAATACTTCACATAGTGAATTTTTTATCAAAATACAGGAAATGTAATTTTTAATTTTCAATAAATTTTTATCGATAAAGCCTTTTACTCTGTTCAGTTTCATGTGAAATTTCACTCAAATTCCATACAAAAAATAATAGCTGTGAAATATGCGTAAAAACTTTGACAACATGTTCGTCAAAGTAGTACTCTGTTCCGCTGTGAAATATACTCGCATCATTTTACTCTTGCAACATTTTTTCATGACAATTTAATTGAACTGCCTATTTATTTTAAAGTGAAAAGGGACAGTCGTCGAACATTTTTTTGTTTTTACATATTAATTTTTCTCTATTTTGAAAAGTAAAGCATGACTTTATTAAATTTTATAATTTCTATGTAACAAAATATTTGTCAGAATATTCACGCAACAAAAAAATTAATGTTGCTAGCAAAATTTCACCCAAACGAACAGAGTACTAGGCTTTAATGAGAAGTTTTTTTGCGAGAAAAATACATATCAATATTAGAGACTTTGAAATATTTCCATTACCCACAAATGAAGAAATAGTTCTTCGAAAAAGTGAATATTTATTCTTATTTAAGAAAATTTTATTTGAAAAATAGAAAATTGCTATTATCGAAAATAGAATTTATTGCAGAAAGATAGGCATTTTTGTTTTTTTTTTTTTTTGGAGTGTAATTATTTATAATATTCAATTCAATATTTGCTGGACAAAACTAATTTCTCATAGTTAACAGTTTACAAGATTTATGCTTAAAGATAACAAAAATTTCTACGACTTCACCAAATGTAAAAAAACTTTACCAAATTTAAAGTAAATATTTGTATAAATAGCATAAAAAATGCTAACTGAGAGGTATGTGTTAGAATACGTTGAAATGTAGGAGTTAGAATAGTGAAATTCACTTTCTTTTGCACATCTGTCAAATATACTTTTATACTTTTTTCAATGTATCTATATTAAATATAGATATATTTATATATTTCATGTATACCATGTATGTTTATTAAAATATATTTTGTTTTATAAATTTTCAAAGATCTAAGAATGATTCGAAAAAAAAAACCAATTTGCCATTTCAGTGCTTCAAATAACTTCGACCGAGTAATTTCTTTCACTGCTTATGATGATGAATTGTATTGTGTAATAAAAATTGTGCTTAATTAATCGAGAACTGAACCTACATATCTTATGTTTACTTGTAACGGCCAATGTTCCTGTTGTCAAAAAGCTTTACATGGTAACATTTATTCTTCATATTCTCAGACGTGACAGCCGATCCGAAACATGTATTTCTTATATAAAAATTTTCTATCAGATGCTGGAATTGAAGTTGGGTTATCGACGCCCAACGAACACCAACATTTCGAGTTCAAATCCTCAAATGTTCAGACCAATTTCAATATAACTTACTCATAGCAAATATGAATGGAAATATGATGGAGATGATATGAATAGGAGACTGAAACAGTTAAATGTTATATTATATTTTCTCTCTTCGGAGAAAAAAATTTATTCTTATTTCCTTGCTGAGTTTTTGCTTGTTACTGTTCAAGTAACAAATTTCAAATAACAATTGATTGTTATCAAATTTTCAGAATATGAGTGTAAGTCAAGTTTCTTCAAAAAAAAAAGTTATTTGAATGCATAAAACCCAGAATGAAGCACTTTTAATTCCAACATAATAAAAACTCTGTGATAAACTTTACTTCCTCAAAGTGTTTGCGAGAGAGAGAGAGAGAGCCACTAAATAAATCATCAGAGAACTTGCTGCTCGCTCAAAAATCAAACGAAACAAAAAGTTAGTAAAGTAAGAAAAAAGCATAAAAAAATTAAACAAATACAAAAAATAAACAAACTCGCCGGCAACTGGCAATAAGCCAAATACAAGCATATTAAAACGAGCGAGAAAGAGAGAAAGAGAGCGAGTAGAAAAACTTTTCTAAACGACTGAGCAAGGCACAATTGACACAGTTATTCAACATAATGTTTTTTTAAAATGCTGTTGGTGTTGTTGTGATTATTACTCTTGTTGTTGTTGTTGTTTTATGGCTACTGGCACACATATACTTACAAACAAAGCTAACAATGACGTTGAGCAGCGTTACAGCTACGCCAGAAAAACTTGCAATGCATTGATGAAAAAATTTATAGCAAACTAATGAGGAAATAAAAAAGCTCTGCAAGAGCACTAAAGTAAGCAAAAATGCTTTGAGTAAAATCGAAAATAGTTTTAACTGATGATGAGAGCGAGAGGGAGAGAGAAAATTCTTGGCACTCTTTGTTGAGAATGTGGCTAAGGCAAGCTTATGTTGCTGCACTCTGTTTGGCAGCAACATTTTGTTAACTTGCTTTATTTGAGAGCGCATAAAAAGCTTTGTTTGACAAGCATGATGTTTTAAAAATGTAACAGAAAAACTACAGAGCATCACAGATCTACATCTAAATATAAAAAGGCGTAGGGAAAACAGTTAAGAACTATTTTCCCACGAGTTTCTCAACTGATTATGATAATGACTTAAAGAATTGATTTTGATAATTTTTTTGTTTAATTTAATCAGAGTGCGGAAAAGGCGTGCACGGACAATTTTTTAAAGAGTTTAAAGATCAAATCAACAGAGAATGTTTTTGAAAAGGTCGAATTTTGGCCACTGTCGTACACTAGTCTTAATAAATGCGATTAATTTGAATTTAGAATTATGAATCATGAAAAAAATTTCGAATTTTTATTTAAGGAAGAATAACTATTGTAGGTCTTTAAGATGTATTTTTAGGGTAGATTTAAGTGTTTGGTTTTAAACTTTTGCATTTATATTTTTTGATAAAAAAAAAAACAAAAAAAATTTCTGATCAATAATTTTTGTCTTGTTCTTGTTTTTTTAAAATTTGTTTTCGTATTCTTAAAATTATTTACTCAGAAACAACACATATCTTTCTCCTATAAAAAAGTCTCTATTTTCGCCAATAGCATTTTTTTCTTTTTCAAATAAAATTTTTTCAATTAGGATGTTTTTTCATATATTCGAAGAAAAATTTCTTCACTTGTGGGAAATGGAAATATTTTAATGTCTCAAATAATGATAAGTATTTTTCCCGCACAAGAAAATTCTCATTTATAGAAAAAAATGTATTGAAAATGAAAACATGTTCCAATATTTTGATAAAAAAATTCATTATGGGAAGTTCATTCCTACAAATCTTTTCTCAAAATAAAAGACTCTTTTTCTCTTAAAACGATATATTTTTATGTATTTCTCTTTTTCATGGAAGCTTTTCTATGATTTTTAGGGAATTTTTAGTATCACATTTAGAGAAAAGCATTCTCTGTAGCCAAATCTATACCAGTTTTCTCTAAATATGATGCCTTTTTTATTATATTCGGAGAAATTTTTTCTGCGTGTACATTTCTACCTGTTTCAAAAGTTATCATAAAAAAACTTCATTTATTTTGCTTGATTTGTTCTCTACGCGCTCTTTGCTTTTGATTTTTATTACTCTCTCTGTTTAAGCCATTTTAAAAAAAATGCATTTTTTATGACAAAAAAAAAAACAAAAAAAAAAAAATAAACTGCATTATTGGCCAACATTTCTGCAGGATGGCTACATTTATTTCTCTTCCGTATTGCTGACTCTTTTGCACATGTAAGATAACCAATAAAATCTTAACAACAACAACAACAACCGATGTGCACGATCGCTTGCTTATTTCAGTCGTGCAGTTGATGTCATTAACGTTACATTAAAAGTAAAAAACAACAAGCAAAGAGATGAAGAACTTTCACTTGCAAATAAAAATAAAAAAAGCTTTTGTTGTCTTATTTCACTCTCATGTTGCAAATGGCCAAGAGAGTTTAAATTGTAGTAGCTTGTTGTTGTTGTTGCTGTTGTTGTATTTGATTTTGTTGTTGCTGTAATAATGTGTGGATTTAGCTGATTTTGCAAAATCCGCACGCATTGGCAACAATGCTAGAAATCGTCTTCATTTCATGTTTTTTATTTTATACGCATGAAATATTATCAAGTTGTTTTTTTTTTGCCACATATTTTCAGCTTTTGTTTTTGAATATTCTGCTATGTTTCATAGCAATTCCGTTGCTATCAATTTAGTGAATATAAAATAAATAAAAGCTTGGTTATGAAAACTCTAAGATTTGCCAACAATAGAGTTTTTATTTTATGATCTTAAAAATGTTCTTTAAATAGTTATGCAGTTTTTTAATAAAATAAAAAAAAATATTTCTTAAACTTATATTTTTGTCTTAATAAAATTGAAATTTTAATTTTAAGTCTAAATCTAAATTGATACCTACCGGACCACACTGCCGGGCCAGGCATAGTTTGCGTTTCTCTCGATACCTTGTTGGACGTAATTTTGACGTTTGTATTTTGAATTTTTGTGTTGATATCCAAGTAATCAAGTGGCTGGACTTTTTTATTTGACGTTTACAGCCAAAGTTTCAAATTTGGTTTTTGAATAATTTTTGTTTTGTTCCTTTTTTTAAGTTTTTGTTTACTTCACTTGCACTACATTGTATGCACCAAAAACAATGTTACTGCTTTAAATGCAGATGTTTTTTGTTTTGTATTTTTCTATATTTTTTTTTACATTTTTGCATTTAAGTGTTTTACTGCTGTTGTGAGAAAATATTATATATTTGCGATATAGTTCTTTAAAAAGCTTTTAGAGCTTAAGAAACTAAGCACAGTTCCGGTATGATTACTAGCAC
Organism: Tetanocera ferruginea; assembly: GCA_958299015.1. Taxonomy (NCBI): domain Eukaryota; kingdom Metazoa; phylum Arthropoda; class Insecta; order Diptera; family Sciomyzidae; genus Tetanocera; species Tetanocera ferruginea. The sequence goes on along the minus strand of OY282643.1, from coordinate 132,299,230 downwards.
AAATCCTTTTTGAACAATGAACTTTTTCAAAAAGCTTCGGTTATTATTTGTAATTTATTAAGATGTCTAGTGCTCTTTTCTAAATTTTTTAATATATATTATTGCTTTAAAAAAATGCAATAAAAGCTTTGCAACATTTTACAATAAGTGTTCAAAAAAATTGTGATATAAGCAATTGTGCTGCATAAAAACTTTATTCTTTGCTAAAAAAAAAAATACAGAAAAAGCTTTACAATTTTTTTTTGCAAAAAAACTTTATTCTTTGTTGAAAAAAGAAAAAAAAAAACACAAAAAGCTTTAAAAATTTTGTTCTATAAATTTAATATTATTGTCAAAAAAAAAAAATTGAAAAATTGTGATATAAACACTTGTTCTGCTGAAAAACTTTATTATTTAAGCCTAGTACTCTATTCAGTTTCATGTGCAATTTCACTCAAATTTCCATACAAAAACCAATAGCTGTGAAATATGCGGGAAATTTTTTCACAACATGTTCTTCAAAGTAGTACTCTGTTGCGCTGTGAAAAAAACTCGCAACATTTTTTCACGACAATTTAATTGTACTGCCTTTTTATTTTGAAGTGAAAAGAGACAGTTGTTGAAAATTTTTTTTGTTTTTGTATATTTACTTTTCTCAAAAATGCGTGAAAATTATCACAACATGTTCGTCAAAGTTGTACTCTGTTCTGCAAGAACTTGCAACATTTCTCTTGCAACATTTTTTCACGACAATTTAATTGAACTGTCGAAAATTTATGTATATTTTTGTTTATATATATATTTATTTTTCTCTATTTAGAAAAGTAAAGTATGACTTTCTCAAATTTTTCAATTTCTTCGCAACAAAATATTTGTCGAAATTTTCACGCAACAAAAATATAATGTTGCGAGCGAAATTTCACGCAAACAAACAGAGTACTAGGCTTTATTGAAAAGAAAATTACAAAAAAAAGCTTTAAAAAGTTTTGATATGATTTGGCTTATATGAAATATTAATAAAAACTAGTAAGCTATATCTTCGACTTGGCCGAAGTAAAAATACCCCAACGGCCGATTCTTAAGGTTGGAAGAATCTTAAATTGGAGAGCTTTTTGGCCTTTTTATAAAGTTTTAAATTTTGGGGTTGTATGGGAGGTGGGCGTGTTAGATTGTGTATGACGCCCATTTTTCTAGCATACCTCAGTTTCGACATAGAATTATAGATTTATAGATTTTTCAATTTTGGGGTTGTATGGGAGGTGGGCGTGTTAGTGGGTGAATGACACCCATTTTTCTAACACACCTCATTTTTGACATTGAAAACACAAATACCGAGTTTCCGTCCTGTAACTTTAATATTAGCCTCTTTATAGATATTTCAATTTTGGGGTTGTATGGGAGGTGGGCGTGTTAGTGGGTGGATGACACCCATTTTTCTAACACACCTCATTTTTGACATTGAAAACACAAATACCGAGTTTCCGTCCTGTAACTTTAATATTAGCCTCTTTATAGATATTTCAATTTTGGGGTTGTATGGGAGGTGGGCGTGTTAGTGGGTGGATAACGCCCATTTTTCTATGACATCTTAGTTTTGATATAGAATATACATATACCAAATTTCAGTATTTTAGCTTTAATATTAGCTTCTTTGCAGAGTTTTCAATTTTGGGGTTGTATGGGAGGTAGGCGTGGTTTTCATCCGATTAAGCCCATTCTCGAACTTGACCTTAGTTTTTTAAAAAAAAGCTTAAATATCGAATTTTATTACGATATCTTCAAAATTACGGCTGTAATCGTGTCGACAGACGGACAGACGGACAGACAGACGGACATGGCTAAATCAACTCAGGTGGTGATGCTGATCAAGAATATATATACTTTTCCATACCTACCACGCCTCCTTTTGGGTGTTACACACGTCGTGACAAAATTAATATACCCCTTACGCAGTACGCGTGGGGGTATAATTAGATCAAAAGCATCTAAGCACAACACTTAAAAACTTTTCCTGTTTCCGTAATTCATGTTGAAAGAATAAAAAAAGTTAAAAAATCTCTTTTTTATACACATAAGAAATTTTTAAGCAACACAGTTATTAGTTTAAGAAGTTTTTTTATTTTAACTGAAGAACATTATGAAAGCTTTACGACAATAATAAAATTCAATAATTTTTCTGATGTCAGAATTTCACAAAAGATCCAGAAAGTAGAGCTTCAGTTCAAACACGTGTTGACGAAAGTTCGTACTCCGTGTAGTTAATTTTTTGAAACAAGAACCTCAGCTACACGTGTATTTTATTCACGAACTACACGTGAAGTTTTTGTTCTCAAAAGAACTATTTAAAATTTGACTTATGTCCAAAGTACGTGAATACTTTTCACGTGACTACGAACTTCACGTGCGGCCCGTGAATAAATTACACGTGTTTGTTGAGGCTCATGTTTTCACTTGAATTTTAAAACCACGTGAGCACATCTAAATCGTGTGAAGCTCTTATACAAAGCTTGGTTGTCGATTCAAAATTTGAATATGTTTTTATTAGAAAGCGAACTGCCGGTCTTCATCTCAACCACTGAAAACATATTTTTTTAAAAAATCCTGATGTCAGTTAAAATGCACGAAATAACTAAGGATGAAAAGAGATTGAAAATAAACTTCTAAAGTGAAAAAGTGATGTTGGTTTAAATTATTTAAGCTTCCAAACAGAGTTTAAATCAGCAGAACAGCAAAAGCAACAAAAATTTTACTGCGGTAGTGCTAACAACAGTTTTTAGTGCAACCGACAGCTGTGTGAATTTTGAAAAGCAAAGCAAAAGCAGCAGCATTAAAAAGAATTTGTTTTGCTGCGTAGTGCTACGAAAGTTAAATAAATTAGTTTAATGCTTTGCTTTTCATTTTGCTTTTCTAATTTTTTACAGCACTACGACAGCAGCAGTTATTAAGCAGCTTTGCTTTGCTTTGCTTTCGGATTTTGTGTATTCGTTTGGCTTTCGTCATTTCTTTTTCGTCATTTCAGAGGCGCATGTCTATTTGCATGTTTTTTATATAATATGTACACTTGCGCGCAGTCATGTATGTTGTTATTTTGAAAAACTGTCGGTAGCACTACCGCAACAAAATGTTGCTGTTCTACTGAAAGTATTTTCAACCCTCAGCAAAACGAAGCAAAGCAAAATAAATAGTGCTTTCGTAGTGCTGCGACAAGTAAGACAAGCAAAATGAAAAGCAAAGCAATAAAATAATTTCTTTTGCTTTCGTAGCACTACGCAGTAAAACAAATTATTTTTAATGCTGCGGCTTTTGCTGTTGCTGTTCGATTTTCAATAAGCACAGCAAAGTAAAAGCAAAAGCAACTGAAGTTTTTTAAACGCAGCTTCCAAAAGCTCAAAAATTAAAAAAAAAATGGAATATAAATAAAATCATTTTGAAAAATTAAATATGTATTTATTGTAAAAAAACATTTCGCAAAAAATTTTTTTTTATTATTTTAATCACATATATTGCTACTGGATTTTTTTTAAAAATTCATTAAAAAAATCATGGCGGGGGTGATAAAACAAAAACTACTCGACCGATTGTACTAAAATTTGAATATGTTGTTTTACACTTGTCGATGCATAGAATGAACTATGGACAGAAAATCGGTTATATAGTTTTAGAGTTTTTGGCCGGTTTTGTCCAAAAAACTTGACAATTTTCGAAAAAACCCCGCCATTTTGTTATTTATCAACCAAAATTGTTTCTTCTAGTTTATTCCATGGTGGTTTTGATGCTGATAAAAAACCCGTTTTTTGTTTTTTTTTCGATGTCTCAGAGTTGTAATCACGCCCGCTATGTAAATAAATAATAAAAAAATCACGTATGTAAATAAAAAAATCAAATAATTTTTTTGTGTAATTTTTTTAATAGAAAATATATATTTAATTTACCAAAATCATATCTTATTTTTTATTCAACTTATAGGCATTTTAAAACATTAAAATAATTTTTTGTTTGAAGGTATCACGTCCCATTAAGTTACTACACTCAGAAAAATATCAACTTTCAAATTACCAACCGGCCGCTGTTAAATCAAAACACTGTTAGATTGCATGATTTGCTTTTGAGTTAACAGATTTCTTTGTTGAATGAACGTTTCAATGTATTTTTGTGTTATTAAAATCAGCTGTTGAAATATTTTTCTGTTTTTGTTGAAATGTCTGTCATCTCTAAGCAATAGTTTTCTAAATTTGTTTTGCTATATTTATCTTATTATTATCAATATGTCAGTGGAAGTGTGCTAGACTGTCGTGCGGTGGACGTAGGTTCGTATCCTAGCTGTGTAAGTATCAAAAATTTTAATTTAATTATTGAAATTTTAAGTCTGTTTCATTAAATGTTTGGTCAAAAATAAACTTCAAAATAAATTTGCTTACAATCTTTAAAAAAATTTTACATTTCATTTTTAAGCTTAGTACTCGGTTCGTTTGCGTGAAATTTCGCTCGCAACATTAATTTTTTTGTTGCGTGACAATTCTGACAAATATTTTGTTGCGAAGAAATTGAAAAATTTGAGAGAGTCATGCTTTACTTCTCAAAATAGAGAAAAATAATTATATAAAAACAAACAATTTTCGCCAACTGTCAATATTCACTTTACAATAAATAGGCAGTTAAATTAAATTGTACTGAGAAAATGTTGCAAGAGAAATGTTGCGAGTATTTTTAACAGCGGAACAGAGTACAACTTTGACGAACATGTTGTGAAAATTTTCATGCATATTTCACAGCTATTGTTTTTTTTGTATGGAAATTTGATTCCTAGGTTCAAGCAAGACCAAAAAAAAGTTTTTTTTTATTTGAAATATTTAGTTTTAAATTTAAGTCTAGTTTCATGTGAAATTTCAAACAAATTTTATTTATTTATTTTTAGTTTTATTTTTTTCCGAAATGAAATAAATACTAGACTTAAATTAAAAAAAAATATTAAAAAAAAATTTTTTTGGTCTTGCTGGTGTTTGAACCTAGGACAGTCGAGTACTAGACGTACACGTCAGGCAAAACAGTGATACAATTTTAATAATTTCTAAGGACCAACAGTCTACCGACTGTTAATTTGAAAGTTTAATTTGTTGTATGGTATTTAACAGTGAAAACTGTTATTTCAACCCATGATGAGTTTGATAAAAGAATATTTGTGCCCTGAGTGTAATTTCAAACTATAAAAGCTTTAAAAAAGCTTACACAACTTAAAAATCTGCAAAAGCTTATAAACTTGCGCTAAATAAAGTTTGAAAAGTCACAAAAGAGCTTTTTTAAGTAATTTTCAAGTAACTTAATAGTCTTATGAGGTGCTCAGAGGCAAAGTGGTCCAACCCACAAACGATTTTTTTCGGTATTATGCTACCAGACAGCCTTACTGAGCTTATATTTTGGGCTAAACATCTTTTTTTTCAAAATTTTTTTTCAAATTTCATGCATTTTAAAGTTTAAAAATATATAATTCATGCGAATTATGTTAATTTATTATAAAAGAAAACTGTTTTACTATAAAAGCTGTCAGTAGAGCTTATTTGTAAACATTTTAAAAATTTGTTTGAAAAAAATTTTTAGTTGATCTGACTTATATTAACTATAGCCATGAATTATGTTTAATTGAACACCTGTATTTGTCGCCTAAGCTTTTATTAACGCACATTTGCACAAATTCTAAACAAATTTTATGAAAACACGGTAAAGTGGATGTGAATTATGTACACAGCTGAAGTTGCTACAAATGCTGCTATGGAAGCTCCTTCTTGTAATTGATCAAATATGTTGGTTATAAAAAAAAAACCTTTATAAAAAAAATAAAAAAATGATTTTTGAATAGAAATCATGCTTAATTAAAAACAAAAAATAAAAAAATTGATCTATGAACTATAAAAAAAAAAGTTGATTTTGGAATAGAAATGATTTAAACTGAAATAGGCTGAAATTTCCGCGTTTCTGCGGAATTTCCAAAAATTTTTTTTTAATTTTTATTTAGTAAGCGTGCTTATTAAAAGAAGTTATTAAACGATTTCAATGATTTTAATATAAAGCTTACATAGCTTTTGCATAAAATTAACATCATAAATTAATGGCTAAAAAATTTAAATATAGATTTGAATTTCTATCTTTTTTTTTGTTTTTTTGTCACAAAATGCACAAACTTTGTTAAATGAGCAAAAAAAAAATCTATAAAAATTTTTTTTTACTGATCTTTATTTTTATAGCTTTTTTTATGTAGCCTGCCTACAACACAATTCAATTTAACAAAATATTGAAAAAAAAGACACAAATACTATGACAGCATGTCTGCATATGTGTGTGTGTTTGTCAATTGATGTGCTGCCTTGGTGTGCAGCTAATGATCACACATACACACATACACAGTTGCATTTTTATTGCAATACAAAGCAACACACATACAGCAAGCTTTTGTTCATGCAGCTCGTTGCTTGTTTTATAGGCAAAGAACATATTTTATATCACATTTTTTTTAGCTAGTTTTTGAAAGTTTTTTTTTAAATTTTAACAATTAACTTGTTATGTTTTTGTGTCTTAACTTTAAGTTAATTTTTCTATTTTTTTTTTCACTACCTTGCTTGGCACTTTAAACAGCTTTTGCAGCTTTAACTACACTTAACTAGCTTAATTAATTTCTTAACAGCGTTGCACAATTTTTTTTTCCGCGCCTGCTGACACTCACACAAATCCGCAGCACTATCAACACCAGCTTACGCACACAAGCAGCATGTGTGAGTGAGTGTTTTACTTTCTAATACATTTTTAAATTTTCACTTCCGGCAGTTAATTAAATGTTGTTGCTTGACGCGGTTTGCAGCAACATTTCTACTGACTTTTGCTGCCCCAGCCATTTTTGGGGGCACTTGGCAACCCTTGTTTTGTTTTTTTTTTTTAGTTTTAAAATTTTTTGTATTTTTATTCAAATTTTATTTCAGCCGAGTTGTTTTGCTTGATGCAAACTGCCGTTATGCGCGCGAGCTGCTGCTGCTGCTGCAATGCGAATTATTGGCAACAAACTGAGTCAAACTTTTAAGCTCGTCGACGGCGTGAGCAGTTCGACCGACAACTTGCAATTTTCTTGCTCCGCTGTAGCTGTTGCTGTTGCTGTTGTTGCTGCTGCTGAGTTCTTTTCGTTGTTGTAATTTTTCGAATGTGTGCTAAACGTGTTTTTTGCTGTCAGTTCGTTGTTGTTTTTGTATATTTTTTTTTTGTGTTACTTTGATTTCGCACTCTTGAAGCGAAAACAACGAAAACTACTACCTTATTTTTGTAGCTTGTTGTTGATTTTTGTTGGTTTTTTTTTTCATTCAGCTGTTGCTCGATTTAACTCATAAAATTAAAGCGGTATTTTTCAAAAGCAAAGTTTGTAGAGAAGCTTATGTTTGTGTCTCATATGTCTTGCCAAAAAGCTCTCTTTTCGTTTGTTATTAAAAAGTGCCGAAATTTATATGCTTACTTATATGCGTTGCTCATATTTACGACGTTAATGTTAGTTTTAAAGTTATTTAAGCTCAAAAGCTTTTGCTGAGCTTTCGGCTTTGACGAACTTTGAGTATAAAAGAGAAAGATATCAGCTATAACTCATTTATTTGTTGAATTTTTGAGGGTAGGTATGAAATAAAGCTTCAAAAGCTTTAAAAATTTAAAAGCTTATTTAATTTTCTATTTTAAATTGTGCTTAAATTTGCAATTTACTGTTAAATACATATCAATGTGTTCTAAAATACTCAAAATAGGAGCTTTCACGAATTTAAAAAGCTCTTTGACATTAAGTTTTTGACATTAAGCTTAAAAAGCTCACACATGTAAAAGCTTGGTTAATTTTCTGTTTTAAATTGTGATTAAATCTGCAATTAACTGTTTAATGTATATCATTGTAGTACAAAATACTTTAAACATGAGCTTTTAGTCACTTAAAAAGCTCTATGACATTAAGCTGTTTTGACATAACGCTTAAAAAGCTCTTAAATTTAAAAGCTTTTTTAATTTTCTGTTTAAAATTTTAGTTCAATCTGCAGTTTACTGTTCATTGTATTTCATTTTGTTCAAAAATACTCAAAATATGAGCTTTTAGGCTTTTAAAAACTCACTTTGAGCGCCATAAAATTATTAAACTGCTCTTAAACGGCCTTTTAGTCTTTAAAATTCTTATTCGTTATCTTGAATAGTTTAATATTTTTACCATTTTTTTCAAAATAAATAAAAATGTGCGCTTTAGAGCTTTAAAAAGCTCTATGAGTGCTACAAAATTGTACCTTTTTATCTGCGTGCTTTATGTTCCTTTTTCTTTTTTTTTGCAAAAGTCAATATTTTTTTAAAGCTTTTAAAATTCTTTAATATTTTTTTTTTATTTTTCTACCTTAAGTTTAGTCTTATTTGTAAGTTTATATTTTCCTTTAAAGATTTTTTTAAAAATAATCTTATTTAGAGCTTTCAAACATAAAAAAGTTCTACGAGTTTCAGTACATTATAAATTATGTTAAAGTTTTTTAAAGCTTAAAAAGTCGCCAAGCTTTATATGCGTTAATTTTTTTTGTATAGTTCAATATTTTTTTAAAGCTTTTAAAGTTTTGCAAATTTTCTTCTGTTGTTCAACTTAAAGTTCACTGCTTTATACAACTTTAAAAGTTTCTTTAAAGTTTTTGAAAATATTTTTATTTAGAGCTTTCATCAATTAAAAAGTTATACTCAGTCAGTACATTAAACCTCATTGTTAAAGCTTTCAAAGCTTTAAAAGTCTTCGAACTTTATATGCGTCAATTTCTTTGCATTAATCAGTATTTTTTAAAGCTTTTAAAGCTTTGTTAAATTTTTTTTTCTGTTTTTCAACTTAAAGTTCACTGTTTTATACAAGTTTTTATATTTATTTAACTTTTTTTTAATATTTTTATTTAGAGCTTTCGTACATTAAAAAGTTTTACGCGCGTCAGTACATTAAAACTCATTGTTAAAGCTTTTAAAGCTTTTAAAGTCTTCGAACTTTATATTCATTAATTTCTTTGAATAGCTCAATATTTTTCAAAGAATAAAGTTTACTGCTTCATATAAGTTTATATTTTTCTTTAAGTTTTTTGTTTATATTTTTATTTAGAGCTTTCATATAGCTTTTTGTTAAAGTCTTTCAACTTTGTCTGCACTTGTTTGAATATGTTATTTTTTCTTTAAAAGCTTTTTGAAAATATTCAACATTAAAAAGCTCCACGCCAGCCACTTACTTAAAATTTTTTTAAATCTTTCAACTTTCTGTTCGTTTATTTATTTGTTTAAAACAATAATTTTATTAAAGCTTTTAAAATTTCATTTAAAACTTGTTTTAACTTTTATGTTTTTAAACTTTTTTTATATATTTTATTTTATTTTCTTTTTCAAACTGTTTATTGAAGTTCTTCTTTTTGTTCACATTTAATGACAAATATTATAAATAAATTTTTAAAAAGCTTTTTTTTAAGTATTTTAAGGTTCGCTAGTTTTGCTTTGATTTATTTAAATTATTCTGTGTTTAATTAATTTATTATTTTTTTACTGCTGTTATTCTCAGCGTTTACGTTTCACGCTTATCGTGCCAACGGAAATTGCAACTGATGTAGTCAGCAGCGTTGTTGCATGCATTGCAACAACAACTACAAAAACAACAACACCCTTTATCGTACTTAAATTTTACTACTATTTGACGCTGCAAACTTATGACTTTTTATGCTCTTCGCACTTTTAGTGCCAAAATCTGCTACCTTTTGTGCACTCTCACAAAGTAGGCTGTTTAGTTACAGGTGCACAATTTTTTTTTATTTTCTGCTCAAACTATGCTCTCGTATTCTCAGAAGAGCACAAATTCTAACTTGCATTGTTGTTGTTCCTTGCTCTTGTTTATTATTGCATTTGGTAGCATGCAACTTGCAGATATTCTGTCTGTCGTCTGCAGTTGAAGGTGTTGCCATTGTTTATTGCTTACTCTCTTCCACCCAGCTGTACACTCCCCATACCTTTCTCACTTCTGTTCGACATGATGTTGTACTTTTACCGAAAAATTTCGCAAACACTAGAGATCAACTAACTCTCGAAGGTCATTCGTCGTTATAATGAAAGCATCCTTGGTTGCATATAAAAGCAAACGCTGAAGAAAGCTTGCTACATAAGCGAGTGATGTGCGTGGTACATTTATATATTTTGTACGAGAGGAGATGGTGTTAAAAAGAAGGCAGAAAAGAGGGTAAATATGAAGCAGCAACTACTAAATTATCAGGCTGAGGAGAATGTATGTTGAAACGAAATTTTTTGGGTGTTTTGGTAGTTTTTCATAATGAACTGTGCTTAAACGAGGAAAATGGTTTGAACGGAAATTTTCCAGGCAATACTTTGACGGAAAAAGTTCGGACTTATTCAATATTTTTGCTCCTATAATAATCTCCAGACTTTAAAGCCTACACTGAGAAAAAAACACATACCTTGCTCCGGTAAAAAATTTCTCTATTTTTGATAAAGCAATTTTCTCTTTTTCATATAAAATTTTCTTCAATTAGAATAAATTTTCACATTTTCGAAGAAATATTTCTTTACTTCTAGGAAATGGAAATATTTCAATGTCTCTAATAATGATAAGTATTTTTCCGGCACAAAAAATTTCTCATTTATAGAGAAATTTTATTGAAAATGAAAAACTTTTCTTATATTTTGATAAAAAATTCACTATGAGAAGTATTTTCTTCAATAAAAACAAATATTTTCTCAAAAAAAAAGGTATTTTTCTCTAAAAACGATATATTTTTCTATTTTATGGAACCTTTTTATCATTTTTAGAGAATTTTAAGTATCGCAATTAGAGAATAGCATTCTCTGGAGCAAAGTCTATACCATTTTTCTCTAAATATGATGTCTTTTTTATCATATTCCGAGACACTTTTTTCTGAGTGTAGTACTCTGTTCGCTTTCGTAAAATTTCGCTCGCAACATTATTTTTTTTGTTGCCTGAAAATTTTGAGAAACATTTTGTTGCGTCGAAATTATAAAATATGAGAAAATCATGCTTTACTTTTCAAAATAGAGAAAAATAAATATATAAAAACAAAATATTACCAACAAATGTCCTTTTCACATTAAAATAAGTAGGCAGTTCAAAAAAATTGTCGAGAAAAAAATGTTGCAAGAGAAATGTTGCGAGTATTTTTCACAGCGAAACAGAGTACAACTTTGTTGTACAGATTACTAGCACATGTTGTGAAAAATTTCACACATATTAAAAAAATTTCACACGGAGTTTTTTGTGTGTAGATTCGAGTGAAATTTCACATGAAACTGAACAGAGTACTAGGCTTAAGAAAAATAAGAAAAAAGCTTTTTATAAATTTTTGATCATAATCAAAACAGTATTTTAAGCCATCTCCAAAACAATAACTGAGTCCTACTTACAACTTTAACTATAACAAAAATCGTCTCGCTTGAGTACTGTTTCTTATATAAGGAAGTGGGCGTGAAACATATTTTTTGTTACAATTTTACACCACCAATCTGACCTGACGTTCGTTCACCGGCTATGGATTGAAAAAAATATACATGAGTGCTTTAAATACTTTATTTTACGAGAAGTATGGGCTGAGGGTACTAAAGTAAAAATTTTGACTTTGTTAAGTTTAAAGGCTCATTTTGTTCATAATTTTTTCATTAATTCTAATAATACAGGTTCTATGAAATGTTATTTTTTTCTCTATGGGATGCAAACGTGGCAGTCTCGAACACTTTTCTCATCAAACTGCAAAACTTTTCATAATAATGTAGTAAAGTTTCCTTATTTCTTTTCATATAGTCATACTGTTATGACACTTTGTGTATTTTTGATCATGTGGTACTTCATTTATGCAGACCACATTTCAATTCAACTTTAATAATATTATATCTTGAAGATTTCAGTACAAAGTCTTGAGAAATTCACGTTCTAATGGCAAGTAGAAGTGGCAGTTGGCCATGTATCCTATCCTATCGTATATATATCACTTTCTAATCAAGTAGTAAATTTATGAAGATCATATTTTGCATCAACTATTATGACATCTTATTCATGATGTTATAACATCATCTTATTTAGGTTTAAATCTTATGCTTAAGGAAAACGCAAGTTCAGATATGCTGTACTTCCTGCACAGTGCTTGAAGTTGAATAGCTGTATAATTCTGTTTTGCTTTTGATGCAGCTGAGCTTATAAGCTTTTCAACTGAGTTGACTGCATGAACCACAGAGACTACTAATAAGTCGGAGTAGCGTCCGACAAAACTATGGTCTAGTCTGCTCGGTTGAACTGCAAATAACTTTGTTGTTGTAGCAAACCTGTTACTTCATGAATTATATGAATTGCATGAATTATTTTGGCATTTAAAGTATGTTTTTTTTTTAAATTATTAATTAAAACTTAAAAATTAAAATGCTACAATTTTATAGCTTTGTACCAAGTTTGATAAAAAAGTTAAAAAAGTTCGAAAAAATTTATAATAAATAAGAAATAATTTGTATTTACTTTTAAGTGCATAAAATATGAACTATACCGAAAGCTTTTATATATAGATTTTTTTAAAGAACTTATCAGATATTATTTAGAAAAACTTTTAATTTCAATAAAAACGTAACGTATTGCAACGAAATGCACGTCATTGAGACAAAACAATTGCCGATAGATAGAGAGCCATGCTGAACGGGCGTCAAAGTGTGAGTGAGCATGAGACAGTGATGGAATTTTTGATACAATTGTACTTTTTTTCAGTACACAACCCTTATCAAAAGTACGAAGTACCACGGAGGCATTTTCAGTACTATTTGTGCAAAACCAACATTATATGTTACATATTATTAAAATTGTTTAAAAAAATACAACAATTTTTATATCTTCTACTCTTAACTTTACAGTACTTACAAGTAATCCAGTGCTTTTGTGGCTTATTCTAGGAAAACTGTCGTTTTTCAACTGCTTCAAATATAAATGTAAAGAATTCGTAATTTTCATATAAATTAATCTGATGACAATAAAGAAAAACATAAAAAATTAAGATTATAGCTTTTGGTCATCATTAAAGTAATATTTTAGGAAAAAGTTTATCTCGGGTTTAAAATGTTTATCGTGTTCCTTATTTAAATGCGTTGGCTGCATTAAAATCAAACCCAAGTGAAATAGAAAAATTCTATAAAACATTACTTTAGCAATACTTTCAAATGTCTCTCGGCAAGAAGAAATTTAAAATTTTTGAAAATTTTTTTGAACGCTTTAACTTTTCTTCAATTCTTTTATTATTTCAAATCCGCTTGAAATTCAAACTTTCAATTCAAATTTAAACTTCTTTAATATGGATGATATGTGGATAGGAACCAAGGCAGACTTAACCGAATAGTTTTGACAAATAAAATGCCTGATTCAAAGCTTTAAAAAATTCAACCCAAAATAAGCCAAATATCAAGATAAAATAAATCAGATATGCCGAACTTTACACTCAGAAAAAATACATATCTTTCTCTAGAGAAAAATTTCTCTTTTATCGATAATAGCAATTTTCTCTTTTTCAAATAAAATTTTCTTCAATTAGAATAAATTTTCACATTTTCAAGAAATATTACACCTCTAGGAAATGGAAATATTTTAATGTCTCTAATAATGATAAGTATTTTTCTCGCACAAGAATATTCTAATTTATAGAGAAAAATTTATTGAAAATTAAATGTTTTCCTATATTTTGATAAAAAACTCACAATGAGAAGTATTTTCTTCAATAAAAACAAATGTTTTCTCAAAAATAAAAAGTCTTTCTCTAAAAACGATATATTTTCTTATATTTTTTTTTTTCGTAGAAACTTTTTATCATTTTTGGAGAATTTTTAGAATCACATTTAGAGAAAAGCGTTCTCTGGAGCAAAGTCTATACCATTTTTCTCTAAATATGATGCCTTTTTTATCATATAACGAGAAACTTTTTTCTGAGTGTACCCGAATATGTATCAAAATGTTTTAGAATATGTGTTTTAGAAAAGTTTCTAATGATAAAAATTAACTTGATAAGCCCTTGTTGAAAATATTTTAAACTGAAGGGGTTTCATCTCTCCGCATTCTTCAAGAAGTACTAAATATATTTTTTCAATCTAAAATTTGATTAAATCAAAATTGAGAAACCGTATACAATAAAAAACTATTTCAACTTGAATTCAAACAAGAGATTCTTTTATTACAAAATTCAATAATTATTATTGTTATAACACTCAACTATAACAAGAACTAAACTAACTAAACTTTTACTTCAAATATATTTAAAATTATATAAATAATGGGTGGAATGCAAATTTTAAAATGTTCGATACGATTGACTTCAATTTAGTACTATTTTCAACTTACGAAATCCAAAAAAGCAAACGCCATCACTGGCATGAGAGCGAAAGCAGTCAGTTTTGTAGAGAGTTCGTTTGGGGAGCCACAAAGAACTGCAGCATGTTGCCCCCAAACATTGATAATGGGTCGAAAAGTGAGAGTGGGGTAAGCAAGCAGTGAGACAGAAAGAGAGAGAGAGAAAGAGTGTGAGAGCGCAGTAAAACGTATACTTTAAGTGACGCAGTATTGTTAGTGGGGGAGCGGCTAAAAGGCAAAGCGAGTGCGAGTACATTGACCAATGCATAAGTTTGACCCAGAAAATGGTATTAAATAAAATTCAAACACACAGACATAGCGTTTAATTATACAAATATATAAATATATATGTGTGTTTATTTTTCAATATATAAATACATGTTTTTACAAACAAACATACACTCGTAAATTCGAGCACAGCATAAAAACGTATAGCTATGCGTATGACTGCAACTTTGCCGCAGTTGTAGCGAAAAGGTCTCAAAAGAGATTCTTAAGAAATTTAGTTTGAAAAAAATGCGCTTAAAAATTGTTAAAAAAAATATAGCAAAACAACAAAAAATTGTCACTTTAAAAAGCCGTATCAACAGCGCTGCCACCTTGCTGTATTTTTAGCTGCTCTCTGTTTATTTTATTTTTTTATTTCTTTGCAATCATACATTTTTGTCGCTTCGAATATTCGAGAGAGCTCTTGATTTTTTTGTTTGTTGATATTTTATCGGGGAACATATGTACAAAAAAAAAAACATTAAAACAAAATCGTTCAATTTCGAAATAGTTGCCAGTTAGTTCGATATTGTTACTTGAACAGTTTTTTAAACTTTATGAGTCATAGAAATTGTAAATTATCAAGCTGTACGTAGTACGATTTGAATTTCCTTTGAAAATCATAATAATTTCCTTTGTCTACGTTTAACATCTTTGTTGTTATTTATTTTATTTAAAACAAATACTTACTTTATAAAAGGAAAATCCAACGCTGCAAAAGAAATGCTCGCGTCATAACCCAAAAAGTCTGCAAAAAAAGTAAAAGAAAATAATATTAATTTTGATTTAAAGGGGTAAGTATTATATAAGGAAAACATAATCAATAGCATATTAGGTCAAAGCTCGTTTAATTGAGTCTTTATGCAATGTTATATTAAATTAATATTAAAATTAACTTGAAAAATCATATGTAGTATTTTAAAAGTTAAACCTTGAAAATAGAAAAAAAAATAAAAATATTATTTTTCTTAAAAAATAATTCAATTCACCCTCATTCGGCACACTTCTCTTATAAAACGTACTCGGCACACTGGGATGCTTGTGAACCCCAGCGCGAAAAAGTTGGCATTAAAAATAAACTACACTCAGAAAAATATGTTTCTCGGAATATGATAAAATATGCCTCATATTTAAAGAAAAATGGTATAGACTTTGCTAAAAACGATAAAATGCTGCTATGAAAAAGAGAAATATATAAAAATATATCGTTTTTAGAGCAGAAAACTTTTTTATTTTTGAGAAAGGATTTGTTTTTATTGAAGAAAATAATTCTCAATAGTGAATTTTTTATCACAATAAAAGAAACATTTTTCATTTTTAATAAATTTTTCTACAAAAATGAGAATTTTTTTGAGCGAAAAAATACTTATCATTATCAGGGACATTGAAATATATCCATTATCCAATATATCCCACAAGTGAAGAAATATTTCTTTGAAAATGTGAAAATTTATTCCAACTGAAGAAAATTTTATTTGAAAAAGAGAAATTTGCTTTTATCGAAAATAGAGACATTTTTATCGGAGTAAGATATGTGTTTTTTTTCTGAGTGTATGAGAAAACTGACTGCCTGCCTTATGAGCAAAAAAAAAAATTTCGCCGCACACCAGCTAATCTTAAGCATTATTGAAAGATGGTTTCGAAAAAATATTTTGCCCGAACGCAGCTTTCGCGCATCGACAAATTTCTTTATAACTTCGCTATTTACCATCCGATCTTAAATAATGATATGTTTTTGTTTTTGTTTTAGAAAGACCCATTTTTTGTTTTTAGAATTCAATGACCTCAGTTGGCCCTTATAGTACTGACCCAACGAACCTCAGTTTCTACCATCTTAACGTACCTTTTTGATTTCAGAAATAGAAAGCCCGTAAAAAATCATTAAAATTTTATTGAAGAAATTTTTCGCTATTTTTACAAGAAATATTTAAAAAGTTTTTTTTTTATTTTTTTGCAAATTTTTAAATTTTTTTTCATATCGTATTATTTTGACAAAATAACCACCGAAAACGTTCTCATCCAAATCTAACATCCTAATATACAATTCTAAAGTAATACAATTGAAGCGATAAAAAAACCATTAAACTCTTCCTTGTCGATGCGCGACCCCTACCCATCGGCCAAAATAAAAAAAAATTTTTTTTTCGAAACTTTCTTTCAATAACGCTGTAGATTAGCTGGTGTGCGGCGAAATTTATTTTTCGATACGATCTAGTGTTCACACTTTCACACTTCCTTCCTAACAATGTTTGGATATGCTTAAAAAAAATCTGACTGATTTTTTGTGTTAAATGGTGACCATGAATAGAACATGGATTCGTCACACCCTGATCAAAGGAATCAGCAAAATAAAAAAAAATATAAAATAAAAAAATAATAAAATAAAAAATAATAAAATAAAAAATAATGAAATAAAAACTAAAACCAAGAAATAGTGGGCAGATCCCAGTGACAATGTTGGCGTCTGTTTTTTGTGTTAAAAGCGATATTTTGTTCGTCGACTATTTGAGAAAAGGGGAAAAAAATCAACACCGACGGATTATTGAATCGATTGAATAATGAAATCGCAAACAAACGGACCCATTTGTCGTAGAAAAAAAATCATCTTTTGCAATGCTTCAGCTCACAAATGCACCGAATCTATGACCAAATTGCTTCGAACTGCTTTCTCTTCTTCCATATTCTTTCAATTTGGTCACCAGCGACTATTATCTGTTACTTAGGTGGCCATGACAACCCGTGGTTGGGTTACGGCCGACCATTATCTGTTAAAACAAAACAAATTGGCCATTTCAGCCCTTGAAAGAACTTTGAGCGAGCTTCTTATGATCAATTATCTGTTCCCTAACATAAAAGTGTGGCTCCACTGAAGGAGATTTGCGACGCATGAACAGACCGAACTTAAAACTGAAGCGTATTTCGAAGATACTGAGAAATCTTACTATTTAAAAGAATTTTTTTTGGTTTTTTTAATATTTTATTTTAGAAGACTAGGCAACTTTTGATCAAGTTTTGTTGAAATCAGACAAATTTTGTACGTTTATATATTTTGGTCCAAGGGAGATACCCCTAGGATCAAAGTGATTTTGATACTCTCTTTGTCTAGCCTTCTAGCCAAATTTTGTCAAGATCCAACAAACTTTTTTATATACCTCCCATACAAAATCAAGTAAAATATTTATATAGCTCCTAGAGAGGTATCCCTAGGCACTGACAAATTTCAACTATTTTCAGTATAGTACATCCATTTCATTATTTTACTCTAATTCTGAGTTGGCCGTGCTGACTGAGTTTTATTCAGATGGGCCAACTTTTGAAGGTGTCTCCCACACATAGGTCCATGGTCCCAAATTAACATAGGTCCTAGGCAAGTACCCTCAGGCAATGAGGGATTTCTACTATTTTCGGTAAATATCCACAACATTATTTCGCTAATATTCTGACTGAGTTTTATTAAGATCGGCCAACTTTTGAAGGTATCTCCCATACAAAATCATATAAAAAAAATAATATAGGTTCAAGGGAGGTACCACCAGGCATTGACTGATTTCCACCATATTTATAACTTTATTTGCTGTTTGAGTAACGTAAAGATCGGCCTTTGGTATATAGAATTTATACAACATTTGTAGGTTAAGTGTGTGGCTTAGCATGCTCGGAGCCCGGGATTGCTACCTACTCGCGGCAAAAGTTTTTTCAATAAAAAAAAACTTTTCTGATCGTTCACCACCTCTCTATAGATAATGGCAAACCTCTGAGAGTAAATAATGCTATGTAAAGCTTCTTGAGAACATTAACTTTAGCCGTTCGATGTCGGCATTAAATATGTAGGTCCAGTTTTCGGTCAATTGTGTGCAAACATTTAATAACACACACAACACAATTGATCATAAGAAGCTCGGTCAAAGTCTTTTCAAAGGCTTAAATGACCAATTTGTTTTTGTTTTTATTAATTTTCGATTAACCTTTATTCCCCTAGTAAAAAGGAAGGTCTTCTGGTTATCTGTTAAAAGTAAGTGCTCTAATTTTCAATCAATTCGAATTTGCATTAAGTTTTCCATTATTTATGCCTTAAGTAGCGGCTGTGGCTATGAGTTCTAAACGTGTGGCGTGCGAGCCAAGGAAATTCAATAGCCCGAGTTCAATTCTCAGATCTGACAGCAAGTTTTTATAATATAATTTATAAATGTCATGTAAAGCTTCTTGAGAACATAAACATTATCCGTTCGGAATCTGCTTAAAGCATGTAGGTTCAGTTCTAGATCAATTGTTTGCAAGCATTTGAAAACAAGTCCTTCAAAATCCTTTTTTTTTTTCTTGATCAACTTTCAAGAAAATTTCATTTGATAGAGTTCATCGTTATATATATAAAATATTTTAAAAATAAAGCTTTTGAATTGTTAATCAAAAATTGTTTTAACTTAGAAAGTTGAAGTAAATTTCCAGTTTTTCTCAATAAAATATATGAATTAAAATTTACGTCTTGTACAGAATTAATTAACAGTTAAAAAAATTAGTTTTTCCGTTTCAAAAATTTAAAAAAAATTATTTAAAAAAAAATCATGTTATAAGTAAATTTGTGTGTGATAATTTTTTACTGATGTGATAAATTTAGTTTATAATTCAAATAATCTATTAATTGTTTTTCTAATTTTGTTAACTATATCCGAAAATCAAGAAAGTTAACGATTAACCCATTTACTGGCTTACTTACTTAGAGACGGCTTAATTAATCCATTAAGTCGTTCACTTAAATTTGTTTTATATTTTCTACACGCAGAGAAAAAGATGGGCTAAGCTTAAGCTCAAAGCGTTCGTAAATGATATTAGCTCAATAGAGGCCAAAACCATCTCAAAACGTACGCAATTTATGACAGAAATTGGCCTTGAAATTTTTTTTTACAAACAGGTCAATTTTTGCTTAATAAGTGTCATTTTGAGCATGAACATAAAAATAAACTTTTTTGTTGTTGTTTATGCTCATAAAAAAAAAATGAGCAACCGAACGATATAATTCTCAGTTGGTTTTTGTTGCTGTTAGTATACAAGTGTGTAAAAGTGCAGAACATAAATTAAAAAATTATATTCTCCTGTCCGAATTGGATCAAATATCTAATTTGAACAATGAAAAAATAATTTTTATTTTGCTTTATGCCCTTTTTATTTTTTTTTTTTTGTTCTTTGTTGATTGAACCACTTGGAAATTTTGTACAAGAGCATAATTCAGCGTTTTTATATTTTTTGTATTTTATTTTTTTATTTATTTTTTTATTTATTTGAAAACATTCTTTTGTACATATTATGACAAACATTTCTAAAATTCCTTGGATTGGGCATATTATTTTTTTTTTTTAATATCAATTCATAAGTGACATGCATTGCACACAAATGAGCATGTTTTTTGTTTTTATAAACAATATCAAAATAACATAAATTGGACACAAGTGAGATATTAGTTTTTTAACGAGCAATCCAAAAAACACATACATTATGCTCGAATGGGCGTGTAAGTTTTTTGATAAACAATCACATTTGGGCTTGATATCAAGAAAATAATGGCTTAGCTCAGAATCACTCCCACAATTAATTGGTTTGGAATTGTTTTCAGTTCAAATTTTTCTCCGTGCATACATAGTGAATAAATATTGTTCTTTATTTTTTTGTATAAGAATGAAAATATTATGTTTTTTTATTTCAAGTTTAACTATTATTTTTAACATATTTATGACAGTCCATTAGCATACGTTGAAATATTCAACATAGTTATTTTATAAGTTTTTTTGTTTCTCTTTTTAAAGCCGATCGTTGTTGTTTTTGTTGTTGTTGTTGTTGTTGTTGTTGTTGTTGTTGTTGTTGTTGTTGTTGTTGTTGTTGTTGTTGTTGTTGTTGTTGTTGTTGTTGTTGTTGTTGTTTTTACTATACACCTGTGTTTAAACACGATTTTAAACAGAGAGTAACGGTGAAACCTATGCTAATCGGTTAACTTTGACATTGAATTCAAGCTTTTATTTTTTATTATTATTAATTTAATGTTTGTAATAAAATGAACCTGTTGCTGCTTTGCTCGATACATGTTTATATTATGCTAAGACACATGCTATGGTCTGGAGTAAAAATATATAAATATTCTTAGAAACACGAAGCTGCTAAATAGCACTGAGGAAGTGCAAGTTTAGAAAAATAACGTCTTCGTAACACTCTTGAAATGTAGAAAATGATTTTTTTGTTTTTAATAATGAACTCTTGAAAGATTTTTAAAAATTTCTTTTGAAGTTTCAATACAAAGCTTGAATAAGTCAACACAATAATATAAGCATCACAACTAAAAAGCTTGATGACTTCATAATTTTTAAGAATTAATTTTTTTTTTATTCTGAACACTCGCTTGCATAGTTTTGCCACGCATTCAAAATTCTACATGTTATAACAGCAATTACAACAACTTTATTAACAACAACAACAACAATAACAACAACAGCAGCAACAAAAAACTTAAAGCAGCGTTTACACAGCAACTGTTGCCAAGAACTTGAACGTTTCTGACAGCAGTCAATGTTTTGTGAATTTATTTTTTGTTGTGAGTGTTTTTTGTTTGTTATTTTTTTTTTTAATTTATCAACAAAAATGGCGGCTGTTAAATGAAACTTATGGCAGCGATGTGCTGTGGCAACCTGAGTTTGAAGCTTTTGATAAAACACCTAGCTAACTTTTTTTGTGTTTTTTTTTTTTTTTTTTTTTTTGGTTGCAAACGTCTAAATCACTTTTATTTTTAAATTTTCATAGTTTTTATCTTTTTACTTTTTGAAGAGCTATAGAGAAAAAGTAGGCCAAATTTTTTGTGGTTTTTTTTTTTTGTTTTTGTTATTAATAGTTAAGTAAATAAATGTGTATTTAAACAAACTGTGAGTGTAAATAAGAAAATTGTGGGGCCAGAAGTTAATTAGGGCCAAAGCGTTTGCTAAGAAAATATTCTTCATTTTCAGTGAAGAATTTTTTTTTTTTTTTTTTATAAATAAAAATATTGCAGCACTTATATGGAAAAACATGCTTGCAATTAAGTGACGACTTTACGTTGTTGTTTCTTTTTTTTTCCTACCACAACATCCGCATTGCGCGCTATTAATTCAACAGTTAAGTTCAATGTTAAAATTAACATAATTTACCGTTAGAATGCTTTCTCCAAGCCTCTCTTTCAAACGACAAGCAAGCCATAGAGCAGCTCAGCATCAAGTGAGCACAGCTTTTTAGTTTCACACAAAATGGCTTGTTAATAATTCTAAGCAAAAAACAATAACAACAACAAAAAAAAAACATCCAAGACTACTGGTTATCCTTCAAGTCAGTAGTTTTCATAATTGTTGTAATTAACTTTTTACAAATCGTTATAACAGCTATACTTAGAAGTGAGCATAAAAGTTGGCGACTCAATTAAGAACTTTCGTTATATTTTATTTTGCGCTATTATTCCATCAGTTGCTCGCTTTGGCTCTAAATTTTATTATGGGTTTTTTCTCACGCTGGTCATTTCTGACATTGAATTTTTAATGTTGTTTATTTGTTTATAATTAATGCCAATTCTTGCGTAAAAACAAAACGCAAAATATTAAAAATGTCATTTAATTTAAGCTAAAATCGAACTCTCTCCCTCTCATACTTGTTCTCTCTGCTTATGCTTTGCTTACAGCGGCAGTGCGCCACCCGCGCTTGCGCGCTTATTTTATACTTAAACACTTAATTAAGCTCAAGTCTAAGCTTACAAATTGCATGCGATCATTAACAACAACAGCAACTACAACAACAACAACAACAACATTTAAGCTTTATTTATTGATTTATTGTGCTGTGTGTTGTTTTTGTTTTATTCTCTTATTCTAATGCAAGTCTGCGTCAGAACTGAGTGCATTTAACGCACCTGGCAATGATCAAGATTAGAATTTGTTATTGTACTAAAAACACAAAATTATTCAACACACACACAAACACACACACACACCTTCATACTTATAAGACTGCGCACATGAATGCATGACTGTGTTTATGTTATTTTCCATAGAAGCAGCAGCAAATAATATATATATTGTTGCGATAAATATCGATAGCTTCGAGTGCTGGGCCTGATTTATAAACAATTTAAGCAGTTTTCTTACAAAAATAAAACGTTTTTCAAATATAACTGAAAGCTAGCCTTAAGCATTAGTTTTTTTTAATTATTTAAATTCACAAAAATCGATTAAATATCGAAGCTTATGCATACTACTCAAATTTTATTAGACATATTTGCAAATACTTTGATTAGTTATGGATCTTGATGACAGAAATTTTTTTTTCAAAACGATATTTTGATAAATATATATCGGCATACCGATATATATATATTTATTAAAAAATCATAAATCGATAAATATAAATCGATAAATAATAAAAATCTATACACAAAAATTGATACGTAAAATCGAAATATCGATACATATAAATCTATGCATTGTTCAATAAAAACAATATATCGATATATATAATTGATTTATCGATAAATATAAACCTATGAATCGATAAATAAAAATTGTTAAATCGATAAATTAGAACCTATAGGTAGCTAAATGAATAAATAAATCGATATATCGAATCAATATAAATAGGTGTATCGATAACTAATAATCGATAACTATATATCTATATCTCGATCAATATCAATAGATTTAACGATAGCTATAAATCGATATATCGATAAATAATAACAATATATTTGGCTGCAATCGATACTTATGATGTTAAGATATTTATAAAAATTGTTTATCGATACATTTTAAGTTATATGAACAGATGCTTCATAAAAAAATTCATGGCAAAAATTTGTTGCAAAAAAATCGATATGTCGATAAACTTAAATCGATAAATAATAAGAATCTATACACAAAAATCGAGATATCGCAAAATATAAATCTATACAACGATATATATGAACAAAGCGATATATATAAAAAATATAAATCGAAGTATCGTATTATGCACAAAGCGATAAAGATAAATAGAAATGATTTATCGATATATCGATAAAAAAAGTGATATATCAATAAATATAAATCTATTAATTGATACATAAAAATTGTTTAACCGATAAATATCAACCTAAACATCGCTTTATACATAAATCAATATAATGATCAATATAAATAGATTTATCGATAACTATAAATCAATATATCGATAAATAACAATCTATATATTTTGCTGTCATCGACAGCTTATGGTGTTAATATATTTATTTGGGACCTCGGTTGTCGAGTGGTTAGTGTGCTTGACTGCCAACCCAGAGGATCCGGGTTCGAATCCCGGTCTCGCCATGGTCCTACGCTTTTACCTTTCTTTAATTCTTTCCTCATTTCTAATCAACTGAAATTAATAATTCATCAATATTACAACTTTGGATGATAGAGATGTTTGGGGAATGAGATTGCTTAATAACTCGAATTGACTGTGGTAAAGGCATAACACTTGCCTCAGATTCAAATTCGCATGTTGACATAGCACTCCGCCACACATACACCATTCCACACTTGTTTCTCTTGATTTCCTCTTTCTCTCCTACTTATCTATCTCCCCATTTTCGAACCAAGGCAGACTTGACTGAATAGGTTTGACACCTGAAATCCTTGGTTCAAAGCTAAAAAAAAAATCGGTATATCGATAAACATAAATCGGTAAAAATAAATCGATATATCGATAAATATTAATAAATATTTCGATCAATAATCTTTTAATAAATTATAATATTCAAAAACCGATAAATAAAAATTTATGAATAATGAAAATATATATGTATAAGAAGCGAAATATCGAAAAATAAATACCTATGTATCCATCAATATAAAGCGATAAATCTATAAAAATATAACGATATATAAATATAAATCGATATATCGATAAATATAAACCGATAAATTATAAAATTCATAAATTGATAAATGTGAATAGACACACCGATAAATATAAATGGTATATCGATAAATATAAATGATAAATCGATAAATATAAACATATGAATCAATAAATTAATCTATAGATCGAAAAACTGATAAATCGATCAATATAAATTGATATATCGATACCTACAAGCGATGTAACGATAACTATAAATCGACATATAGATAAATAGCAATCGAAATATGTGGTGTTGATATCTTTATAAAAATATGTTTATCAATGCAATCCATGTTATAAGAAGATGGTTCATGAAAAATATTCTTAGCAAAAATTTAGCTACAAAAAAATCGAAATATCGATAAAAATTAATCGATAAGACTTACTCGATAAACATTAATCGGTTTATCGATAAATGTAAATAGATACATAATAAAATGTGTAAACATTACTCGATATACCGACATTACACATCGATTTTTATATATAAAAAAAATTTATATACACTCAGAAAAAAGCTGTCATGTAAAATTAACGTTTTTTAATGTTATTTCCAATGTAAATCAGAAAATGTGGATTTTACGTTAGAAAATGTTAAGTTAACATGTATTGTGTTGAATTGATAAGAAAAATATCAAATTGATAATGTAATGTTTTACGTTGCAATATCAATTCTTAATGTTAAAATAACATTTAAAATGTTTTTAGTTCATCATTTTTTACTGTAAAATTGATAGTATTTCATATCCATTTAACATTATAAATGTAGATGCCAACAACAAGCAGATGTAATGTTTATTTAAGAGCTGAGCCGTTAAACCATACAGGTGACCGTGGCACACAGGTTAAGAGTGTGGCTTTGGGTGCCCGGAGCCCTGGTTCGAATCCCACTTGTGGCAAATTATTTTTCAATACATTTTTTTTTATCTGCATTAATTTACTGATACTTTTTGATATTTTAAGTGTTAAAATAACATTATTATGTGACAGTTATACATTTTTAAATGTAGGTTTCGTAATGTAAAAAGTACATTAGGATAATATCAATTTTAACATTTTTTAATGTCGGACGACTTTTGTCAACTAAAAATGTTAATTTTACGGTTGTTTAATGTACTTTTTTTTCTGAGTGTATAAATGCAGTGATTTATATATAATTTTAAATAGAAATATCTATACATATGCATGATATATCGATATATATGAATCTATGAATCGATAAAAGATATCTCGATGTATTTTCAGCATATTTGACTATGTTTTTGTTTTATCAACAATTCCTATGTATCGCTTAAAACAATTTTTATCGATTTATTGATATTTTATAAAAAATATTTTTTAACTATTTCTTTTTTTAAATTTTTTGAATTTTGTTAAATAATAGTTTATAATATATTTTTGAGCATAAAACGCTAGTTTTGTAAAAATTTCCCTTAAATGAAATTTTCTAAATGTTTCAAATAACTTCTTAAACTAACTTTAAGAGGATTAACTATGATAACAATGATAGTGAATGAGATAAAAAATCCGAAAAATAACAACTTTATTATAATTTCCCAAAAAAGAATTTGTTTGTAAAAAAACGCAAAACTAAAGAATTTTTCAAATTTTTTGATACTATTTTTGAAAAACTAATTTTTGTAAGAATTCAACAAAAGAAAAGTTTTCTAAAATTGAAAAAAATACTTTAAAAAAAATTTACTCTATTTTTATAATTAAAAAGCAAAAAAACAGTTATTATACAAATTCCCGAAAGGAAAAATTTCTAAACGTAAAAAATAAATTTATAATGAACTAACTATGATACCATAAAATGAAAATACCGAAATATAACTATTTAACAAGAAACGCAAAACTACAAGATTTGAAGAATTTTTTCAAATTTTTTGACATTTTTTTGAAAAGCTAATTTTTGTTACAATTCACCAAAAGAAAAATTGGTTATATAATAAAAAAAACAAATATAATGGTTTTGGTTAAAATTTCATAATGGAAAGGTTTTGAAAATAGTTTATGATATTAAGTTTTTCAAAATTTCCCAAAAAGGGAAATTTTTGTTAAATAAAAATATTATCTATAAAGGCTGATTATAGCTATCAAAGCTTAAAAATAGTGTAACTAACAGTTTTAGAAAAAATTCCTTGATTTTAAGAGTAGAAAAGCTGCACGATTTTTGAATTTTTTTGAAAATAAGTTCTAATTTTAAAATTTAACAGAAATTTGTCGTTGAAAAAAAATTTTTAAAAATTTCCTAAAAAGGGAAATTCTTGTAAAATAAAAATACACTCTATAAAGAGTAAATTTGAGTCGTTAAAGCTAAAAAAAGCGTGAAAAATGAAATTTCCTGAAAGGGAAATTGTTTCAAAGGCTGGCAAAGATACTAGTTTTGTGAAAATAATGTATGATTTTAAAAATGAAGACAAAATTGTTGTTGTGTATAAGAAATTTTTCAAAATTTTACAAAAAGGGAAATTTTCGTCAACTTAAAATATACTCTTAAAAGGATTCATTATAGTTATTAAAGCTAAAAAAAGCGAACATAACAGTTGTGTTACAATTTTCAAAACATTGTTTTTGATTTTTGTTATTAAATTTTTGACACATCAAGCTACATATTTTTTTTTTTTAAATTAATTGACATGTTTTAATACATGTGATAACATACATTAAATTGCAAACATTCTTAGTGAGTGTTTTTCATAAAATAGTGCCACCGCATTTGAAGTGTCGTTTGAATGTTGAATACCTTGAGTTGTTGCTGTTGTTGCATTCTACAAACTACGTGCAAAAAGTTGCATAAATATTTATTTTTTTTACAAACTGCCACAACAATGAATGGCAAGAACAACAGCACAGACAAGTTTTAAAATAACAACAAAGTGACTTTTTGAAAAGTCAAAAAACTTTGAATGCAATTGAGACAAGCATCAAAAAAAACCAAACCAGCAACAAACAAAGCTCTAGGAACTGCATTGATTTATGTTGATAGAAAAGCATTTTGCTTTAAAGATCAATCGAAGCCACTTCAAGCAAAGCTGCCACACTTTTGCCCAAAAGCAAAAAAATTAAACACAACAATAGAATAGAATTTAAGGTTTTTCTTGTTACAGCATTCAGCGTTACTTGTTCAGCTGCATGATCAAAGAACCTTCGCACAAAAAACAAACAAAAAAAGCTTTAATAAGTTTATAATAATAAGTTTGCATGTATATCTAGTTCATTGATATTGTTACAAAATTAAAAAAAAAACAGCAGCTTTTAAGCTTTGCCAACTATTTGATACGGGGGAAAAAAACTTAATTTCTGCGTTGACCGTGACT
Organism: Tetanocera ferruginea; assembly: GCA_958299015.1. Lineage (NCBI taxonomy): Eukaryota > Metazoa > Arthropoda > Insecta > Diptera > Sciomyzidae > Tetanocera > Tetanocera ferruginea. The sequence continues at coordinate 132,271,345 of OY282643.1, read as the reverse complement.
TTAAACCTTTTGTTTAGACGTTAAAGCGTTTTAAGCACAAGCTTAAGCTAAACTTTTGAGGCACTATAAAGCGCTTGTATGCAGCTAGACAGTTAAAAGAACATGCTTTATGCTGAATTGATTGAGGAAACTTAAAAGTTTAATTATTTTTTTTTTCAATATTTAAAAGCTAAGCATTTAGATTAAAATTGTGCCTAAGTCTTTAAAAGTTCTTGACACTCATTCTTCATGAAAATGAATAAATTTCCGATTTAATATGTTTAATTCGTTGTGATTCAAAAATGTTCTGTATGCATCATAGGGTTAAGCTTTATGCTCTTGACCAAATTATTGTTGTAGCATGAAAATTTCATCACTAGCTATATTTATCAATGCTTGTGTCAAAAGTTTCAAGAGTTTTGGGTCATTGGTTTAAGATTTCAGCGTGCAGCGTGCAGCGTGCTTTTTTTAAGCTCATGCAACATATAGTGTTGATCATCGATTTAATTGCTCACAGTTCTTTGATATTTTTTGTTGTTGTTTCGATTCCAATGCCGTGCATGCAATGCTAGACTTTTAACCAAGTTGAAGGTTTGTTTTTATTTTCTTTTTAAACACAATGTTAGGGTGGTGCTTAAGACAAAAATTCTTATAAATTTTAATAAAAAAAAAAAATAAAATTTAATTAAATTTTTTTTTTTCAAAAAAATTATCGGCATCTATTTGTATGCTAAAAATTGATTAAGAAAAAGGTTCGTTTTGGTCGAGTTTTCGAAATAAATTTTTGCCCAACAGCTTGTGAAGAGTAAAAAAGCTTTAGTTATTTTTAGGAAATTTTTTAATCATTAATTTGTTAGCCTTAAAAGCAAATTTTTCTTAAAAACATGCTCGATTTTCGAGAAATTAATGTAGAATTTTTTCGTGTTTAATTAATTTTATTTTATTTTTTAAGCCAAATGCCCCTAACTTTTGATTGAAATCTCTTTTGGCACAGTTTGTCAAAAACATTTTAAAGAAAAAAGTACTTATTGTTTAAATAAATTGAAAAAAAATTAAAAAATTTTTGTTGTATCCTAAAATACACAAAATAACCATATTTTGTGTACATAACCTCAAATATATCAATATCTTAACTTGAAGATAGCCAATTCTGAGAACGGATTCGGATTCTACATAAAAACCACTTAAGAAATGACCCACAGCTGCCCAAGGACGTTCACAAACTTTTTTTTTTGCAGAACTATGTCATAAATTTTTTGCTCTTTGTATAATTTTTTGCTTTAAAGGATATTTTTGTAAAAATTTGTATTTATTTTTAAATTTTTATTTGTAATTTTTTTTAATTGTTTTTTTTTGTAATTTTTGTTTTTGTATTATTTTTTTGTAAATTTTTTTTTTAATTTTTTTTAATATTTTTTGAAGTTTTTTTTTATATTTTAAAAAGTTTTTTTTTTAAATTTTTGTTTTTTTTTTAAATTTGGTTTTTTAATTTTTTTTTAAATATTTTTAAGACAATTTCATTTATAAATTTAATTTCTTTATAGAAAATATTTAAAAAAAATTGCATTTGTAAAAATTTTAATATATTATTTACTTAGCTTTTAGCTAATTTATCAAGTCCACACCCCACCCTGATAGAACTCGCTTTGTGCACACAATAATTTGTTTTCTGTTGCTGATATGCCTGCTACAACAAAAACAACAACTATTTAGCTTATCTGCTCTTCTCATGTAGAAAAAAAAATTTAAAAAAAATTACTGCCTTGGTTTGTTTGTTTGTTGTTATTTTCTCGCACCCCAAAATCTAGGTCAAACTTATTTTTGTTTATAGTTTTGTTTTTTTTTTGTATTTTTTTAATATTTTGTTTTTTTTTTCTTGCTATACCTTTGCTCAATTTTGTTTAAGTATTTATTTTACATTTTTTTTATGAGTTTATCTGAGCTTTTTGCCGCTTAATTGCTTTAGTTCTAAAAACTAAGAAAGTCTGTTAAATATAAGCAGTATGAAGACTTTTCCTTAGAAGTGTTGCTCTTTTTTGTTGTTTGTTTTTTTTTTTTTTCAAATCTATTGACACTTGGTTTGATGCGGAATTTAGTTTAGTTGCTTCTTTAGTTTGTTCAAATAGAAAAATATATTAAGGCTATTTTTGAAAATGGGAACAACATTTTAGCACGTGTTTTGGTGACAATTTCAACATGTTTGACTTTTGAGGGCGGCATATTAATGACAATATTTGAGAAAAAAAAGTGAAAAAATCAATTGACATGGTTTCTTTAAAACATTTGGTGGAAAATTTTGAAAACAAAAATAAAGTTTTTATTAGGAAATAAAACATTGAAAATTACTCCAGCGATGGGTAAATTTATCAAAAGCCATTGAAAAAATATATTTAAAAACAATTTGTTGAGTACGGAAAATCTTTATAATTTATAACTTAAGTCAGAAAATTTTTCTATTGACGAAAAATGTCGAAATAAAAGATTTAAACTACTTCGTATATTAAATCCTCTTCCTAATCAATTCATTTCCCAGCCCTAGCACTGAATCACATAAATGCTTCGAACTTCCCACAATAGTCAATTATGTTAAATTTGTCAAATATGCCCCCGCCATCCATCATAAAAAAAACCACAAATCCACAAGCTGCAATTCAAGCCAAACTAAGTCGAGTTCGTTGAACTTCGTTTACAACAAGTCATCAAACGTGGTTGGTTTAAAAATTCATTTCAAACAGCAATAAAGACAATGCTAAAAATACAAAAAGATACAGCAAAACAGTGCAATAAAAACAAAAAAAAATAAAATTATGCCAACATGTTACAACAACGAATAAAAATATATAAATATCTGGCCGAGACAGAAGACGTGAAAGTTATGTAACGGTTACCTACTGACAACAAAACTGAAAAGCAGGAAAAGCGAGAAAATGGAAATGAAACGAAAAGTAAAAAAAAAACAACAACAAATCATGAATAAAAGAAAATTAAAATTAATAAAAATTAATTAAATTAATTAAAGCAGAAAAGTAAGTTGTCAAAAGAGAGAAAAATAAAAAGTTATTTATAAGCTAAAAGTTAGAAAAAAGCAAAAATATAAATTTAAAATACACGTAGTAGAATGTAGAAAATGCAGAAAAATAAAAGCTTAACAAACAGTTGCGCTAAGACACATAACAGTGCATAAAAGTGGCAATATTTGTAGAAACATTTTCATCAATATAAAATATCATCAATATTGATTAAATTTATATAGAATGCTAAAATATAATAGTTTAAACAAAAGTCGAAGTTTTGTAAATATTTCCCAAAAGGGAAATTTCTTAAAAACTGTAAAAGAGTAGTAAATGCCTCGAAAATGTAAAAATTGAAAGTTTTCGAAAAATTTCCCAAAAGGGAAATTTTACTAAAAGTTAAAATATTTTATAAAATGTTTTAAAACAATTTTTTAAACTCAATTCGAAGTTTTTGTAAAAATTTCCCATAAGGGAAATTTCTTAAAAATTAAAATCACGCTTCAGAAGCATATGAACTGCTCAAAATGAACTCAAAATTAAAAAAATTAAAGTTTTCGCAAAATTTCACAAAAAGGAAATTTTACGACTAGTTGAAATATTATAAAGAATGCTTTTATATTACGTTCTTAGCTCACTTAGAAATTTTTGTAAAAATTTCCCAAGTGAAATTTCTTAAAAATAAAAATAAACAGCATTAAAAATTAAAAAATTCAACAAATTAATAAAAGCAATAATTAAAGCTTTTTGAAAAATTTCACGCAAAACGAAATTTTTTCAAATTTCTATAGAATACTTTAATATGTATGATTGTTTGAACAAAATTTTGAGTTTTTGGAAAAACGTAACAAAATTGAATTTTGTTAAAAACTGTAAAAAACTTTAAAAGTGCAGGAAATGCTTACAACAAATTTACTAAATCAATTATTTAAGTTTTTGGAAAATTTCTCAAAAAGGAAATTTTATCAAAAGTTAAAATAAATTATAAAATGCAATAAGCGATTGTTTAAACTAAATTCGGAGATTTTGTAAAAATTTCCCGTAAGGAAAATTTCTTAAAAATTAAAACTACACTTCAAACGTATGAAAAGGTTTATACAAATTTATAAAGGCAAAAATTAAAGTTTTTGAAAAACTTTTCAATGAGGAAATTTTATTGAAAGTCAAAATATTTTATAAAAGGATTTTATACGTTTGCTCAAACTCAATTTGGAGTTTAAGACGATTATTTTTAAACTTAATTCGAAGTTTCTATAACAATTTCCTATAAGGGAAATTTACATAAAACTAAACTAACGCAAAATAATTGTATAACAAAATAACAAAAGCAAAGCTTTTGACAAATTTCCCAATAGGAAAATATTATTAAAAGTTGCTTAAAAATGATTGTTAAGACAAAATTCGAAGTTTTGTTAAAATTTCCCAAAAGGGAAATTTCTTAAAAACTGTAAAAAACTTTAAAAGTGTAAGAAATGCTTATAATAAATTTACGAAATAAAAAATTAAAGATTGTGAAAAATTTCCCAAAAAGGAAATTTTATCAAAAGTAACATTTTTTATAAAAAGCTTTAATACGATTGCTTATACTCAGTTTGGAGTTTTTGAAAAAATTTCTCAAAAAGGAAATTTCTTCAAAATTAAAATAACTCCTTCAAAATGTTTGAAGTCCTTATAACAAATGCAAAAAATAAAAAATTGAAGCTTTCAAAGAATTTCCCGAAGAGGAAATTTTATCAAAAGTTGAAATTTTTTTAAAATGCCTAAACTCAGTTTGGAGTTCTTGCAAAATTTCCCAAAAGGAAATTTTTAAAAAATTAAAATAACACTTTAAAAGTGTAGGAAAAGCTTCTAACAAATTTAAAAAAGCAAATACAGTAGAATTCACTTATAACGACCTCGGTTATAACAACATTTCGGTTATAACGTCGTATTCTTGAAGTCCACACATTTTAATTGATTATTCCTTAGAAACTGAGTTCGCTTTTAACGTCGTCGGATATAACGACGAGTTCGCATAAAGCGACGCAGTTTTCATAAAATATGGTAAAATATTTTCACATATAGCGACGACGAATGCATGTCAAAAGCAAAATGTAACTAGATATTTGAAATTCTCGCTTTATGAAACCAAAATAACCATTATAAAATAAATTCACACTTAGATTGCATTAGAGGATCAAATTCCTCCATCCAGAGCGGCATTTAATGCTTTATTTTCTTTTAAAAGGTTTGTATTTATTACAGTATGTGGCGCCCGTGGCATGCAGGTTTAGTGTTAGCATACTCGGAGCCCGTATTCGATCCCAAGTCGCGGCGAAAAGTTGTTTCAATAAAAAAATTTTTCTGATCGGTCACCACCTCTCTGCAGACAATGGCAAACCTCAGAGAGTAACTAATGCCATGTAAAGCTTATTGAGAATATGAACATTAGCCTATCGGAGTCAGCATAAGAGATGTAGGACCAGTTCTTGGTCAATTGTGTGAAAACATTTAATAATTCGCACAACACATTTGATCATAAGAAGCTGGGTCAAAGTCCTTTTAAGGGCTGAAATGGCCCTTGTTTGTGTGGTTTGTTTTTATTTATTACAGACAAGGTATACATTAGTTTTAAAGTTTTTGAAGGTTTGCTTTATTCGGTTAAGGTGCTGAAAATTTGTCTCTTGAATACCTTTTTTGAACTTGAACGGAAGTCAGAGCGGATTTACACTGCAAAGAGCAACTTACGCCAAGTCAATAATACAGATTATTTAAAGCAAATATAAGTTTATTACATATTGATATGTTATTATTTTATTCATACACAGAGGGAAAAACCTATGGACTCAGTACATAAATTTATGTACTCATCGCATAGTTTTCTGCACACAAAAATTTTACATTTTTCATGTATTGAGTACATGTTGAAATCTCTATTGACTACATAATGCTTTTAAGCGGTTATGTAGTCAATAAAGAATTTTATGTACTCAACGCATGGATGTATGTGGTGAGTACATTCACACTGTACTCATCGCAAACTGTTTCAAATAATTTTATGTAATGAGTAAAGATCTTATGTACGTATTACATAGATTATTGACTCAGTACATACATAATTTACTCATTACATATTTGGAGTACGTAATTTTATGCATTACGTAATTTTATACATTATTTACTCATTACATATTTTAAATGCATAATTTTATGTAATGAGTACATACATTATTTACTCATTACATATTTTTAGTGCATACATTTATATAATGAGTACATACATAATTTACTCATTACATATGTTAAAAACATTATTTTATGCAATGAGTACATGCATAATGTCTGTGCGTAAATCACCCTCTCAACATATGCAATAAATAACTTAATAAAAAAAATGACTAGATTTCACAAAATAATTGGCAATTACTTATAGAAACCCAGCCATTTATTTCTTATCCAATCATCGCTTTTGTTCTAGAGTACAGTGGATAAAATCACTCCCGCTCTGATTTTCTACATACTTTAGAGGTGTTGCTTATTTGAAAATCAAGAAATGAATGACATAAAACAGCAAAATCGTGTGCCGATGTGCAACAGATACATGTACTGAGTCCATATGTTATGTACTGAATAAATGTGTCACTTCAATCGTATAAGGGGGACGTGTACTGAGTCTATATTTTATATATTGAGTAAAGTTTTTGTAAAAAATTACATAACACGTTGATTGAGTACACGTTGCTTGTATCTATTGAAGTCTGCTATGTATTCAACACATAACATGATGTATTGAATACATTTTTTATTCATTTTAAAAAGTGAATAAATTGATATGTAGTCAGTACACGCTCCCTTTACTCAGTAAATACTGCTCTCGTTGCGTTCTCATACAAGTTAAAGTGCATAGATTTTACAGCTGTCTCTGTACTGACTACATAACTTTTTCCCTTAGTGTAAACATACTTCAATAACGTATATCGTCTTTGTATGTATTTCCACTAAATTTTATGTTTAAGCTTTTAATATTTATAATTGGAATTAATTTTCTTTATAATAAATTAATTAAATTAATAAAAAACAACAAAAAAAATTATGTTCGCATATAACGACATTCGGTTATAACGACGAAATAATCCGGTCCCTTCAGGGTCGCTATAACCGAATTCCACTGTATTAATGTTTTCCAAAAATTTTCCCAATATGGAAATTTTATTTAAACTTGAACATTTTTATAAAATATTTAAAATCATCAATTAAACAAAAATTAAAGTTTTTGTACAGATTCAACGAAAAGAAATTTCTTAAAAACTAAAACGTCGCTATAAAAGCTAAGGAGCGCTACACAAATTTATAAAAGCACTAATTAAGTTTTTTTAAATTTCCCAAACAGGAAATTTAAACAAGAGTTAATAAAATTGCACAGATTAATTAAATATGCTTGTGTAAGCTCAATCAATTTTTTTTTGTAAAAATTTCCCAAAAGGGAAAATTCTTAAAAATGGAAAATAACACTATACAAACGTAAAAATTGCTTATACAAATTTATAAAAGCAAAAATGTAAGTTTTTGAAAAATTTTCAAAAAGGAAATTTTATTAAAACTTGAAAAATTTGTATAGAATGCTTTTAAATGGTTGATTAAGCTTAATTCGGAGTTTTAAAAATTAATTTAACACTTTAAAAACGTAGGAAGTTCTTATATAAATTTGTAAACGCAAAAATTAAAAGATTTTTAAAATTTCCCAAAAATGAAAATTGTATCAAAAGTTCAAAAAATTTGTATGAAATTGAAATGAATTTGAAATTTATTAAAATGTAAAATGTAAAATGTAAGTTTTCGAAAAAATTCCCAAAAAGGGAATTTTATCAAATCTTGTAAAATTTCTATGAAATGCTTTAATATGCTTGTTTAAGCTGAATTCGTAGTTTTTGTAAAAATTTCCTAAAAGGGAAATTTCTTAAAAATTTAAGCTACGCTTCAAAAGAGGAGGAAGAGCTTATACAAAACAAATTTAAAAAAATCAATAATGAAAGTTTTCGAAAAATTTCCCAAAAGGGAAATTTTTTTAAAAGTTAAAATATTTTATAAAATGGCTTAACACAATTGTTTACACACAATTCGAAGTTTTTTCAAAAATTTTAATTTAAATTTCTCAAAAATTCAAGATATGTGTAAAAAATGGTTGAATTGAAAAAAGATTTGTACATTTTTATATAATTTCCAAAAATGGATATATGTTCAAAATTTTAAAAATATATTTAGAGAAGTTTTATTTATTTTTATTAATTTTCCTTAAGTTTTGAATAACTTTCAAGTTTTCAACAAAAATTCGAAAGTTATTGATAACTCTCCTACTTGTAATAGTGAATAAAACGATCCTTAGAAAATTAAAATGTAATCGTTTATATAAAAAGTAGGACCTTTGAAATAATTTTCAGTATGGGAAATTTTTCTGAACAAAAAGCATTAAAAATAGAAAAATATTTTACAAAAAAGTGTATAAAATTCTATTCTAAGTTAAACCAATCATGGTTCCGAGCCCTTGTTCTGTGTTAGTATTGAAAAAAAACAAAACAACAGAAGTCAGTAGAAAAAAAAATTGAAAACAGCTATCAGCTGAAGGACAAATAAGGTTGTTTTACCAGTCATGGCAAGTTAGCGCCATATTGTATACAAAACATTGTAAATACCAGAGTTATGTAAACAAGTACATACAGTTATATGTAGATGTGCATGCACACATGCACAAATGCCCAGAAAGCAACAACATCGTTATAAATGCAAGTTATAGTTATTGCAAAATATATATAGAAAGCAACGACAACAATTTCAGCTTGTTGTAGTATTTGCGTCTGCAAAAACTGGGTGATGTGAGGAAAGGATATATGAAATGACTTGCATGCAACGACTAGAAATGACTTGAAGGTAGGCTGTAATGAACGGGTTCTAGACTGTATTGTACTAGATTAAAATGTATTGCATAGTATTGCTCAAAACTATAATTCAAGGTATTGAACTTGAAAGAAGAGCTTTTGAAAATTAACACTGTTACGAATATGATGGTATATCGTGCACTTATAATTTTATTAAGCGTCTTATTTTCTTATATAGAATTTTTACCATCTAAAATATTTGACAGTTTTTGTTTTAATTTTGTTTCGAACTAATTAATCAATTTCACGAATCCTTCGATTTCATATCGATTTGTAAACAGAACCGCCCACCACAATCATTGGGAACCACCCAGTATATCTTTTTGTTTTGCGGTTTGCGACAACAGTCTTCTAGAATTTTTCACCACTGACCTAGTTATCGGGAAAAAGCAGCGACCGTCGTTAACCTAACATAAGCGCAAAGCACACAAATGCACTGAATCAAATACATGCAACCAACGTACAACTGATTCGCAATACAAACGCGCAAATATTAAATGCCAAGCCAATACATAAGCATATATAAACATATATAAATGCATTCACTTGTGTGTATATGTGTGTATGTTTGCCTGCATATAGATTGATGCAATTTTGTTTGTATGCTGCGCAGGATATCTAATTGTATTTCATTGTCCTTGGACTCGCAGAGTTGCATGCACTCGGTTATTGAACTTCGTCGAGCGGTTGCCATGAAAATGCCAAACACACACATGCAAACAAACACACAATGCAAATAGGGTGCAGCAAAAGGGGCGGGCGAGTACCACAACAGAAAATTTGTTGAGCTGTATATTGTTGTTGCTATGTATTGCTCTGCATAACCTAGGTCAGTTTCGCAAACGAAAGCTTCTCTTGCTACCTTTTTATGTATGTGTTCAAATGGCAACCCTGTTTTGGTCATAATTGTGCAGCGGCTATTTCATACGCAATAGATTGCAGACACTTTGCAGCATCGGCTGCTGCTACGACCGCCGCAATTTTGATCCTTTTTATTGCCGCCTGCCAAGTGCAAGTTCAGCCGAAGATGCTGCGTAAAAATATATAGAAAAGGGAGGGTGTCAGTGTGGTTTTTGTGTGTATGAGTGTGTGTGTGTGTGTCATTTTGTATACACAAGCTATTGTTGTATTCATTTGTTGATGTTTTTTCGTTGCATATTTTCCGGGATAATGTCATTGCCAAATTTCTGCATCTGCAAAACAGTTCATTTTGCAGCGCGTTGCTTAAGTTTGCAGTCTGCAAATATGTGCATTTTTTTTGAGTACCAAAACAGAATGCATAAAAAAAACAACGATTATAGCCTAAAGTTTGGCTTTTATGGTATTTATTAGGGTGTTATGCTGCAGAAGTGCTGTTTTAATGATTTAAATTACTCTGTTGCAATAAAATCAAAATTTTTCCATAATAACTAGGCACTGAGAGCGGATGTTGGTAGGGGTAAAAAAAAAAAAAAATAAAAATTAGACGTGCATCGGCTTTTGCAAGTTTATATATGAGTTATATTTTATGGGGATTATTTAAAAGTTGATCCATTTAGCAAATTCAAGCCAAAAAAAAAAAAAAAATCTGGAACAAATTTTATACGAAATGTTCATAGCGAAAATTTAATGAACACTCAGAGAAAAGTGCTCTCATCTGATCCACGTGGCTTTTACCTGACCTGAAATGTGGTTAGGAGAGTCGAAGCCTATTTAATAAACCTAATCCACGCTTCTTGAAACTGATTGATCTGGTACTCAGAAGCATGTTTAAAAATAACGCATGATTTGTGTCTACATTTTGCTCACGTTCGAACATGCAACCGCATGGCTTGTTGCAGTAGCGTAGCAAGGGGGGGGCGGGGGGGGCGGTCCGCCCCGGGTACACGCTAAAATGGGGTGCAAAATTTGATAAAAGAACTTTTCACCACACAATTTTTGATTTTTTTTAATAATAAGAATACTTTAATGACTGCGGTTTTATGTTTTGAATATAAAAAGGGTGCAAAAGTAAATGCAAATATTTTTTTTCTTCGTTTTTATTAAAACTTCAGCTTAATAAGAAATTTGTTTCAATATAAACAAACGCTCATACTAAAACCTAAGTCAATTCGGAATTTAATTTGTCATTGGTTAGGGGTGCAATTGCCAAACAAATGCAATTCAAATTTTAATGACAGTAAGATAGAGTACACAAAGAAAAATGTTATATTATAATGTTACATTCTTTTTATATTCCATAAAATTTTTTAAAAAATCGTGTTTTTTTGCTTCTTCAGGTTAAGAAGTGTTCAAATTTACTCGTATAGTATACATTTCTATTACCAATATTTTACGCAAATCTGCATGATTTTCATATGAATGGAGGCATCAGTTATTTTGTAAGCAATACATTTCTCCTGAACTTTACAGAAAAACGTGCCCATGACATAAATGTCAAGAATAATAAATATGCTTTATGATTTTGTGATTGCTAAGTTCTAAGATAATACATCATAAAACAAACCTTATTTACAACTCTTAATCTGCTAGAATATTATTTTTAATAGTAATATGTTTTTGGGTATCCTGTTACATGAAACAATTTAAAAATCAATACTCAACTAATTAGATGCTTAAAAAATTTCTAAAAAAAATTAAATTATGATTTAAATGCATTAAATTTTTTATTTAAATTAAATACATGGCGTTTTATAACAATTTTAAGGCGTTCTGACGTTTTTTTTTATTTTATGTAGAAGATGTCTATTAAAAGCTCTAAGATGGTTTTCTGACTCTTTAACTTTACTAAAGTAATCATTATTATGATTAAATCAACCAACAAAAACTGTCAAAAATAGAGTTTTTAACAGAAGATGCACAGTTCCTTAAAAATTATACTAATTATTTAAATTAAATTTTGTTCTCAGTCCCCGAATGTGAAGCATCGACAGATTTCTTGTAATTGTCAGCTCTTTTTTGGCTATTCATGACTCTTGACCTTGTCCAGCCAGGGCTAGTTTGCTTTGGGAATTATGTTCATAATGAGTATGAAACAAATTTCTGATAATAATTTGGTATCACTGTAATGTTGAGATACTGTGATATTAATAGTCAAGTATAGGGCAGTCAAATCTTACAGACCTCAGCTTTGTCTATCAAAGTCGAAGCTGAGATGAATATAGAATACTATAAAGAAGTTGATAAAATTTAGGAAAAAAGATTATAAAGGGTGATTTTTTTGAGGTTATGATTTTCATGCATTAGTATTTGACAGATCACGTGGGATTTTAGACATGGTGTCAAAGAGAAAGATGCTCAGTATGCTTTGACATTTCATCATGAATAGACTTACTAACGAGCAACGCTTGCAAATCATTGAATTTTATTACCAAAGAAAAGTTGGCAGAAAATCCGCTTTTTTATCGACAAATTTTGTTCAGCGATGAGGCTCATTTCTGGTTGAATGGCTACGTAAATAAGCAAAATTGCCGCATTTGGAGTGAAGAGCAACCAGAAGGCGTTCAAGAACTGGCCATGCATCCCGAAAAATGCACTGTTTGGTGTGGTTTGTACGCTGGTGGAATCATTGGACCGTATTTTTTCAAAGATGCTGTTGGACGCAACGTTACGGTGAATGGCGATCGCTATCGTTCGATGCTAACAAACTTTTTGTTGCCAAAAATGGAAGAACTGAACTTGGTTGACATGTGGTTTCAACAAGATGGCGCTACATGCCACACAGCTCGCGATTCTATGGCCATTTTGAGGGAAAACTTCGGAGAACAATTAATCTCAAGAAATGGACCGGTAAGTTGGCCACCAAGATCATGCGATTTGACGCCTTTAGACTATTTTTTGTGGAGCTACGTCAAGTCTAAAATCTACAGAAATAAGCCAGCAACTATTCCAGCTTTGGAAGACAACATTTCCGAAGAAATTCGGGCTATTCCGGCCGAAATGCTCGAAAAAGTTGCCCAAAATTGGACTTTCCGAATGGACCACCTAAGACGCAGCCGCGGTCAACATTTAAATGAAATTATCTTTAAAAAATAAATGTCATGGACCAATCTAACGTTTCAAATAAAGAACCGATGAGATTTTGCAAATTTTATGCGTTTTTTTTAAAAAAAAAGTTATCAAGCTCTTAAAAAATCACCCTTTAAATGAATTTGAATGCTTTATTTTAATTTTCACTTAAGTTTTATATAGAAGACATGGATTGATTTAGAAAAAATATTCAACTTTATAGTTATTCAGGGTTAATGAGGGAAAATTTGCCAACGGTTTGCTTCCAGGTCCTGTTCTTTCTTCAATTATGCACAATTTTTCGTAAAATTTTCACAATTTTCTATAAAAAACTAGCTTAAGTTTTTATAACTTCATAAAGTCCAATTATTTAAAACTTCACACAGTTCTCCAATTATTTAAAACTGATATTGTGTGGTTTACTGACAGTAAATTGTCCTCGCATAACTTATAAGCCCTTATAAGCTTTTTTCCAAATCTTTTCTAAAATATGTAATTTTTGTAGAGGTTGATTCAAAAACATGTAGTCGGATTCATCGACAATTATTGACAAATTAAAATAGAAATAGTGAAAAATTTTTATCAAAATATATCTTTGGGGATTTACTCACTTTTGCAAATCAAAATTTTGCGTAAACAAAATATTTTTCAAAAATTCCTTGATTGCGGAAAATCCTGCTTTAAAAAAATTAAGATATACTTCATAATTGAAATTAAATGAAATTTTTTAAGTTTTGTGTTACTTACCCAATAACATATCTTTCAAATGATCAAATATATTAATATCGATGAGATTATTTTTAAATTTTGTCTATTGTAACCGAATTTTAAAAACTATATAAATAATTAAAATATTTATAAATTTATTTGCACTTTAACAAACTAATTAAAACTGTAAACTATTATTTAAAAAATTATATTAATTTCATGGTATTTTTTAAACATTACTCTTTTGAGGTTTACTATAACCTTCTTAAGGGGTGCACAATTTAGTTTCCGCCCCGGGTGTCACCAACCCTAGCTACGCCACTGGCTTGTTGGTTAGACGATGTACTCTTTATGCGACAGCTGTAGTTCGATTCACAGTCAGTCCCGGTTCGATTCTGGTATTAAACGGTTTTGAAGACTAATAAGTTTTCATCAGTACGTATGATAATGATATGATAATGATATGATAATGATATGATAATGATATGATAATGATATGATAATGATATGATAATGATATGATAATGATATGATAATGATATGATAATGATATGATAATGATATGATAATGATATGATAATGATATGATAATGATATGATAATGATATGATAATGATATGATAATGATATGATAATGATATGATAATGATATGATAATGATATGATAATGATATGATAATGATATGATAATGATATGATAATGATATGATAATGATATGATAATGATATGATAATGATATGATAATGATATGATAATGATATGATAATGATATGATAATGATATGATAATGATATGATAATGATATGATAATGATATGATAATGATATGATAATGATATGATAATTATATGATAATGATATGATAATGATATGATAATGATATGATAATGATATGATAATGATATGATAATGATATGATAATGATAAGATAATGATATGATAATGATATGATAATGATATGATAATGATATGATAATGATATGATAATGATATGATAATGATATGATAATGATATGATAATGATATGATAATGATATGATAATGATATGACAATGATATGATAATGATATGATAATTATATGATAATGATATGATAATGATATGATAATGATATGATAATGATATGATAATGATATGATAATGATATGATTATGATATGATAATGATATGATAATGAAATGATAATGATATGATAATGATATGATAATGATATGATAATGATATGATAATGATATGATAATGATATGATAATGATATGATAATGATATGATAATGATATGATAATGATATGATAATGATATGATAATGATATGATAATGATATGATAATGATATGATAATGATATGATAATGATATGATAATGATATGATAATGATATGATAATGATATGATAATGATATGATAATGATATGATAATGATATGATAATGATATGATAATGATATGATAATGATATGATAATGATATGATAATGATATGATAATGATATGATAATGATATGATAATGATATGATAATGATATGATAATGATATGATAATGATATGATAATGATATGATAATGATATGATAATGATATGATAATGATATGATAATGATATGATAATGATATGATAATGATATGATAATGATATGATAATGATATGATAATGATATGATAATGATATGACAATGATATGATAATGATATGATAATTATATGATAATGATATGATAATGATATGATAATGATATGATAATGATATGACAATGATATGATAATGATATGATAATGATATGATAATGATATGATAATGATATGATAATGATATGATAATGATATGATAATGATATGATAATGATATGATAATGATATGATAATGACATGATAATGATATGATAATGATATGATAATGATATGATAATGATATGATAATGATATGATAATGATATGATAATGATATGATAATGATATGATAATGATATGATAATGATATGATAATGATATGATAATGATATGATAATGATATGATAATGATATGATAATGATATGATAATGATATGATAATGATATGATAATGATATGATAATGATATGATAATGATATGATAATGATATGATAATGATATGATAATGATATGATAATGATATGATAATGATATGATAATGATATGATAATGATAAAAGCATAAAAAAATGTAAAAATTTGGTTATACAAACCACATTTCTCAGTTTGATTAACCCACAAAACAGTTTAATTTGATATGCAAATCATGTGGTTACTTTTAACTGACGATTCATGTTGGAAAATTATTAACTGAGATTTGCTTAAATCAATCGGATTTTTCTCTGGGTGAACTTAAAAATAAGGTGCAATTCAGTAGTCATACAACATTGTTTTTAGTTAAAAAATTTTTTGTTTTTTTTTATAGACAAATCATGCAAATTTGGCAGCACTTTTTGCCTTTTAGTCAACAGTTTTAATATTAGTCAGAATTTTTGTCTAGTTTGCCTGAGATAATTAATTAATAATCATAGAGTTCATTATCTAATTGTTGTTGTTGTTATTTGCACTGTTGTTGATTTGTTTATTTTTTTTATTTATTGTTGTTGTTTTTTTTTTTTTTGTACATCCATCTAACAACAAGTACCCACTCTCAAATATACTCCAAAGTTACTTTCACTTTACTGTACCTATGTATGTTGCGCGCAAATAAATAAAAATTGGCATTGTTGTTTTGTTGTAGTTTTGTTTGTTGTTTTTGTTGATTTTTAACATGTGCTACGCCTCTTCCTTCAACAATTTTTTTATTTTCGGTTTTTTTTCGATTTTCATATGCGCCACACGTTGACTTTTGACGCCCAGCCTTTAAGCCCAAACCTACGCGCTGCGCCGCCGCAACAATGTTGCTAATATTTTAGATTTTTATCTTCAATTATTTTGACTGCTATTGGCTTCATTTATTATGCTTATCTTCAACCACTGATCTATTTCACGTGAGCTGTGTCTATTTTTGAGTTTTTTTTTTATATATATTTTTTCTTTGCTTTTTGTTGACTTTTGACTTATTTTCCAGCCATTCACTTGAGGCTCATTGGTCGTTGTTTTATTTTTTGTTTTTATAAACTTCCTCCTTTTCTGTCTTACAAACTGAACTTCCGTGAAAATTGTGCTTCCTGCAGTTTTGCCTAGTTTTACGTTTTTTTTTTTTTCTTTCTTCTTGGCAACACTTTTAGCCTCTATTTTTTTTTTTTTTTTTTGATTTTGCATTATCTGTAGAGCTGGTTTTGAATTTTTCAGCATTATATAAGTTTTTGTGGGCTGTTGGCATTGTTTATACTGTGGTTTTGTTTTCTTGCTTTTCTTTTTGTTGTTGTTGTTGCTGAGGTTGTGTCTTGGAGTACCTCTTAAACTGGTCTAATGTTAGGCATCCGTTTGACTTTTCAACCATATCAAAATGCTTAACGTTGTCGGCATTTGAGGAAATGTTTTATGTAAACAAAGCAACCTGATAGAGTTTCAGGAAGTTTTTACGATTTAAATTTAAAGAAACTAAAAACGGTTATCGCTGTTACGATGTTGATAGCGAAGAGTTCAAAAAAGGTCATGGCTTAGGTAGTAAAAACAGATAGTTTTGAGCTAATATTTGTGACCAGAAAATTAGCTTCGAAAATGCATGTCAGAGTTTATTAAACTTTAAAATAAATTGAACACATGTAAAGAAATAACTCAAAATATGGGTTAATCAAGACACCAATCGAGCCACTTCATCTCTAATAGACGTTTAAACGACATGTCGATAAGGCATGAATGACAAGAAACACGTCAAACGCGCCAATCATTGAGAAACATCATAAAATTAAGTGAATGGAAATGTGAAAAACTAAAACAACTAATTTAAGCAATGACAGTGCGTCGATTAAAAAGAAAATTGAACAAGTAAAACAACGACTGTGTCGATCATCTGGTTTGGCATCTAACTAGTCAGTAGCGCACCCGATTATGTCATACTAGGAACCAAAGCGGTGCGCAGTCGCCGTATCTGCTGCAATGTATGGTTGGTTGGATGCAACCAACAAGCTTGCATCTTGTGTAACCAGCTTATGGCATCGCTTTTTTTCTATTTGATTATCTATTCTTTTTTTTCAATTTAATTTTCTATTAACGAGTGCCATGTTGCACTAAAAAAATATGTACCAAGGCATGATTAAAAATTTAATTATAGGCTGAAAAATGTTGTTAAAGCGGTTAATTAATGTTTTGTATAAGCAACTGAAATGCACTTAATTGATTCTGCCACATAAGAAAAGTGAGAGTGTAGAAATGGAAATACAAGGGAAATGCAAGTGAAATGCAAGTCATATGCAAGCGAAATGTAAGGGAAATGCAAGTGATATGCTAGTGAAATATAAGTGAAATGTAAATGAAATGCAAGAGAAATGCAAATTATATGCAAGTGAAATATAAGTGAAATGCAAGTGAAATGAAATTGAAACGAAATTAAAATAAATTAAAATGCAAGTTTAAATTTAAAAGTTTAAAGTTGCAAATTAAATTTTAATTAAATTAAAAATACATCTAATTTCACTTAAATAAAAATAAAATTTAAATTAAATTTAAATTAAATTAAATTAAATTAAATTAAATTAAATTAAATTAAATTAAATTAAATTAAATTAAATAAAATTAAATTAAATTAAATTAAATTAAATTAAATTAAATTATATTAAATTAAATTAAATTAAATTAAATTAATTTAAATTAAATTAAATTAAATTAAATTAAATTAAATTAAATGAAATGAAATGAAATGAAATGAAATGAAATTAAATTAAATTAAATTATATTAAATTAAATTAAATTAAATTAAATTAAATTAAATTAAATTAAATTAAATAAAATTAAATTAAATTAAATTAAATTAAATTAAATTAAATTAAATTAAATTAAATTAAATTAAATTAAATTAAATTAAATTAAATTAAATTAAATTAAATTAAATTAAATTAAATTAAATTAAATTAAATTAAATTAAATTAAATTAAATTAAATTAAATTAAATTAAATTAAATTAAATTAAATTAAATTAAATTAAATTTAATTAAATTAAATTAAATTAAATTAAATTAAATTAAATTAAATTAAATTAAATTAAATTAAATTAAATTAAATTAAATTAAATTAAATTAAATTAAATTAAATTAAATTAAATTAAATTAAATTAAATTAAATTAAATTAAATTAAATTAAATTAAATTAAATTAAATTAAATTAAATTAAATTAAATTAAATTAAATTAAATTAAATTAAATTAAATTAAATTAAATTAAATTAAATTAAATTAAATTAAATTAAATTAAATTAAATTAAATTAAATTAAATTAAATTAAATTAAATTAAATTAAATTAAATTAAATTAAATTAAATTAAATTAAATTAAATTAAATTAAATTAAATTAAATTAAATTAAATTAAATTAAATTAAATTAAATTAATTTAAATTAAATTAAATTAAATTAAATTATATTAAATTAAATGATATTAAATTAAGTTAAGTTGATATTAAATTAAGTTAAGTTAAATTACAAAAAATTATAATACATTAAATTAAATTAAATTCATTAATTGAAATGAAACAATTAAATTGATATAAAATTGAAATGAAAATGAATTGAAATGAAATTGAAATGAAATTGAAATGAAATTGAAATGAAATTGAAATGAAATTGAAATGAAATTGAAATGAAATTGAAATGAAATTGAAATGAAATTGAAATGAAATTGAAATGAAATTGAAATGAAATTGAAATGAAATTGAAATGAAATTGAAATGAAATTGAAATGAAATTGAAATGAAATTGAAATGAAATTGAAATGAAATTGAAATGAAATTGAAATGAAATTGAAATGAAATTGAAATGAAATTGAAATGAAATTGAAATGAAATTGAAATGAAATTGAAATGAAATTGAAATGAAATTGAAATGAAATTGAAATGAAATTGAAATGAAATTGAAATGAAATTGAAATGAAATTGAAATGAAATTGAAATGAAATTGAAATGAAATTGAAATGAAATTGAAATGAAATTGAAATGAAATTGAAATGAAATTGAAATGAAATTGAAATGAAATTGAAATGAAATTGAAATGAAATTGAAATGAAATTGAAATGAAATTGAAATGAAATTGAAATGAAATTGAAATGAAATTGAAATGAAATTGAAATGAAATTGAAATGAAATTGAAATGAAATTGAAATGAAATTGAAATGAAATTGAAATGAAATTGAAATGAAATTGAAATGAAATTGAAATGAAATTGAAATGAAATTGAAATGAAATTGAAATGAAATTGAAATGAAATTGAAATGAAATTGAAATGAAATTGAAATGAAATTGAAATGAAATTGAAATGAAATTGAAATGAAATTGAAATGAAATTGAAATGAAATTGAAATGAAATTGAAATGAAATTGAAATGAAATTGAAATGAAATTGAAATGAAATTGAAATGAAATTGAAATGAAATTGAAATGAAATTGAAATGAAATTGAAATGAAATTGAAATGAAATTGAAATGAAATTGAAATGAAATTGAAATGAAATTGAAATGAAATTGAAATGAAATTGAAATGAAATTGAAATGAAATTGAAATGAAATTGAAATGAAATTGAAATGAAATTGAAATGAAATTGAAATGAAATTGAAATGAAATTGAAATGAAATTGAAATGAAATTGAAATGAAATTGAAATGAAATTGAAATGAAATTGAAATGAAATTGAAATGAAATTGAAATGAAATTGAAATGAAATTGAAATGAAATTGAAATGAAATTGAAATGAAATTGAAATGAAATTGAAATTGAAATTGAAATTGAAATGAAATTGAAATGAAATTGAAATGAAATTGAAATGAAATTGAAATGAAATTGAAATGAAATTGAAATGAAATTGAAATGAAATTGAAATGAAATTGAAATGAAATTGAAATGAAATTGAAATGAAATTGAAATGAAATTGAAATGAAATTGAAATGAAATTGAAATGAAATTGAAATGAAATTGAAATGAAATTGAAATGAAATTGAAATGAAATTGAAATGAAATTGAAATGAAATTGAAATGAAATTGAAATGAAATTGAAATGAAATTGAAATGAAATTGAAATGAAATTGAAATGAAATTGAAATGAAATTGAAATGAAATTGAAATGAAATTGAAATGAAATTGAAATGAAATTGAAATGAAATTGAAATGAAATTGAAATGAAATTGAAATGAAATTGAAATGAAATTGAAATGAAATTGAAATGAAATTGAAATGAAATTGAAATGAAATTGAAATGAAATTGAAATGAAATTGAAATGAAATTGAAATGAAATTGAAATGAAATTGAAATGAAATTGAAATGAAATTGAAATGAAATTGAAATGAAATTGAAATGAAATTGAAATGAAATTGAAATGAAATTGAAATGAAATTGAAATGAAATTGAAATGAAATTGAAATGAAATTGAAATGAAATTGAAATGAAATTGAAATGAAATTGAAATGAAATTGAAATGAAATTGAAATGAAATTGAAATGAAATTGAAATGAAATTGAAATGAAATTGAAATGAAATTGAAATGAAATTGAAATGAAATTGAAATGAAATTGAAATGAAATTGAAATGAAATTGAAATGAAATTGAAATGAAATTGAAATGAAATTGAAATGAAATTGAAATGAAATTGAAATGAAATTGAAATGAAATTGAAATGAAATTGAAATGAAATTGAAATGAAATTGAAATGAAATTGAAATGAAATTGAAATGAAATTGAAATGAAATTGAAATGAAATTGAAATGAAATTGAAATGAAAATGAAATGAAATTTAAATGAAATTGAAATGAAATTGAAATGAAATTTAAATGAAATTTAAATGAAATTAAAATGAAATTGAAATGAAATTGAAATTTAAGTGAAATGCAAGTGAAGTGCAATTGAATAAAAAAAATGAAATTGAAATGCAACTAAACTGAAATGAAAATTTTTATGCAATCTACAACAAAATATTTGCAATGAACCGCAAAATATGTATTCATATCATGACTTCGTTTTATGCCAATTCAGCATTTTCAAAGTCAGAACTTTCACATTTCTCAACATTTTAAAGACAAATAAGCTGTTTTAAGCTTTTATGCATTGATTGTTTTGCTTTACTTCTTAACATTTTAAATGATGCCGCCTCCAACTTTGAATTCAATGAAGCTTCACCTCAAATACATTCATTTTAACAACAACAACAATAGCGACAACGACAATAACAACAATAAAATTAACTTTTAGTCCGTCTTGTACAACAAAAGCAACAAAAAGACTTTGAATTGATTTACGTAAGCTTTACATTGAACTTTATGCAGCGCATATTTGTAGCTTCCGCTGCTTACTTTGCTTCTTTTGCTTCCGCTGTGACTTCAACAACTACTTTGTTTGCTATTGACCGACCACAGCAACGTGTGGCGCATCTGTAATGAACAATAAGTATTTTTTTTTTGTTTTTTATTTTGGTAAAAAACATTATTGAAAATTAACCAAAACAAATAAGAAAAAAAATTGCACTTTTAACACTTTCCCTTGTTGTGTTTTTGTTGCTGTTACTTAGTTTATTTTTGTTAAATTACCTGGCTTTTTTTTCTATTGTTGCTGCTCTACACTTATTAACAATAGTAATAATAATACCGTTGCGCATCATTAGCAGCACATTTGTAAGTAGTTGGCAACGCTAACTAATGTTTGCTCAAGTGACTTCATTTATTTCTTTCGTTTGGCATTCAAAATGAAGTTGTATGCATAAAATGAGGAAAAAATTAACTTTTTTTCCTATTTTTTCGGCAATGTTGCCAATTTTAAACGCTTAAAAATCAGCTGTTTTTAATTTATTGTTTTTTATATGAAACTTTGATTAAAATTACATAAATTCTCAATTTAACTTATCTAACTTAAACTCATTTATGACAATTACACAATTTTACAACCATATCGACAATGCATAAAAAAAATTGCAATCACATTATTTTATGTGATAATGTTTTCAATGGGATAAAACAAGAAAAAATAACATAAAAATAATCAGGCGATTATCTAACCACAGCAACAGCCAGCAACATGCAACAAAACCACGCATTACAACAGCCAAAGCGACGATATGAATTTTCTAGAGTTTAAGAGCAGAAAACTGCAATAGACACAACAACAATTACAACAGCAACATAACTTAAAACGTGGCCAAGCGAAGAACAAGTTTTTCAAAGTTTTCCGCAAAGTTATGAAAACTTTGCTTAACAGCCACAGCCACGAGAACAGCAACAACAAAACTGCACGAACACAAGATCAAGCAGCAGGACAAGCAACAGCTGAGTTGAAAATTTGTGATTGGTTGCAATAACAACCGCACCAGCAACAATAACAACAACAACACAACAATTAATGATCATGGACTGTGAAAGAAAAATTAAAGAAGAATGCAATGTTGCAACAACATGAACAGCAACGCCAGTGAATTGCAATCTATTGATTATATAACTATAACAGCTTCAACTTAGCAGGAAAATGTGACATACCCGCCACGCAAAACATGCTCGACCGACAAACGACGTGTTTTTCTTTTATTTCTAGAGTCAAAGCTAGTTAGATCAGCAGCAACATGTAACCAAAACTGCAACACCAACAACAACAACAACAATGTGCACTTTTACTGCCTGCACAACTGAAAGTAAAAACTAAGCCAACTACATTTGCCACAAAAACAACAACAACAACAACATGCAATTGATCGCATTGCATGCAGCGATGCTATAAAAAGGAAAACTCGATTTGCAGGCTATTATTTAATAGCAAGCAGCAACAATAACAACAACAACAAGTGGATTAATAGCAACTGTGTGGAAAAGTTGGAAAATTAAACCAACGACCGCTCCACGACCACAACAACAAAACAGCTACAACAACAACAACAACGATCTCCAGTCTTGTCTGTTTGCAGTTTTTCCTCTGCCTTCTTCTGCCTTGTTTTTCTTTAACTGCTTGTTTTACCGCGCGCTAGCTTTGCTTATGCAATAGTTTTGATTTTTTTTTTTTTAATATCTAACATGTTGTGGGACTTTTGCTACACTGAAAAAATTATAGTTATTTTCCTTTCTTTGTTCAATTCTTAAATATCTTTATTTTATATAAAAACACGAATTTTTATAAAAATTTAGCTTTAAAAAAATGATACAAAAATTTCTTAATAAATTATATCAGTCTGTGTATCTGTATCTACTATGCTGTATCAGTAAAGATAAAACTTAAACAGATACAGATAAACAGATACAGATACAGATACAGAAACAGATACAGATACAGATACAGATACAGATACAGATACAGATACAGATACAGATACAGATACAGATACAGATACAGATACAGATACAGATACAGATACAGATACAGATACAGATACATATACAGATACAGATACAGATACAGATACAGATACAGATACAGATACAGATACAGATACAGATACAGATACAGATACAGATACAGATACAGATACAGATACAGATACAGATACAGATACAGATACAGATACAGATACAGATACAGATACAGATACAGATACAGATACAGATACAGATACAGATACAGATACAGATACAGATACAGATACAGATACAGATACAGATACAGATACAGATACAGATACAGATACAGATACAGATACAGATACAGATACAGATACAGATACAGATACAGATACAGATACAGATACAGATACAGATACAGATACAGATACAGATACAGATGCAGAAACAGATACAGATACAGATACAGATACAGATACAGATACAGATACAGATACAGATACAGATACAGATACAGATACAGATACAGATACAGATACAGATACAGATACAGATACAGATACAGATACAGATACAGATACAGATACAGATACAGATACAGATACAGATACAGATACAGATACAGATACAGATACAGATACAGATACAGATACAGATACAGATACAGATACAGATACAGATACAGATACAGATACAGATACAGATACAGATACAGATACAGATACAGATACAGATATAGATACAGATACAGATACAGATACAGATACAGATACAGATACAGATACAGATACAGATACATATACAGATACAGATACAGATACAGATACAGATACAGATGCAGATACAGATACAGATACAGATACAGATACAGATACAGATACAGATACAGATACAGATACAGATACAGATACAGATACAGATACAGATACAGATACAGATACAGATACAGATACAGATACAGATACAGATACAGATACAGATACAGATACAGATACAGATACAGATACAGATACAGATACAGATACAGATACAGATACAGATACAGATGCAGATACAGATACAGATACAGATACAGATACAGATGCAGATACAGATACAGATACAGATACAGATACAGATACAGATACAGATACAGATACAGATACAGATACAGATACAGATACAGATACATATACAAATACAGATTCAGATACAGATATAGACACAGATCTATCTTCTATCTTCTATCTTCTATCTTCTATCTTCTATCTTCTATCTTCTATCTTCTATCTTCTATCTTCTATCTTCTATCTTCTATCTTCTATCTTCTATCTTCTATCTTCTATCTTCTATCTTCTATCTTCTATCTTCTATCTTCTATCTTCTATCTTCTATCTTCTATCTTCTATCTTCTATCTTCTATCTTCTATCTTCTATCTTCTATCTTCTATCTTCTATCTTCTATCTTCTATCTTCTATCTTCTATCTTCTATCTTCTATCTTCTATCTTCTATCTTCTATCTTCTATCTTCTATCTTCTATCTTCTATCTTCTATCTTCTATCTTCTATCTTCTATCTTCTATCTTCTATCTTCTATCTTCTATCTTCTATCTTCTATCTTCTATCTTCTATCTTCTATCTTCTATCTTCTATCTTCTATCTTCTATCTTCTATCTTCTATCTTCTATCTTCTATCTTCTATCTTCTATCTTCTATCTTCTATCTTCTATCTTCTATCTTCTATCTTCTATCTTTTATCTTCTATCTGTCTGTGTATCTGTATCTGTATCTGTATCATTATCTGTATCTGTATCTGTGTCTGTATCTGTATCTGTATCTGTATCTGTATCTGTATCTGTACCTGTATCTGTATCTGTATCTGTATCTGTATCTGTATCTGTATCTGTATCTGTATCTGTATCTGTATCTTTATCTGTTTCTGTATCCGATGTATCTGTATCTGTATCTGTATCTGTATCTGTATCTGTATCTGTATCTGTATCTGTATCTGTATCTGTATCTGTATCTGTATCTGTATCCGTATCTGTATCTGTATCTGTATCTGTATCTGTATCTGTATCTGTATCTGTATCTTTATCTGTATCTGTATCTGTATCTGTATCTGTAACTGTATCTTCTTTCTTAATCTTGTATCTTGTATCTTGTATCTCGTATCTTGTATCTTGTATCTGGTATCTTCTATCTTTATCTTGTATCTTGTATCTTGTATCTTGTATCTTGTATCTTGTATCTTGTATCTTGTATCTTGTATCTTGTATCTTGTATCTTGTATCTTGTATCTTATATCTTGTATCTTGTATCTTGTATATTGTATCTTGTATCTTGTATCTTGTATCTTGTATCTTGTATCTTGTATCTTGTATCTTGTATCTTGTATCTTGTATCTTGTATCTTGTATCTTGTATCTTGTATCTTGTATCTTGTATCTTGTATCTTGTATCTTGTATCTTGTATCTTGTATCTTATATCTTGTATCTTGTATCTTGTATATTGTATCTTGTATCTTGTATCTTGTATCTTGTATCTTGTATCTTGTATCTTGCATCTTGTATCTTGTATCTTGTATCTTGTATCTTGTATCTTGTATCTTGTATCTTGTATCTTGTATCTTGTATCTTGTATCTTGTATCTTGTATCTTGTATCTTGTATCTTGTATCTTGTATCTTGTATCTTGTATCTTGTATCTTGTATCTTGTATCTTGTATCTTGTATCTTGTATCTTGTATCTTGTATCTTGTATCTTGTATCTTGTATCTTGTTTCTTGTATCTTGTATCTTGTATCTTGTATCTTGTATCTTGTATCTTGCATCTTGCATCTTGCAGCTTGCATCTTTTACTTAGTCACATGTATCTTCGTCTTTTATCTTGTATCTTGTATTTTGTATTATTATTTTTTTTTGTATCTTGTATGTTTGTTCTTGAATATTGTATCTTTATCTTGATTCATGTATAATGTTTTGCAGCTGTTAGTGTATCTTGGTTACTTGGATCTTCGCGTTGTAGCTTGTATTTTTTACAACTTTTGATATAATTTTCTTCTTCGAGTTTTAATCTTTTTGTTTCTATTTTTTAACTTTAACCACACAGATTGTGTCTTTTATCGCACACATGTTATTGGACTGCAACTGTGTTTTGTATTTATAACTAGTCTTAGTACTTTTTATCGCCAAATGCTCTTTTTTGTTTTTTTTTTTTTTCTATTAATGTTTTTCAAAGACTTATTTTTGATATTTTCTATTTTGGTCTTAAAGTTTTAATCTTTTTTTTTAATTTTTTTTAATGAAAAACTATGAGTTGCATTTTAATAATAATGACAACCATTTCGCACTAATTAACCTACTTTCTACGTGTTGTTGTAGTTTTTCTTGCAGTGCGCTGCAGAAAATTGACTTTCTGTTATATAAGCGGCAATATTTTATAGCTACTACTTGCAACTGCAACAAGCAGCAACAACAACAACATCGTTAAGTCAGATTGTGCAACAAAAATTGTTGGCACAAGAAAAATGTTCATGACGATCATCGTCGTTGAACGTGAAAAGCGGAAAAGTTTTAGTTTTATTACAATATTTGCGATATGCCATGTTAACTGCAATGCGCTGCAACAACAGCTACGACGACGTATTACTGAGCGGCAGCAACATGAGCCGCATGGCATAAAATATGTGCTCATAACAGTAGCAGCAACAACAAAGATGCATGGAAAATTATATTTAAGCTTATGTAAGAGGAAAACCTTTAATGCAAGGCAGCAGCACAGAAAAGCACACACACACATACACAGAGAATCGAACTGATCATTGCGCTTGTATTGCATGTTGCACAATCAGCCAGCAACATATGGACAACAAAACGGAGTTCATAGAGTCGATCGCTCGTTTGTTATATGACTTTTTGATGGTTATTGTTGTTGTTGTTGTTGTAGTCTTTGGTGCAGCTTTATTAGAGGTCTTAACCTAGGTTTTTAGCTGTTTTATCTTGTCTTATTGTTGTTGTTGTTATTTTCGTGAAGGATCTTTGTTTATTGTAATTGTTATTGCTAGTATTTTAAGCATAAAAGCTTGAAGGCTTTGAGGAAATGTTTTCACAGTTATTGCAAAAATATAAAAATTTATTACATAATCATTGTTTTTTAATAAAATATATTAACATATTTTTTTATGTTAGAGAAAGTACAGGTTTATGTAGTCTTTAAATTTATTTTGTTGGCTGAGTACAAAATAACTATTTGAATAACTATTTTGTGCGATGTTAATGTTTAAATAATCAACTAAGTTACTTATTTTTATTACTTCCAATTTTCTTTTATGATATTTTTAAATATTTAAAAAATTTTTATGATGTGACATTTGGTTTTAAAAAATCTAATCTATTACATATTAATAAAGGTGCACTTAATGTTGACTCTGGCAACTTTTAGAAATTAACTAAAAATTGTGTTTTGCAATTAAAACAGAGTTTTAAAATAATAGAGCTTAAAAAAAATCATTATTTTAAGGCCCAAATGTATAAAAGTTTAAACTTTAAAAGTATTACTTACTTAACTTTATTCTGGCTGAATGTGATGTTGAAGCAGTGGTGAGCGGCTTACATACCTGAAATGAAAAAACAAAAAGAGAGTTAAATTGAGAAATGCACTCAACATTA
This sequence comes from Tetanocera ferruginea, assembly GCA_958299015.1. NCBI lineage: Eukaryota > Metazoa > Arthropoda > Insecta > Diptera > Sciomyzidae > Tetanocera > Tetanocera ferruginea. The sequence continues at coordinate 132,242,726 of OY282643.1, read as the reverse complement.
TAAAATAATTTTAAAATAAAAATTCTTGGTCCATTTCATAAAGTCTTAGTCCATTGGTTAAGTTGCTTTCTTTAAATAAATTGATTTTTAAATCTGTAGAAGTAACAAAAACTTACATAACAAAAAAATCAAAATAATTTTTTCTGTTCTGATAAAACTATAAAAAATGTTTTCAAAACTTCAAAATTATATTTCCCCAAAAAAAAAAAAAAAAAAACACCAACCTTGATATTTTTTAAATTATTTGCAAATCAGTTCGTATAAAACAAAAACAATACAAATAAAATCAACAAAACAAAAACAAAGAAAGCAGCAGGCAGCGTAAGCAGCTGATGATTGATTTTCTTATATAAACACATGTATTTTTCTACTTATAATTTATTTTTTTGTGACTTTATTAAAAAAGTGACAAAATCCAACCTTAGATATTCATTCAGCGCACGATATATCTGATATTTTAGTATATATATTATTTTTGAACGATGAGTATTAGAGGCTGTAGGTATACCCTAAAGTATTCGTCAAAAAAGTTTCATAGCCTTGAAAAAATCTTTTAAAACGACCCCATACAAACAGCGCTGTAAGACGTAATTCTACGTCAAAAATTAGAATATTTTTGCTAGCAATTTTTGTTATAAAATATTTAATTATGTTTTAACAAAACAAAAACAAAAATTTTAAAAAAATTAAAAAAAAATTCTGAAAATTCAAAAAATTACAGGCAGGTAAAGTGGTGAGCTAGGGGGGGGGGGGAGGGGGGTAAACAATAAGGATGCGTCCTTCTTGACATGATTTTTAGCTCTTATTTTGATCTGAGGAAGATTAGAAAAAAGTTTCTTTATGAGTAAGAATGTCGCTATGGCCTGTGCTACGTAATTTAAAAACAATTTAATTAATTATTAAATTTAAAAACAAAATTATTTACAAAATGGCGGCTGTTTGAAAACTAAGTGATTACTTGCTTTTTTTCAAAACTTTGAATTTTTTAAAAATAGTAAAAAATAATATAATAATAGTGATAGTTATTTAGTTCCAACCATAGAAGGATATATAAAAAAAGGTCAACACCATTTTCAAGTGAATTTTAAGTGAATCGGTTTATTAGAACTTAAGATATCAAGTCAGACGTATTAGAAAAAGTAGTATCGAGAAAAACGCGTATAAAGATTTAAATTTTCACAAATTTTTTTTATTGTTAAATAAAAATAGTTATCTTTTAAAAAAATTACTACTAAAAATATTCTTAGTTTTTTTCAATGAATATTAAAAAGCCAATTAAAATTCGAAACCCTAGACTTCGAGTCTTAAAAATTTTCAATTTCACCGCCTTAAAAAATACACTTTTCAGAAGAAAACAAATAAAATAAAATTTGTTTTAATGACTGTATATTTTGCATTTTTTTTTTTCACTTTAAGAATCCAACCAAAATTTTTTATCCCTAGACTAGAATACCACTTTAAAAAATAAAAAAAAATGTTTTTTAAATGTTTTTTATTAATATTTTGTTTTTTATATATTTTTTATATATATTTATTATAAATTTTTTAATACATATATAATTTTTTTATATATATTTTATATACATTTTTTAATACATATATTATTTTTACTGAATATTTTGGTTTTTTTAATTTTTGTTTTTAGTTTAATTTAAAAAAAAACACCTATAATTTGTGCCCCTAGACTTGCAAACCGCTTTAAAAAATAAACTTTTTAAAAATTATAAAGCTTTTTTAAGTGTTTTTTTAATTGTTTTAAAGGTTCGTATTAATATGGTTTTTGTATAGAAATTTTTTAAAATTTTTATATTCTTACTAAATAGTTTGTTTTTTAAATTAAAAAATAAGAGAAAAAATTTATTTTGAATGTTTTTTATTACTTTTAATAATTTTATATTTTACAATATATTTTTTGTATATTTATTTTCATTATATATATTTTTTTTTTAATTTTTTTTTAGTTCAATTTAAAAAACCACCTGTTTGTGCTCCTGGACTAGAGAACTGCTTTAAAAATATACTTTTAAGAAAAAAAAAAAAATAAAACAAAATTTCTTTTAAATTTTTTTTATTAATATTTTGTTTTTTTTTATATAGTTATTACATAGTTATTTTTGAATATTTTTATATTTACTGAATATTTTGTTTTTCTTCAATTAATTTTTTTTGTTCAATTTAAAAAACTATCTTAAATTTTTACCGCTTTAAAAAAAATACACTTTTAAGAAAAAGTAAAATAAAATAAAATATCTTTCTAGTGTTTTTTTTAATTTTTTGGTTTTATGTATATTTTTTAATATTTTAATGTTTACTGAACATTTTGTTTTTTTTTTTTAATTTTTTGTTTTAGTTTAATTTAAAAATAAAAATAATAAAATTATTTTTAAATAATATGAAAATTAATACATTTTGTTTACAAATTAAATAAAATATATTTTTAATGTTTTTGTTTGACATTTTGTTTATTAATATTATTATTTTTACTGAATATTTTTTTTTTTAATTTTTTGTAGTTTAATTAAAAAACCAGCCAACATTTTCATCCCTAGATTAGAATACCGCCTTAATAAATACACTTTTAAGAAAAAACAAAATTAAATAAAATGTATGTTTAATGTTTTGTATTAAGTAACTGAATATTTTGTTTTTAGTTTAGTTTAAAAATAAAAATAATAAAATTTTTTTAAATAACATAAAATTTAGTATTTTTTTTTTTTAATTGAACCTAAATTCATTTATATTAATATTTTGTTTTTTAAATACTTTATGTTTTACTAAATGTTTTGTTTTTTTTTTCGTTTTTTAAAAGATCGATTTAAAAACCCGCAACATTTGTGCCTCTAAAACCACTTTAAAATATACACATTTTTTAAAAAAAAAATTTTTTAATGTTTTCGAATTTTTTTTTATTGTTTTTATTAATATTGTTTTTTATATTATTTTTTTTATTTTTAATGAATACTTTGTCTTACAAGTTCAATTTAAAAAACCACCTAAAATTTGTACCCGTAGACTAGAATAACGCTTTTAAAAATGCACTTAAGAAAAAATAAAATAAAATAAAATTTTTTTTAATGTTTTTTATATTTTTATACAGTTTTTTTAAATATTTTCTTTTGTACTGAATACTTTGTTTTTTTACCTTTTTTTATTTTAGTCCAATTTAAAAAAACATCTTAAAGTCGTACCCTTTGACTAGAATACCGCTTTAAAAAATACACTTTTAAGAAAAAAAAAAAAATACAATAAAATAAATTTTATTTTTAATATTTTTATAAATATTTTATTTTTTTTTAATGTTTTTTTGTATATATATTTTACTGAAAAATTTTATTTGTAATGTTTTTTATTAATATTTTGTTTTTTTTTATATTTGCTTTTTAATATTTTTTAATGTTTGTTTTTTACATATTTTTATTTTTACTGAATACTTTATGGTTTTTTTAATTTGTGTTTGAAGTTCAATTTAAAACTACTTAAAATTTGTGACCCTAGACTAGAATACCTTTTTAAAAAAAATACTTTTAAGAAAAAAAAATTGTTTTTTAATGTTTTTTACAAATTTTCTTTTTATGTATTTTTTATATCATTTTTTTTTATAAATTTTTGTTTTAAATAATTTTTGTAATTGTCTTACTGGTTTCATTTAAATGTTTTATTTTTATATAATTTTTTTAATTTTTTATTAATTTTATAACAATTGTATATGATATAAACATTTTGTTGTTCCGGCAACATGTTGCTTACCCCTACATGTATCTCCATAACGCTTGCAATAGTTGCACTAGAGCAGTTGTAACGTAGCACAACAACAATATCTGCCAACATGCAGCTAAATTAGTTTTGTTGTAAAAGCTTTTTCCACACTTAACCAAATGCAAGCTTAATTTTTCGCTCGCTCGCTCACATGCTCACTCTCATTTTCATTAATAATTTTTAAGCGCTCTCTACTCTGCTCGGCTTTCTTGCCTGCCTGCCTGTATGGCATACTAGCTTAAATTGTTGATATTATCTAGTTGCATGTTGTTGTTATTGAGCTCTTCATTATTGTTTTTGTTCTTTTCATTTTTTTTTTTTAAATAAATTGTCTAAAGTTTGCTCTGCTCTCTAACATTTTCTATGTCGTCGTCGTAGTTGTCGTTGATGCTGTTGTTGCCTTTGCTGATGTCTGGCGTGCCTTGTTGTAGTTGTTGTTGTTGGTGTTGTTGGAATTGCTATCGTGTTATTGTACGTTGCTATTGCAACTGCAACAACGACCTCCTGCAGGTCTTTGACCCGTGCAAGCAGCAATCGTTCGTTTATTCGTTCGTTCGTACGTTTGTTGGTTCGTAAAATTTGCTTGCTCGTTAATTCGTGCGTTCGTAAGTTTATTCGTTGATGCAATCGCTGTCGTCGGCTTGTAAGCTTTATTTTTTTTATGTTGTTGTTGTTTTTGTTATTGTTGTTGTTGCTGTTGTTTTTCCTTCTAACTTTCAATGTGGTTGGTCTAACGTTGTAGTTGCTATCGTTTAATATTTGTTGTTGTTTTTCTTTCGTTCCGAAACTAGGTTAGTTTGGTGTTCCGTCTATGTTCGTTTGGTTGTTGTCTGTGTAATCGTTTGTTCGTTCGTGCGTTGGTTCGTTGGAGTTGCTTGTTTGTCTGTCTGTCTGTCGCGCGTTGTGCATCTTGTTGTGCATCGCCCCTGCCACCCACTCACCAGCTTTTCGTGAAAACAAAAACTCTCTTCATCTCATATATTCTCTCTCTCTCTCTCTCTTTCTCTCTCTTTCACTCTCTGTTGATAGACTGCCTGCCTGTTAGGGTCTATCACTAGGAAACTTTGAATTTTTAATTTCATTTTCATGCATTTCAAGTGGCTAGAAACTAGTGGGGGGAGGGGGAGCGGCAGGGGGTGGCGATATGGCCACCATGATGGTCGTTGGAATCCGCTGTCATATAAAATACTGTTGTTGCTGTTGAATGTTTGTTGTTGCTAAGGTGTGCTTTCTGAATGAGTGTGTTTGACTTTTTAAGCATCTGCTCGTTGTTGGTATGGCAGCTGGAGTTGCTAGAGCCCACCTAATATTTTCCGTCTTATTCCCTGTTATTTTATTTCAGTTTTACCTCATCAAAAAGTTTGAAAATTATATATTTTTGGCATTAGAAGATATTATTTCACACGCAAAATGAATGCAATAGTTTTTTCTTTAAGTTTTTTTGGTCAATGGCGCATACTTTGGAATAAGAAGAAGAAACAATTTTTTGAGTCCTGTGAACCTCGTTTTATTATTACAGTTCCGGTATAAGCTTTCAGTGAAGACATAAAAACAAAAAAATTTGTCGTTCCGAATGGACATTATTTTTTTATCAAAACCACTCATGCGCTTTTTGGAAAATATATTTTTTTTGTTTTTTATTTAATAAAGCTTTATACTTAATCTAATACAATTTAGTACATTTTCGTAAATGACAAAATACTACCGAACTTGTCAAAAAATTCAACATGCTTGAATACCCTTAATGAAATATGTTATTTATTAATAACCTATCGTTAAATATCAGTTCAATTTGTTTCTAAGACAGAGTTCTTTTTTGCTCCCTTCTCCGTCCATTTTCTGCTTTCATGCCCAACGTTTACTCAATCCCAGCAAAAATGAGCTTATTTCATATGAACTCAAATCATTTGAAAATATTTTAGAATAACTTTTTAAATTACAATTAAATGAATAAACACACATTCATACAATCAACAGCTACAACAAAAAGAACAACAACTTAATCCCTTCTTTTCAAAATGTTTCCAATTACAAGCTCATATAGAACATGCCGATAACATGACCGTCGCAACTAAAGGTCTGTCGTTTGCTACTTCTGTTCCAACCCTTCTTTCCACCCACCAAAGTCTTTCCTCACACTATCATTGCATTCGTCTGTATTTCTTAAACTTACATAGACCAATATTTCAATATTTGTGTGTAGATACTAAAATAAGTAACAGTCAATATTGTAAAAAAATTGTATAAAAGAAAAAAAATTCTTTAGAAAAAAAACAAAAAAATAAAAGTGAACAAGACTTATATATGTATGAGCAGCGAAATAAATAGGTTAAAAGTCCAAAGAACTGACATATTGTAAAGAAACTAAAAACAGATGTAGCAGCAAAAGAAAACGAAGTTCTCGATGAAGAAGCCAGCAGTAGAAGAAGTAGGAGAAGAAGTAACGCATTTTTATTGTATATAAAGTTCATAGCTTAGCGTTAGATATACATATATATACATATTTATTAATAAAAAAACAGCGTCAAGATAATGTTGAGCACACTAAGGGGGCTGTATACAGAAAATTTCAGGGAAGACAAAAGCAAACTTTCTTGTTTCTTAACGGAGGACATGTCATTGGCCGTTTTTTTAAATTGACTTTTTTATACAATTTTGTATTTTAGTAAATATTCTTAAGATTCTAAAAAAATTTCATGGAAAAATTTTACGGGTTCAAAAGTTACAGCCGGATAAGTTAGAGCGCATTTTTATATTTCCTTGCATTTTTCTTTGTTCACAAACTATGAACGCGTTTATCTCGAAACCATGTTTTTCGTACTGGTTGCTGCACTAGCGGGTTCATTTTTGACGAATTTTTTTTTTGTGTGCTTTTTTAAACTTGATTCGCTATCGTACGACACTAGCTTTTTTTAATTTTTTTTCGATTTTTTATGAATTTTTAAAATCAAAATTTTTTTTTCGAAAAAACACACTTTCATATTTTGAACATCACCAAAAATTGAAAAAAAATTTAAAAAAAGCTCCTGTCATACAATAACCAATTTTGTTAAGATTTAAAAAAAGTCCTTTGTTTCAGCGCTGCAAACGAGGCCCCGTTTTTTTGTCTGCCAAAAAATTTTGGAAAAATGCTCCTTAAGATCAAACCAATCAATAAAAAAAAAAATAATAGTTTTTTATAGATTTAAACTTTTCCATTAAAAAAATTGATAATATCTCGTTTTGACATGACAAGTTTGCATCTTATCGAACGGCTTTCAAAACAGTTGGGAATAAAAATGAACCAAAGTTGCATTGAATTCTTACTCGCTCAGTATAGATAACTCTGTGGTCTCTTTACCAAAAATATTACAAGCATAATGATCACAATACAAAAGCCTAAAAAAAATAACATCTTTACCCTTACATTTAAGAATGCCATAGCTTGTATCAAAACAGCGATACTACTGTGTTTTTTACAATTAAAATCAAGGAAAACAAAGTATATCAAAAATTACATTAGCAGCCTCCACCAAGGTTTTTGACAGCATCAGAACATTTTCTCAAGATATTAAACAGCCAACTGAAATATACTGAAAATACTTCTCATAGTGAATTTTTTATCAAAATAAAGGGAAAATTTTTCATTTTCAATAAATTTTTCTCTATAAATTAGAAAATTTGTGCGAAAAATACTTTTAATTCTAAGAGACATTGAACGAGTATCATTTCCCACGAGTGAAGAAATATTTTTTCGAAAATTTGAAAATTTATTCTAATTGAAGAATATTTTATATTAGATTATAATTCTTAAAAAACATATTTTACAAGTACACTAGAGCCCCGACTTGCGTCGTCCCGATTTGCGTCGTTTCGATTTGCGTCGCTTTTTAAAAACTGGAAAAATTCGATTTGCGTCGTTGCAATTTCAAGTTGCGTCGGTCCGAGTTGCGTCGTTTTGACCCCGATTTGCGTCGCACAGTGTGTCCGCTATACTGAGAGAGTGATAAAAAGTAAAAAATGCAAAAACATAATAGATCATTGGTTTGTGGCTTATTCTCAACTACAATAATGAGGCTACAAAGTACCGTTATTATTTTGCTTCTAACTTACTTCATCTCCCTGTACTCAGTTAGATATTAACGCGATCGCGAAGTGTGCGCTCCAAATAGTCTCAATAAGAGCAAACTTGCAGTGTTTTTAAACAGCTTTAAAATAAAAACTACTGTGAATATTTAAAAAAACTAAAATGTAGGATCAAGCATCAGGTATGTACTTAATAAATTCGAAAAGATTGTATTAAAAAAAAATAAGGGACTCATTTTTAAAAGTCGCGTAAAATACATGCTTAAAAAACAAAAAAAAATAAATTGCATTTCTCAAAAAGTAAGCTTATAGTTTGTATTCAACTGAGATAAAACAAATATTTTTATGAAGTTCCATTCAGCAAACATTCTCATTTTATAATTCCAAAAAACTTGTTGCCACATTTTGCCCCTTTTGCATACTTTAAACTTTTAATAAGTTTGTAAAACTCGCCGAAATCATTTTTTTTTTCATTGAAATAACATTTTTTTGCAGGTTCTTGTTCAAACAATATTTTCTTAACAAGAGTGGCTTTTTTCAAATATTGAAAGAAAATACTTCTCAAAGCTGCGGAGAAAAATTAAGGGTTATAAAAGAACGTAATAAACAGCACAAGGTGCTCTAATGGTAAAGAAAAAAAATCTGATAAAAACGATAAGACAATTTATACCGCAATACAAAAAGAAGTAGAAAGCAAGTAATAGATTTGAAGAGAGATTCATAAACAATAATAAATACTGGCTTTAACGCTTAGGGAAAAAGCAAGGGTCGTCCAAAAAAAATATTAATAATAATAATACTAATAATAATAATAATAATAATAATAAAAATAATAATAATAATAATAATAATAATAATAATAAAAATAATAATAATAATAATAATAATAATAATAATAATAATAATAATAATAATAATAATAATAATAATAATAATAATAATAATAATAATAATAATAATAATACTAATAATAATAATAATAATAATAATAATAATAATAAAAATAATAATAATAATAAAAATAATAATAATAATAATAATAATAATAATAATAATAATAATAATAATAATAATAATAATAATAATAATAAAAATAATAATAATTAAAATAATAATAATAAAAATAATAGACGATTAATGACATGATTAATGACATACTAATGAGATTTTAATATAGACGATCTGATCGTATGTCATTAATCATGTTTAAATCTAGTTAGTAACGAATAATGTTAAATTAAAAAAAAAAACAACAGTTAAGAACTCGCTCATTTTTTAACTCATTTCTCTATACTTTAACTTTCATCACTCACTTATCAAAGAGTATACATTTTGTAAAACCAGTTTATTAGACATCTTCAAATAAACCACACACAAAATATTTTCTCGTCGTTCGTACTTAATTTTTTAACTCATTAAACAATAATAATAATTATAATAATAAAAACTATATAATAAATATTTATTAACATCCCATGTTTTCTTAATAAAAGATAAACTAAAATTGCATACCTTCACATTTTGATTTTGAATTAACTTTAGTTTTATTAAATATTCGGTCAAAGTCAATACAAAGCTTAAAAGCAACTATGGTCGTTAAAGGGTTAATTTTTAAAATCAAAAATAAATCATGATTCTATAATGCTATCCTCAATAAATCAAGCTTGTATATACACAATAAAAAGGCTTAAACACTAAATTAATAATACCATTGCAACATGTTATATTTTGGAAAATACGCACCGCCGCATTGGGTCCGCCATTTTGAATTTTATACTTTTTTTTTTAAATTTTATATAAGCTGCCTCACAAATTCCTCCGTACCAAATTTGGCTTAAATCCAATGAAGGGTTTATTTAATAGCAGTTTTTCGCGATTTGGACACACTGTGCGTCGGTTCGATTTGCGTCGTTTTGATTTCGATTTGCGTCGCTAAAAACGGTTAAATTTTTTACTGGAGCACTGTGGATTACCATTTTTAGCATTTGTAGTGCCAAATTTAGCATCTTTTCTGTCTTTTAGCGTTTTTACAACTTCTGGCAACACTGATCGTCACCTGTACTTTAAGAAGTTTTCAAATAGCGTGAAATAAGGGGAATTTCCTTCTCTTTGTTATATAAGTGGTGCTAAGAACAACTGTCTGGTTGTGGTAAGAATTTAGTGTGTGATTCGCCGGAGTACATTAAGGACGTAAAAAATGAGTCAAAGTAAAAGAAAAGTAATAAGTTTGGAACTAAAATTGGACGTAATAAAACGTTTTAAATCGGGAGAAAAGGCTGTTAATATAGGAAGAGCTCTTGGACTAGCACCTACAACAGTAAGAACAATTTGCAACAGACACAGTGATAAAATAAATCAATTATCAATTTAATTTTTGTTTTGTTCTTAATTTATTGTTTTGTTATTTTTTTATAATAATTATAAACATTTGTTGAAGTAAATGAAATAAATAAAAATGTATTCATACTTGTTTTTTATCAAAAATACAAAATTTGTTGTTTTGTTTTGAATATTTTCCCCAATAAATTAAACTTCAGTGCATTTATATAGAAAAAGGTGATTCGATTTGCGTCGTTTCGATTTGCGTCGCGTTTCTCCGGTCCCCATTACCGACGCAAGTCGGGGCTCTAGTGTATTATTTTTAGAGCTTGATGCCAAATAATTTATTGAAGCCAAACAGGTTGCTACAACAAGAATGTTCTTTGCAGAACAAACCGAGCAGACTAGACCATGGTTTCGTCGGTCGCTACTCCGACTCATAAGTAGTCTCTGTGGCTTATGCAGTCCACTAACTTTGATAAGCTAATAAGCTCAACTGTAGTAAAACCAAAACGGAATTACACAAAAGAAGAATATTTTATTTGAAAAAGAGAAAATTACTATTATCGAAAATAGAGAAATTTTTTATCGGAGAAAAATATGTGATTTTTTCTGAGTGTACATGTGTATTCGCGTAATTCACGTGAGTAGCATTCATTTAGGCATGAGCCGAACTTCTACTAGTACTTTTTAGTTTTTGAAAATGTCTTTTTTCTGCACTTATTAAGAGAAAATTTTAAAATTTTCATACTTATTCAATATAAAGCTAGATTTGAGTTGGCAAATGTGACAAATGTCATACTTCATTCAATTTAATTTTCAATTTTAAGCTTCCCTCTTCAGTCTTATTTTTAATAATGTTTCTCGGAATTTAAAAAAAAAAATTTTCATTTTTAAGCCATCACTTGTTTTTAAATACACTCAGAAACATTAATAAACAAATTGGCATTTAGAGCTGTCAGAGAGTTCTTGAGCTTTGCCTTAAAAACGAATAATCAGCACAATCATGAACAATTTTGCCCTCGGAATTGGAAAAGGGAGTTTTCATTTTTAAAGAAGCAGATGCATACATTAGAGTGTAACGACTTGTATGGGAAAAATCTGACCCCCAATTCTGGTACCAAAATTAAATGGTACATGAAAAATCCTTTCGATTGGTGTACTTTTTTTTTATTTGAACCAATTTTGGCGTCCCGCGAAATGCATTTTTGTGCATTTTTTATCAAATTTTGTAGTGGAGGCCCATTAATGGTTCATTTAAAAAGAAAATCAAGCTTATCAATCCATTCCTTTCATATAAAAACCTAGAACTGCAAATTTTCATCCCTGTTGACAAATGCTCTGACGAGATAAAATAGTTTTTTTCAACGTGAATCTACTTGCTATTTAATATTTTATATGTTTTTATTTATTTATTGTATTTTTAAACTTTTGTTTTTTTTTACTGCTTAATGCAAAAGTAACGTATTTTTTAAGCTATTACAGTTTACCAAATAATAACAACAATTTTTTAAATCCTATAAAGGACTAAAAATTCCTTTTTGTTTCGAATTTCAACCTTTTTGAACGGCCCTCCAACACAGAAAACATTTTTTCTTTTCTTCGTTCTGCAGAAGCAGCAGCCACTGACGTCTCTGTGAAGAGCTTAATATGCTATAACTTGCTAAAAGTTTAAAAATACTTTCATACAAAAAATAAAAACATATCAAATATTAAATAAGAAGTAGATTCACGTTGAAAAAAACTGTTTTATTTCGCCAGAGCATTTGTCAACAGGGATGAAAATTTGCAGTTCTGTGTTTTTATATGAAAGGAATTAATTGATAAGCTTGATTTTCTATTTAAATCAACCATTAATAGGTCTCCAGTACAAAAGTTGATAAAAAATGCACAAAAATGCATTTCGGGGGACGCCAAAATTGGTTCAAATAAAAAAAAAGTACACCAATCGAAAGGATTTTGCGTGTACTATTTAATTTTGGTACCGGAATTGGGGATCAGATTTTAGATACACTCTAGCATACATCCAATTTTTTTTCTGGCACTCATGAATATTGACAAAAAAAAAAAAAAAAAAAGTTGGCCATTTCAGCCCTTGAAAGGACTTTGACCGAGCTTCTTATGATCAATTGTGTTGTGTGTGTTATTAAATGTTTGCACACAATTGACCGAGAACTGGACCTACATGTTTTAAGCCGACTCCGAACGGCTCATGTTCTCAAGAAGCTTTACATTAGGTTTGCCATTGTCTGCAGAGATGTGGTGACCGATCAAAAAAATTTTTTTTATTGAAAAAACTTTTCGCCGCGGCTGGGGATCGAACCCGGGCTCCGAGCATGCTAAGCCACACACTTAACCTGCATGCCACGGTCACCACGGCCACCATGAATATTGACAGTTGATTAAAAAATTTGTATTAAAAATTTTTAAAAAGTTTTTCTGCTTTGTCTTAAAAACAGAAATCCTTTTTCTAATTTTGAGGCAAAAATTTTTCATGATTAGGCTGAATTTATACTGAATATATTGAAATTATACTAAACAACCACTATTTCAATGACAAAAGTAAAATTTTCTATAACAGAGACCTAAGCAAGGCGCTGCTGCAACGCATCGTTTACATGCAGGCACGCCATATTCGTTTTTATTGGTTTTTATATTTTCTAGGCAACATTGTATACTTTTTGTTGTTTTTGTTGTTGTTGTTTTGTTGTTGTTGTAGTTGTTGTACTCATTGTTTGGTTTGCTCCCATCAACAATCTGCAGTTTTGTTTAGATGGCGCGCAGTTCTTTATTTAGAAATTAAAAGTGAAAAACGTAGCCGTTACATGATGGCGGACAACGACAACAACGAAATGCATACAAATAAAGCTAAAGACGCATATACATACACATACACACACGAATACTAATACGGAATGATTTAAACTGGCAGCCTGCAGTGTTGCTGCTTTTCTAACTAGCTACATATTAAGTGGCAACGTGTAGGCACGGGAAGAACTTGGAATTGTTTGGGTGGGGTGGGGGGGGGGGAGAGGAGCAGTTCATAGAAATGTTGTTGTTGTCGGCTGCTGTCATATGTTTTTTGTGTTTTTTCGCTTTTTACATTCTTTTACAGCATTTAAATGAAAAGCTAGAAAAAAGTTGCTGTAGTGTTGTTGGTTGTTTTTTTTTTTTTAGAGGCTTCCAATTTTTTATATATTATGTGTTTTTTTTTTTTTTTTTTTTTTTTGGTCTATCTATCTTTCTAGCTATGTAGCCATAGCTACTCTTCCGACCTAATTTCAAGTTGTGCGCTTGTTTGTTGTTGTTCCTGCTGTTGCTGTTGCTGTGATTTTTAAATTAAACATATTGTTGTTGTAGATTGTTGTTGTTGTTGTAACTAGGAAGTAATTTTGAAGTTATGCAGTTTTTTGTGTGTGTGTTCTTTTTTTTTTTGTTTTTTTGTTTTTTTCTTCTTATTTGTGCATACTTTGCAACGCTTGAATAGCTGCTGTTGTTTTGCTGTCTCTATTTAAAAAAATATAGGCCAACATTCAGCTATTTAAAGCCTCTTCAATGTGCTCCACTCGAGGGTCTTTTATTTATTGTGCTATGTTATTGTTGTTTTTGTTGTTGTTGCATAGAAGTTCCCTTATTTTTTTTTTTTAATTTAATGCCTTTGGTTGAGCTTGATTAAGCAACGTATTGCACTGCATGCTGAGCATTGAACTAATGGCAAATGTTGACAACTTGGCTGATGCTATGTTATACAAAGTGATGGAATGTAAACGCAGTCACAGATCACTTACAACCTACCGCCCACTCCCCCCTCTCCCTTTACACCTACCCACTGCTAATTAATGGCCATTCCGGAAGCGTTTGATTAAAACACAAGAATAGAAAAATAGATACGAAAAAAATAGACAGCTGGTCATAAATTGTGCACGACTTTGAATGTTGAACATTGTATGAAGCTGTTTATAACTCAATCAGTTTATTAAATGTAGGACAGTCTTTTTTATGACGCACAAAAAATATATACTTAAATCAATCACTGTCATGCTTAAAATGTCAAAAAATCTTTGGCAAAAAAAAAAGCAACACACTGTAAAACTATGCTCTCACAAAGCTTTTATGAAGAAAGCTTTAAGATTAAGAACATTTAAATATATTGTATTTTAAAATAAACAAAAAAAAAAATTGGCCATTTCAGCCCTTGAAAGGACTTTGACCGAACTTCTTATGAGCAATTTTGTTGTGTGTGTTATTAAATGTTTGCACAAAATTTTGCATGAACCGACTCCGAACGGCTAAGGTTCATGTTCTCAAGAAGCTTAACATGGCATTTTTTTTTACTCTCTGAGGCTTGCCATTGTCTGCAGAGAGGTAACGGTTGAACAGAAAAATTTATTTTTATTCAAAAACTTATGCCCGAGTTGAGGTTTGAACTTGGAATCCGTTGGTTCGCACGCCACACACTTAGCACTCACGACCACGGCCGCAACATTTTAAAATATTCAAAATATTATTTAAAATAAAAATTCAAATTCTTATAATGTGAAAATCATTGATAATTATCGATTTTAAATCGATATGCAAAAGACTTTAATTTTTTTAAAGAAAAATAAACATTTGATCTATAGAAAAAAAAAAAGCTTTCGTTAATATTTTTGACCCAAAAGTAATCGATAAAAATACGTTTTGAACAGCACAAAATAAACTGCAATCGAACGATAACATAAAAAAATGCTTATGATTGATTGAAATTAAAATTTTTTGTATTGAAAATTATCGATTTTTTTAAAATCGATTTATATTCAATTTTATTGAAAAAGTAAAAAAGTATTTTATTTTCAAATTTTTCGATCGATGTTAAGACAAAAAGCAAAAATTTATCGGCTGAAGGCCACTTAACAATATATTTTTAAACAATATTTTAAATAGATAGATTTTTAGTAAATTTTTATGTTTATGATATTCTTAAATTTTTTTATGTCAAAACCATAAATATGCAAAATTACCGATTTTAATCGAACTGAAATTAT
Source organism: Tetanocera ferruginea (assembly GCA_958299015.1). Classification (NCBI taxonomy): domain Eukaryota; kingdom Metazoa; phylum Arthropoda; class Insecta; order Diptera; family Sciomyzidae; genus Tetanocera; species Tetanocera ferruginea. The sequence continues at coordinate 132,227,562 of OY282643.1, read as the reverse complement.
CAATATTTATGTTTTTACAAATTATCGAATTTTTCAAATTACAACTTTCGATTTATATTATGGCTTATACTAACAAATATCAAACTTATCGATTTATTGAAATGTTGAAAGAGCAATTAAAAATTTTTTGAATCATGAAAGTAATCAAAATTACAGCAAAAAATCGATATTTCAGCGGTATGAAGACTACTAAGGATTTTTTTAAATTTGCAGATGTTTAGTCAAAAGATTTTCGCCAAATATATAAATAAATAAATAACTAAAAATACAATAAATCGCTATGTATAAATACTTGAAAATAAACATAAATGGAACAATGTTTAAAATATCGATATTTGCTTATTTTTTATAAGAAATGTTTAAATAATGTAAAAGAATGTTTAAATAATCGATTCAGAACTAATCGATTCTGAACTTATTTTAATGTTTATGAAAATCGTAAAGTTTTCCCTTTTAAAATTATAAATTGTTATCATTTTTAAAAATACCGATTTTTTTTTACCGAGCTAAAATTATCGATTTTATATTGTTACAAATTATAAATTTTTATTAAGTTAAAACCATCGATTTATATAATTGTTTACAGAAATATATATTAAACTTATCGATTTAGTAAAATGTTTTACAAATTAAAAATTTTCTCGATGAAAGTAATCAAATATTATATTAACGAGTGATCGATATGCAGGAAAAAATCGATACGTCAGCTGCTTAAAGATTACATAGCATTTTTGCTGCAAAAAACTATAAATTTTTATCATTTGCAAATTTTACAATTTTTTATTGAACTGAAATTATCGATTTTTATATTGTTAGAAGTTATCGATTTTAATCAAATCATTGCTTAAAAAATTTTATTATTGCTTAAACAATATATATAAAAATTAGCAATTTAATGCAATACTTTTCAAATTTAATGTTTTCTGAATCAAAGTTATCAAATATTATATTAACGAGTGATCAATCTACAGAAAAAAATCGATATATCAGCTGCATTAAGATTACTAGGGGTTTTTGCTGCGTGTCCCACAGTTTAAGTGTTCTAAAATTTCAGCTGTTAAGTTTCCAAAATAAACCGATAAGTATCATTAAAATACTTTAAAATAAACAATAATGGAACTAAGTTTATTTAAAAAAAACCAATATTTAGCTATAATTTTTTTAAGAAAATTTTCAATTTATATTCTTTAAAAAATGATCTATTTGATGTGTAGAAAATTATTACATGTGTAGAAAATTATCGATTTTTATGGAATTGAAAAATTTTCGATTTGAATATGTTGAAAATTATTGATGTTTATCGAACGAAAAACTATAGATTTTTATTGAACTGAAAATTATCGACCTTTATCGAATTGAAAACTATCGATTTATAATATTGTTTTCAAATTAAATATTAAACTTAAAGATTAAAATTTCTGAACGAAAGTAGTCAAATATATTAATAAGTGATCGATATACAGAAAAAAATTGATATGTCAGCTGCTTGAAGATTACATAGCATTTTTGCTACATGTCCCACAGCTGAAGTGTTCTAAAATTTCAGATGTTAAGTCAAATGATCTTGCAAAATAAATCCATAAATATAGCTCAAATACTTAAGCATAAACAACATTGGAATTATGTTAAAAAAATAATCGATGTTTGGCTAATTTTTTTATAAGCAAATTTACCAATTTATAAATCATCGATTTCAATGAAATTGAAAATTATCCATCTTTAAAAATATTATTTTTTACGAAAAAAGCACTCATAACACATTATTAAATTGTGATGAGTGTGAAAAAAATCGATTTATCGATTAATTGATGAATACTTCTAAGAATTTTTTGAACAATATTAAAATAATCTATTCTGAGCTAAATTTAATGTCCGTGAAAATCGTAAATGTTTTCTTTCTAAAAACTTTGAATCGTTATCGTTGTGACAATTATCGATTTTTATCGAACTTAATAATATCTATAATATCTTTTTGCAAAGGATCAATTTTTATCGAATTAAAACTATCGATTTATATTAATGCTTTCAAAAATAATTATGAATAATGATTTTATGCTAAGCGTTTAGCAAATTTAAATTTTTCTAAATCAAAGTAATGAAAAATTATATTAATGTGTGATCGATTTGCATAAAAAAAATCGATTTTACAGCGGTATAAAGGCATTTGTGCATTTTTGCTGCCTGTCCCACAGTTCAAGTGTTCTTAATTTTCAGCTGTTTAGTCAAACAATCTTTCAAAATAAATCGATAAATATAACCCAAATACTTAAGAATAAAAAATAATGAACTATGTTTCAACATTACTCGACATTTGACTTATTTTTTATGTTAGAAAATCGATAATTTGAAAATTATCGGTTTTTATGCAATTGAAAATGATTGATGCTTAAAAACTTTTAACATTTTTGTAAAGAAGTTCTTGTTGGACATTATTATATTGGTTAAAGATGATTCTGGGAAAAAAAAAATCGAAATTTTATCGATTGAATAATTCAAAGGATTTTTTAAACAATGTTTAAATAATCGATTTTTAACTAAATTTTATGTACATCAAAATCGTCAAGTTTTTCTTTCTCAAAATTTTGATTTGTTATCGTTTTGAAAATTATCTGTTGTTATCGCGCTAAAAATAATCAATTTTTATCGAGCTGAAATTATCGATTTTTATCAAATTCAACATATGGGTTTATATGATTGTTAATCATAATAAATTTGGAACTTATCGATTTGAAGCGTGTTTTTAAAATTGCAATTTTTCTGAATGAGTAGGAAATAGACAATCGATATTTTAGACAATCGATTTATTTAAAAAATTGGCAATTTTTAATTTTTTATAATTATCGATTTGTATGTGTTGATTTTTTGAAAATTATCGATTTGTGTTTTTGTAAAGTATGATCAAAATATCGGTTTTCAACGATCGAATCAACGTTGCGATTTTAAGCGAACTGAAAACTATTGATTTTTATCGAAATATAAACTGTTGGTTTTTATCGAACTATCGATTTTATACCTATCGATTGTAATAGATTTTTGTCAAATTTTGAATTGTCGATTTTCGTAAAAATTAATAAAATAAATTTTTGTTAAAAAAAAATTTTCGATTTTTTTTACTTATCGTTTTTAAAAAATTTTGTCCAATTCTCAATTATCGATTTTTGCCAAATTCAAAATTATCGCGTTTTGTAAAATTAAAAATTATCGATTAATTTAACTGTTTAAAAAAGAAATTTTGTTTAAATGACAGTTTTCAATATAGTTTTGATTTGTTATCGATGTGAATTTGTCGAGACCATTTAGAATTGGTGGTTTTGTACAAAATAACTCTCATGATCATCAGATTAATACATAAGAGTTTACTACAACCAGCTATTTAAAGCACATATTTTGTACACATCGGAACAGTTCATATATCTCCACCGATTTTGAAGAGGTCAGTTTTTAAGCTGCTCTTATAAAAAATAAATCTATTAAAACACTTAATCTATTTTCTAACGACAAATGCATAAATAATAATCAAAAATTATGATAAAAAAAATATTAAAGAAAAATAAAAAATAATAAGAAACGACAATAAAAAATAAAAAGAAAAACAATAAGAAAATAATAAAACATAATAAAAAATACATAAAAATATTTAAAAAAAAATAATAAAAAATATAATAACAAAAAATTATAACAAAATAATAAAAAAATAATATAAAAATAACACAAAAGTAATAACAAATAATAAGATATACAAAAAAAAAAAAAAACAAAAAAATAATAAAATAATAATTAAAAATAATAAAAAATAATAAAAAAAATAATAAAAAATAATAAAAAAAATAAGAAAAAATAACAAAAAATTATAAAGAAATAATAAAACATAATAAAAAAATAATAGCAAAATAATAACAAAAAAATTATAATAGAATAATTAAGTACTAAAAAAAATAATAAAAAAATAATCAAAAAATAACAAAAAAATAATAGAAAAAAATTAAAAAAATTTTTTAAATTATAAATACTAAAATAAAATAGTAAAATACTAAAAATAAATAATAAAAAAATGAAACAGTGATGATGTCTGACTGAATCGTTGAAAAGAATTTTGGGATTTTTTTGGAAATAAAAAATTATAAGCAACTAAGACATAGTATTAAAAGTTATAAACATTGGAGAATTTTAAACAGTACATTAAATAAAAATTAAAATATCATAAAAGTAAAGTCAACTTTTGAAAAAAAAGAAATGCGGGAAACAATGCATTATTAAGCACTGTAATGACTTTTTAGTAAATTAAAACATGTTTGCAAAAATCATTTCAAATTCCTCAATAACATAATTCTACACTCTTCTCTAAAACTTATGCAAGTAATTAATTTAATTTTTAATTATATTGAAAGTGAAAACAATTCAATGAATGCTAGTTGAACAAAACTAATAACGCAGCCGATCATGCAGCACTTCTTCTTTAGCGATTATAAAAAGCATACTTGTGCGGCATAATAATTTTTTTTGTTATTTTGTTGTTGTTGTAATGCAATCGTTTGAAGTTATTTTTTTTTATTTTTTGAATATTTTTTTTTTGTTTTCAGTTTCAATTTCATGCATTTTCCGCCATATAAATTTTATATCTTCTACATGAATGTTTTGTGCTGCGAGCGCCAAACACGTTTTTCCACGTTGAGGTTATGGCTAAAGTTACGTCATCGCGTAATGCATGATGTGTTGTTGGTTTTATAGCTGTGGCTTGATGTTTTTCCTGCTTCTCCAATTTCTAGTTTTTTCTGCTATCGCGCAACATCGTCTGAATTTTCTTTAGTTTTTTTATTTTTTGTTTTTATTACATATCATGTATATTTTTTGTAGTTTTAGTAAACGAATAGTTTTTCCTGCAGCTTGCATAACCTAATTTCTGTTATTGTTGTTGTTGTATAAGGATTGGCAGCTGATAATGTGAGATCTTGTGACTAGTTTTAAATCTTTTAAATTTTAAAATAATTTATCATTGCGATTTGATCGACAAGAGAACGATTTGTTTTTTTTTTTTAATATGATTAAAAGTTTTATTTGTAAGCACATCTATGAAAAGATTTGATCCAAGCACAGGTACCTTTTTGAATCATATTTAATGAAATAGCAGCAACAAAATTCATTGCCTCGAGCGTGTTGAACTTCGAAAATTCACGCGGGTTCGAAACCAGATGAAACATAATTTTTTTTATCTTTTTATTTAATTTTTTTTTTTTTTATTAAAAATTTCAATATTAATCAAATTTATAAATTTAACAACTCAACTGTCTTGCTGATGTTTTGCTTTAAAGAAAAAACATTACATAAAAAAATGTATGTTTTTTCTCAAATTGTCTGACACGTATTGATATAAGCAGTTATTACATGTTTTTCTACATTTAAATTGTCAACATCTCAGTGGAATCGTACCTGATTGTTTCAGTATCATAATTTAATTTAATTATGAAAATTCCAATTCGATGTCCGTTAGCTGCTTAAACAGAAATAACCTCCGATATAAATCTGCAGTTGCAACTCAAAAAAAATGTTGTCTTTTATATTATATTTAAACTTACTAAATATTTAAACAAACTTTTATGTACTCTTCTTTATGTGAGCCTAAATATACATTTTTTGCAATTTTTGTTTTAAGCATGTGCCCATATTTTGCCTATAACTTAGAATTTGAATATGTTACCGCCATATAGCATAGCCTATGTTTGTTTAGACATGTGAGAATGCCTAAAAATATAATTTTCAGCATAATCTGTCCGGTCGTTTTTGAGTTTACTCCAAACATAGCAACAAACTTTTATGTACTCTTCTTTATATGAGCCTAAATCTTAATTTTTTGCAATTTTTATTTTAAAAATGTGCCCATATTTCGTCTATAACTTAGAATTTGAATATGTTACCACAATAAAGCATAGCCTATGTCTGTTTAGACATATGAGAATGCCTAAAGATAAAGTTGTCATCAAAATTTGTCCGGTCGTTTTTGAGTTTACCCCAAACATAGCAAAAAACTTTTATGTACTCTTCTTTATATGAGATTTATGCAATTTTTGCCTCAAAAATGTGCTCATATTTTGCCTAAATCTTAGAATTTGAATATGATACCGCAATAAAGCATAGCCTTTATCTTTCCAGACATGTGAAAATTTCTAAAAATATGACTTTCATCAAAAACTGTCCAGTCGTTTTCGAGATCACTCCAAGCATAGCAACAAAATTTTATGTACTCTTCTTTATATAAATATACATTTTTTGAAATTTTTGTTTTAAGCATGTGCCCATATTTTGCCTATAACTTAGTATTTTAATATGATACCGTAATATAGCATAGCCAATGTTTGTTTAGACATGAGAGAATGCCTAAAAATATAATTTTCAGCAAAATCTGTGCGGTCGTTTTTGAGTTTACTCCAAACATAGCAATAAACTTTTATGTACTCTTCTTTATATGAGCCTAAATCTACATTTTTTGCAATTTTTATTTTAAAAATGTGCCCATATTTCGCCTATAACTTAGAATTTGAATATGATACCGCAATAAAGCATAGCCTTTATCTCTCCAGACATGTGAAAATTTCTAAAAATATGACTTTCATCAAAATCTGTTGAGTCGTTTTCGAGATAACTCCATGCATAGCAACATAGCAACATTTATCTACTCTTCTATATGTAATATAAATGTGCATTTTTGCAGCTTTTGTCTTCAAAATGTGCTCATATTTCGCCTATATCTTAGAATTTGTATATGATACCGCAATATAGCATAGCCTATGTCTGTTTAGACATGTGAGAATGCCTAAAAATATAATTTTCAGCAAAATCAGTCCGGTCGTTTTTGAGCTTACCCCAAACATAGCAACAAACTTTTATGTGCTCTTCTTTATGTGAGCCTAAATATACATTTTTTGCAATTTTTGTTTTAAAAACGTGCCCATATTTCGCTTATATCTTAGAATATCTATATGATATTACAATAATGCACAGCCCATGTCTGTCCAGATATATAAGAGTGCATAAAAATATAATTTTCATCAAAATCTGTCCAGTCGTTTTCGAGTTTACCTCAAACATAGCAACAAACTTTTATTTACTCTAGTTTATATGAGCCTAAATTGACATTTCTTACAACTTTTATCTTAAAAATGTGCCCACATTTTATTGATTAAACTTTATTGATTGTCATAAAATGAATTTCTTTGAAATTTTTATGAACAATTTTTATGCCATAAAAAAATGTTTGTTGGCAATAATTTGGCGCTCTACAATTACTGTCTTATCGACCTGCATATAAAGCACATCATCTTCTGTTGTTGCGCAAGTTGGCGCGCGCACACTTGGCTTTTGTCTCCACTGTCATATCATTGACTGGCGGACTGGTTGTTGCAATTCAAGTGTTGCCAGAGTTTGAAGACAGCCAACACACACACACTCATACACTGCATGCAGCTAGGCATATAAATAAACATATTTATGCCTAGTTTTTATTACAGGAAATACTGCAACAGCCAGCGTTAAACGGAACGGGAGTGCATTGGAACTATGACCGCTTGAAAGTCTGTTGCTCGCATTTCCATGACTGTCACTTGAACGTTTTGTCTGTCAAGTCTGGCATCTGGCAGTCAGTTAGTCAAGCAGCTTTCGTTCACTTTTCAAACGCCTAGTTTTGGGTGGCTGCAGCGCTGGTTGCCACTTTTATGCAAATGCATTTTATTTGCCGCAGTTGCAGTTTTTGTTTTGTTTTTTTGTAACAGTTTTTTGCCTAAACATACAAAGTCATTGACACAATGGGTGGTTGGGTGGTCTGTCGGTCGGTTGGTTGGCTGGTTGGCTGGTTGCTTGGTTGGTCGACCAGGCAGTGAAAGGGAGACGCGTCGCTGCCATATGATGTGCTCTGGCTGTCTGCAGCTGTGCGCGCTCATAAAACTTGACATGCTGCTGCCCGTTAGTACCTACCAGGAAAACTTTTGCTTTTGTAAACTTAATAAATGTTGCTATAATTAGAAGTAAGAGCAACATACAACAAAATCTATTAACTTTGTATTTGAGTGTGTTGTTCAAAATGGCTTTTCGAAGTTGGCTTTTCGAAGTTGTGAGTGTTTTAGAAATAGTTTTCGAACTCTCTGACGTTAACAGACGGGCTCTGTAAAGCAGTTTTTTTTTTCATTTTTCAACTCAACCACTTGAAAGGTCATGCCATCGTTTTCATTTGTAGCGAGTTTGCTAGAATTTAACTTTGCTGACATTTTTAAGCCTTAAACAGAAAAAATGTTAATAAAAAAAATTATTAAAATGATAACAAATTTTGTAATTTTCAATAAACTTTATTATTCAAAAAAACCGAACAACTACATATTGTTAATTTTGAAACATGCCATTTAAATGACATGACAACCCTAAAGTTAATGCTTTATTATCCGAACACTAACTACAAAATTCTTTTTCTTAATTTAATAACAACTTTTTAAGAGCTTTTTAGTTCTTTAAAATTTGTTCAGCGTGAGCAAGCTTGTTGTACCATCCAATCAGTTAAAAGCTTTTTCTTAACATTTAATTTTTTTAATATGACTACCGACATGCAACAAATCATTGTTTAAGTTATTAGAAATTTAAAAAAAACCTATTTAAAGCTACACCTAAGAGAGTTATTCAAATTTTTAAGACCAGCTATTAATCATCATGTATAAAAAAAAAAACAAAAAAACCTCACAAAGCTTAAAACTTGAAGCATCAACTTGAAAAAAGCTGCTTTATTTTCACGATCAACGTTCAACAACAAAGTAAAAGCGTAACACATCAAGTTCAAGTTTTTCAAGCCGACAAAATTATTTTTGACCCTTAAATAATTTTTTTTTATGCCGGTTTAACAGCAGCAACACCAAAAATGACTAAGAAAGCAGAAAAAAATTAATAATAAAACAACAAAAAAAAAAAAAATATAACAAAATAAAGTAAAGAAACGCATGTAAACTCAAAAAAGGCCAAAAAAGCAACATAATTTATGTGTATAAAATTAAGAAGAAAGCAGCGAGGCAAAGAAAGCAAAAAATAAAAAAAATAAAAATTAAAAAAATTCAAACAAAAACTGGTTAATGAAAAATATGTTAAAAAATTTAAAAAGAAAAACGCGTTAACAAACATGTACAAAAAGGTAGCTCAAAGAAAGGGCGTAACTATTAAGCGTGCATTGACACCAATAACAACAACAACAACAACAACAACAACAACAAAAAAATTACAACAACACCAGACACATAATTCGAGCTTAGTTAGAGAAAAGCTTTTAAAAATGTAAAAATATTGAATAACTCCTCTCATGCGTATAGCTTGTCTCCATACAAGCTCTCTTACTTTCCTCTCTAGGCAGCCTTACATATTGCGTGTATTTTTTTTTTATATCTTTATTTATTTATTTATAATTCAGCTTATTTGGTTACGTATTTTTATTTTTTATTATTTACTATTTAATATGGCCGCCGCGTTTGACATTTGCATTACACACGTACTTGAAATACGTGCAACTGTCATTTTTGACAGTTTTGTTATTTTCACTTATTTAAGTTGTTAATGTTTGTTCATTTGCGTATGTGCATGTGTGTGCTGGTATGTTTGTATTATAGTTTTGCCTCAGTTTAATTGTGAAAGTGAAATTGTTGCCTTTTTTAAAAATAAATGGTTTTCATACATTATTATTTTGTTGTATTTTTTTTTACTTGAGACTTCACGACTACCTTCTGTTGTTGTATAATTATGCCGACCATAACCTTTAAAATTTATTATGCGTTAAACCAAATGAGGTTGGCATGCATGCATGCATGTGCTTTTAAAGTTTATTATTTTTATTATTTTAATAAATTTAATGAAATTTTTTTTAATCAATGCATAGATTTTTAAGTTTTTAAAATTTGGCTTATTTTTATTTTTCTTATAAAAATATTATATTATTCTTGATGGTATATTTAAAAAAAAAATAAAAAAAAAAAGAAAATGAGTAGAATCAAAAAGTTGCTGAATGATCACCAGTAGTCGTTATATAAAATCCGTACCCGCAACAGTTATGTCATCAGATGCACCTAACCAAAGAAGTACACAATAATTATTACTTTTATCATGAGCTCCATGAATTGAGTTCATGAATTTTGGTCCAATAACTAATTACATGAGTCACATGAACTATTCATGATATTAATGTCCAAAATACACAAAAGAAACAATACGAGAACATAAAGTATGTATACAAGTCTCATGAAACAGTGAAAAATTCGTACAGGCCTTGAAAAAAATACAAGAGGAACATGAATCATTCATAATTTTTGTGAATAAAATTCATGTAGTTATAAAAGAAAAGGATGAATTAATTTGTGCATTTAGTGACCAAAATGCATGCATACTATTCGATATCACTTCTTTGAAAAGACTAACATATGAAAAGAGGTTAGAAATTTTCGAAAACTTCTTAAAATCTTGCTTAAAATTAGTAAGTTTGTTCCCGCTTGCTTAATTCAAAAGCGTATCTAAATATAAAAAAGACAAACATCCTGCTCCGTGCTCTATATTGCTCAAATTGTTAAAGTTTTATTGCTATATATTGGCTGAACATGATAGCTTGGACCAGAACCTGTTTTGCTATTACAGTGCTATTATATAAAAAAACTGTTAGCCTAAAAGTATGCACACAAAATTTATTTGATATTTATCAGTAAACCCACATTGACGACGACTGGAACAAAACAACATTTGAAGTGAATGAAAAATGTCATATCGTCTGCTATATAATAATTTTGAATACGACCCGTCGTATGACGGGCTTCTATACTAGTACAAGTAAAATCATGTATAACCCTGCTAAATACTTCTCAGACGAAGCTAAGATGAAAAATCTCTCTGAAGTTGTGAGCGAAATTATTCATTTATCGTCAAGATACTTCGAAGCAGTGTTGCCAGAAGGGCCACTTTTTTTCCGTTACTGGAATTTTACGGAAAAAACTGGCTTAAAAACGCGAAAAATGGGATTTGAAGGAATTTGGCAAAAAATTTTATTTTCCAAAAAGTCTACCTTCTAGTCTTATTTTATTAATTTTTCTTTTTTTTATTTCAATACTTAAAAATACTTTTAAGTTATCTGAATCAGTCTTAAACTTAAATGGAATTTATTAAGATTATCGTCAGACATAAGCTTAAATGCAAGTTTAAACTTGAAACATTTTACTTGAACATGAACTTCGATTTATTTTTTATGACAAAATATGGAATATTAATTTGTAAGGTAAAATTTTAATGTCTCAGAATATAACTAAATCATGTTCCACATGCTGATATATTTATGAGAAATTACAATTGAATAGGTTTAGAAATAAAAAAAAAACGAATTGGCCATTTCAGCCCTTGAAAGGACTTTAACCGAGCTTGTTATGATCAATTGGTTTAGAAGGTTTAGAAATAGCCAAGCAATATTTTCAGTTGAACTATAGTTATATGTGTACTAGAGTGGATCGGTTTTCATTCGAAAACAAAAAATTTAAAAGTGAATTTCCTTATTTTAAGGATAAGGACCTCTAAACAACTCAAAAACAAAAAGACTCCCGTAAAAACCGTCGAAATGGTAATTTTTTCATAACTTGCTTTTTATGTCCGATCTTAAAAATAAAATGGTCAAGTACTAATTTTTCTATTTTCTAGTACTTCATTTTTGTCTTAAGAAGGACTTTATTTTCATTTCATTTCATTTTCTTCTGAACTTTAGAAAAATTGAAGACATTTTTAAGAAGTTTTATTTTTGGAGGAAAGAATTTTAGTTTAAGTGAGCTTAAATCGAGGTCACATGGCTTACCATTAGAATATGACTTCAAAAAGATAAGCCCTTTTTAACGGTAGGTACAACATTTCTTAAGATCGAACGTAGTTAAAAACATAAGTTAAAAAATACCATTTTGGAGATGTTTCAAAAAAGTTTGGAGCAGTCTCGAAGATATCTTAAAAATAAAGTGCCTCTTTTCAAAAAATTTTTTTTTTTTTAAAAAAAATTTTTTTATTTTGGAGATGTTTCAAAAAAGTTTGGAGCAGTCTCGAAGATATCTTAAAAATAAAGTGCCTCTTTTCAAAAAATTTTTTTACCCACTTCAACGAACGAGATTCCAACTTGATTCCAACGAGATTCCAATTAAATTAAACTTATATTTTTTAAATACCACAGTAAAAATTATGGAATAAATAAAAAAACAAACAAACGACAACAAGAAAATCAAATTTTTTCTCTTTTAAGCTTTTTAAAAAAAAAAAAAAATGTAAAAATGAAAAGCATGGACAAAACGGAAATGATCTCCACCAAAATCTGGCAACACTATTTCGAAGGTAGTAATGAGAGAGAGAGAGAGATAGTTTAAATATAATGAGCGAGTTTGTTGAATCATGGTTGCCACCTCAAATTCCCACAAAAATTACCTTTTTACCACACTAACAAAAATTAATTACCACAAAAATTCCCATGGTAAAAATTGATTAAGAAAATCCCAACATAATTAAAACATACCATTAAAAATCCCATAAAAATTTAAAATTACCACAAAAATACCACGCATTTAAAAAATACCACAAAAAATCCCACATGCATTGAAAATTACCACATTTATTACCACAGACAGTAACAATTTTTACAAAATGGTTGCAATTAAATACTATAAATAGTTATGTGTAAAAAAATTAAGTTCTATATTAACAATAAAATTAGGTACTATAAGTAATCAATATTTTAATTATGTTTTTTTAATTATGTATTTCATTTGCATTTTTGGGTTTATAATTATTATATTATAACAGAATTCAATTTTTGACTAGAATTGTTTACTAATACACTTATTAAATGATTAGAAGTTTTGTAAATGTTGAAATTTCTAAAATTTATTTATAAATTAACTTACACCACTTGTGTTCTACGGAGTTCATATCTTATATTTTTCACTACTGCTTTACATAACAGTACATTCAAAATTTGAACTGTATATTGTTAATTTTGCTGTGTTCGATTTCATAGAATTTAGATTCGTTCGCAATTTTTAAAATTTGGATGCTTTCAAAATGCACATATTTTTAAATCGAATGTGTGGAAATATTTAATCTAAAAAACGATAGAAAAACCAAGTTTTCGCTAAAAAATAATGAGTCTTTAAAAATTCCCAAAAAAATACCACGAGAATAAAAAAATACCACGCTGAATTAAAAAATTCCATGGTAATTTTAAATTCCCAAGGCAATTAAAAACTACTACAAATGGGATTTTTCCACTAAAGGTGGCAACTGTGTGTTGAACAATATCTCCAGAATGAATTGATGCTATTTATTGATTTAAGACCGGAGTCATATATGGATCAGACATCTGCAATGAGTACTAGTGGAATTAGTATATTTATGTCATGAGTCATGACTGTTGATGCCAAATGTGTTCTCATACCAACTCAACAAAATACTTTGACTCATTGGACTCTTGCGTTGATGTATGTGATGTAATAAACTGATGTGACGACTCACATGTTCATGTGTGAAGAAAATTTCTCTGAGTGAGTTGAGTACTATTTTGTGTTAGCCTTTGCGTTTTGTTCACTTTTCGTGCGAGAAAATGAATGAGTTGAATACTATTTTGTGCTATGTCTTGTTTTGATTGAGAGAACTGAGGACGACACTTCATTGTTTCTTATCAGCAGTTGACTTATATAATGATCATTCATTTGGTAAGTGATATGAGAGGGAATTCTTCTTTGACTTAAATCCATTAATGCTCTTTCTTGTGTTAGTCAAGCAATGACTCAAACGACACGAGAATAATAACAGATCTCTAAAAATTGTATGTAAGAGACAAAACTTGAAAAATAGTTGGTCGTAAACTCGTTGTTATGCTACGTAAATGTTAAGCGAAGCACACTCAGAAAAAAATACCTATCTTTCTCCGGTAAAAAATTTCTCTATTCTTTCTCTATGTCGATAATAGCAATTTTCTCTTTTTCAAATTAAATTTTCTTCAATTAGAAAAAATTTTCACATTTTCGAAAAAATATTTCTTCACTTCTAGGATATGGAAATATTTCAATGTCTCTAATAATTATAAGTATTTTTCTCGCACTAGAAAATTCTCATTTACAGAGAAAAATTGATTGAAAATGAAAAATTTGTCTATATTTTCATAAAAGATGCACTATGCGATCTATTTTTTTCAATAAAAACAAATCTTTACTCAAAAAAAGTATTTTTCTATAAAAATGATATATTTTTATATATTTTTCTTTTCCATGGAAGCTTTTTATCATTTTTAGAGAATTTTTAGTATCGCAATTAGAGAATAGCATTCTCTGGAGCAAAGTCTAGACCATTTTTCTCTAAATATTATGCCTTTTTTATCATATTCCGAGAAAATTTTTTCTGAGTGTAGGAAAGCTAATAACAGTATTTTAATAACTTCTATTTTACTTGTGAGAGCGAGACTATTTATGTGAGGGCATGATACAAAACTACAGGCAGCAATGACAGCAGCTTTTTTTTCTCATGAGAGCATACTTACAGCTGTCAGATATATGCAATATGTGTTGGCTAAATTCAGCTGTGTCAACTGTTGAACGAAAGTCTCAGAAAAGTTATCAAGTTGATGAAATATAAAGCTTTGAATCAAATAACAGTGGAAAATAACCGACAAATACTAAATATTCTATTTTTAAATGCATATTTATGTCCATCAAGCTTAACCTTAACAGTTGCCTACTGTTGAGTACGCTGAATGTGACCAATGAATATTAGTTATATGCAATGGTGGATTGTAAGCGCTCTCGTCTTTGTTATATTTTTTGACAGATAGTAGTTTTCAACAGAAACGCGTTATGCTTCCCTGTAATTATTGTATCGTGATGTAAGAGCGTTTATTCATAAGAATGTTTTTTAAAAACAATAGCAAAACAAAAAAAGAAACAGTTTCGATAGTATCGAAACACGTATGTACACGTAGAATTCCGTTAAAGTTGTAACCTCTTCTACTTTATCTCTTTGGTCCGATTGTTTTTTTGAATTTTGCACCTATTTTTTATTGATCTTCCGAAAATTAGCAATACTCGCTAGTGCTGGAGGGATGTGGGATCCAAATTACTTTGCATTAAAAACATTAAAATTAAAATTTTACGCCATCTATTGGATAAAAGCATAAAACGAAATATGATCCAACTTTTTTATTACATAAGAGTTAAATCGAACCGGATCACAAACCCATTTCGTTAAGTTTGACAGTTTGACTTCATTGACTGAGTAGAAAAGAAGTTGTGAATATAGTACATACAAGAACCTTCAGTACACAAACAAGAACACTCAGTTCTAAGTAGTACATACAACAATCCAATAAAGAAGAATGCGAATCAGTTCGTATAAAAACCAAAAAAAAAAAAAAAAGCAGCAGGCACAGCATATGCCACTGATGATTGATTTTCTTATATAAACTCATGCATTTTTTTGCTTATATTTTACTATTTTGTGACTTTAATATAAAAGTGACAAAATCCAAAATTAGGTATTCATTCAGCGCAGGATATATCTGATATTTTGGTATATATATTATCTATGAACGATAAGTATTAAAGGCTATAGGTATACCCTAAAGTATTCGTCAAAAACGTTTCATGGCCTTGAAAAAAATCTGTTAAAACGATGCCATAAAAACCGCGTGTTAAGACGTAATTCTACGTCAAAAACCTTGTTGAAGCTCAGTGAGCTTTTAATGAGAAGCAATATCGAACGAGAAGCAATATCAAGGCTGTTTCATACGAGTGCCAAATGCGCTTCGAAGAAGCGTTACGCAGATGCTTTAGAAGGAAAGTAATTGTTTCTCGCAAAAGCTTCTTAAAAGCTCAATTAAAGCTTTTTTTAAGGCATTTAATTTCGTTTCTAAAATGTTTAATTAAGACAATTTTAAGACTTTTATCAACGGATTCTAGTAGAGGCAACAGAAAAGATAACTAGACGTTCAAGTAACTTTTATGATGGGCATTTTGAAATTGTTTTTACAGCTCTTAAGTTAAATAGTGTGAGAAATCTTTTTGCAAAATAATTTAAAGACTTTTTTATAGTTATTTTTTTACATATGAAAGTTTAAATGAAAATTTGAACAAGACGCTTCAAAATAGTATTCGTCGAAGGCTAAAATGTGTGCTTAGTTAATAATATTTCTTGAAAAATGGAAAATGACTATAAGTTACTTTGACCAAAGTATGTCTGCCAAGCTTACTTCCATGAAAAAAAATTTAAGTTTTTTATATAATATTTAATGCCATTTCTATTCTCTCCACTTAACTGCTGCAACTCTGCTTATTTTCTTATAATTTCAAAGCTCATTTATTTCATTCTATTTTTTTTTTAATATTATTTATTTTTAATTTACTACACATGTGTTTTTTCTTTTGTAATAGAGTTTATAAAATATACTCTTGTGTGCTTCTTCTCTTTTATTTAGTTTTAATTTGTTAAACTTGCTGCTTACATTCTCCCTCTACCGTCTTTCTATAAGGCTTTCTTCATTTTTTTTTTATTCTTTTACTTTTTTATTCTTGCTATAGTTGTTGTTCTTGTTGTTGTAGTTGTTTTGTTGTTGTTTTTGTTGTTGTTTTTTTTGTTGCCGTAGATGCTGTCATTCTATTTGCGTGCTCTGCTAGTTGTTGCTTTTGAATGGTGTTTGTTTGTATAGTGGTTGTTGTTGTTGTTGTAGTTGTTATTGTTGCTTTCACAACCATTCCCGTTGATTTAAGCCGAAATTAGGTCAGCCATTGAACCCGTTCGTACATCGTTGCTTCGCTTGTTTGTTCGTTTATTCATCGTTAGTTCGTTCGTTCATTCGTGCCACTGCCGCTGCTATTCGCATCGTCATTGGTTCGTTTATTCTTTCGTGCGTGCATTTGTTCGTTTCACTCATATTGCTTTTGTTGCATGTTTTTTTTTTGTTTTTTTTTTGTTTTTTGTCATTTTTTAGCTGATTTATTGCTGTTGTTAAAATTATTTAAACATCTATTATTAATGTTTGTTTTTGTTTAGTTTTTTTTTTTTTTTTGGTGTTTACAACATGCGTTGGTATTTCTTATTTTTAATTGCATTTGGCAACTCTGCCCACATTTTATGACTGAGAATGCTTGCGTTGACTTCTTTAACATTGGTTTTGATTTTGAAATATCTTCTAAATATTAATAAATTTCAATAAAGCTTTTAGTTGACACTTACCAACAACAATGTTGCCAACAAAGAATTTATAAGCTTAACCCTTTATTGCATTGTAATGGAAATTTCCATCAAACCACCAAAGTGAAAAAAATACAGACAAAACCAGTTAGTCTTATGATTTTCTGCGTATGACAACTTCTTTTTTTTAAGAAAATTCATGCAATGAAGGGTTAAGATTTACAAAAAAAAAATAAAAAAATTTACAGTGTAAAAAGAACAATAGAAAAGTTTGTTCTAGTTTTCAAAAGCTTACGTTATTGCAAATAAATAATTATTATACAATTTTAAAATCGGACAAATTTTTATGAAATTAAGATCTTAACAGCGATATTAAGCCACAAGGGGGGCACCTTATAACAAATGTCAGCACATTTCACGAAAATTTTTTTCGTTCTGTCTAAAAAACTTTAACATAAAAATTAATTTTTTTATAAAAACTTTCTGTATCTGTTAAATTTGATTATTAATTTTTTCGAGCTCTTTTATAACTTTTTCGAACAGCGCTAAAACAAAAATGTTAAAAATATTTAAAAAAAAAAATTTATATTTACACTTTCTTGGGAAATTCATATTTATTCACGCTCTTTTCTTAATTTCGCAATTCTTAAAAATTTTTGCTTAAAGAAAGTTTTTTGAATTTAAATAAAAATTACATTTTAATGTTTGTTTGATTTTAAATTTGTGACGGGTGTTACATTTGCATAGTTTTGAACATAAATACGTTAGCTTGCATCAAATTAATTAACGTTTTTGCAGTCATAATAAATGACTTAAATGGTTATCTAGTCATGTGTGGGGGAAAACAAATTTTAAACTTATTGTCAATGTCTGTACACTGAGAAAATTGTGCTCCTCTTACTTTTATTTCCATTTCAAAAACGGACACTTTATAATGAGCTTCTAAAACATTTGTTTGATTTTCTATAATAAACATTTTAACATGAGCTTTTAAAACGTAAGTCTGATATTTTAAAATTAACATTTTAAAAATTGCTTGTAACTCTTCTAATTCTTCTTAAATTTGTATTTTTAAATATCAAACGAACGTTTTAAAAGCTCATTTTAAAATGTCTTTTTTAGAAAATCAAACAAACGTTTTAGAAATTCATTTTAAAATGTCCGTTTTAAAAATGAAAATAAACGTTAGATGATCAAAATCTGGACTAAACGTTCTCAAAAGTAGCACGTTTCCTGCTTTTCGTGCTACGGAACGTTTTTACAGTTTTCTTTATGTATGACTTCTATTAAAGTATCGGTGACGGGTGTTACTGAAAACAAACTGAAAACTGTCCAAATAAACACAAACCCGATATTACTATTCAGATTTTAAATTTGATTAAAATAATTTTGTGACGGCTGTTACATAATTTTGTGGAGCTGAATTGACGATCATGTTCATTTATACGGCTATGACACCTATCACAACAAAATATTTGCCAGAAATAAAACAGTTTAATGCAATTTCTTCAAATATAATATATTTGCCTTCATAACAATTATCATGGAATGTTACCGAAAAAAATTTTGACGAAAATTTTGACGTTTAATATGTTTACGTTTAAACGTAATGTTTAATACGTTTAAACGCACATATAGTGCATTAAAAAATGTTAACTTTAGAAATTAGTTTATTAATTAATAAAAAAAATGATGAAATTTCTTTTCTGTTTTTAACATGTTGACTAATTTTGACGTTTAATCAAAATCACTCAGTTTTCTCATGGTCCTTAATGGGTTAACTCCTTCAGACACCAACTGACTAAAAAATAATTTCGTTTAATAATGAACATTTTTATGCCATTAAAAAATTATGAAACTATTGATGATGGGTAGACTTGATTGTTAGCATAAAGGTAAGAATAACTGACTTACATGCAAGGGCTGCGGTTCAAATCTGACTGTTGATTTTAAAATTTTTTTTTTTTTTTGTTATAAAATAAAAATTAAAGTTGAGGAATGAGGTAGATATATGAAGTTGGTGTTAATTTTAGCAAAAAAATTTTAGAATTAATTAATGAGTGAAAATAGTGTGCTGTGTTGTGTCCGTCTAACCAGTTAGCAAGAGAGCCAATTAATTTTACTTCATTTGTAATATTATTTAAATTTTTTTAAATTTCATTTAAACATAGATTTATTGAAAGATTTAAAGATTTTATAAATAAATTTTTTTTTTATTTAAAATACATTTTTAATAAATTTGATGTGTGAAACAAAAATTAATTTATAAATTCTAATGCAAAAAAATTAAAATATTAAATGTTTTTGGAAACAAGTTGAGATAAGGTTTGGCTTTAAAAGCCTTAGTGAAAGATAGACAAAACTCTCAAGTACGAGTCGAGCTATGTTTAAGAAATATTGATGAAATTTTTTAATTAATTTAATTTTAAAAATTAAAAAAAAAAATAATAACAAAAAGTTGATAGAAATTGTGGGGCTTAAAAGCTTCTGTTAATTGATCAAAAGAAGCTGGGTCAAAGTCCTTTGCAGGGCTGAAATGGCCAATTTGTTTGTTATTTTTGTTAAGGTGAGACATAACATTCTCGGCAGAGAAAATAGACCTTTATTTTAAAATTCATAACTCAGTCAGAAACAAACATTTTTCCAAATTTTTATTATTGTAGAGAATTGAACAAATTACAAAAAATAAAAAAAAAAAAATTAAAAAAAATATATTTTTTACTGCAACATGGTTTTATAGAGCTCCAAAGAAAAAAAAGGAGACCTCGTGGTTGCAGCGCTGGGAGTCGCAAAAATTGTCCGCTCTGGAAAAAAATAACTTTTTTAAACCTTAACAAAATTGGTTATCGTATGACATGAGATTTTTTTCAAAATTTTTGGTGATGTTCCAAATTTGAAAGTGTGTTTTTTCGAAAAAAATATTGACTTTAAAAATTCATAAAAAATCGAAAAAAATTTAAAAAAAGCTCGTGTCATACGATAGCGAATCAATTTTCAAAATATACAAAAAAAAAATTTCGTCAAAAAATTAACCCACTAGTGCCGCAACCAAAACGAAAAACACGGTTTCGAGATAAACGCGTTCAAAGTTTGTGAACAAAGCTTTTGAACCCGTTTGAATTTTTTTTAGAAACTTAAAAAAATTTACTAAAATATAAAATTATAAAATTTTGGCCAATGTCAATTTAATTAATTTAAAAAAATAATAACAAAAAGTTGATAGAAATTGGCGGTTTAAAAGCTTCTGTTAATTGATCATAAAAAGCTCGATCAAAGTCCTTTCAAGGGCCAATTTGTTTGTTCTTCTTGTTAAAACCTTCAGTAATTAAAAAAAAAAAAAAAAAAAATTAAGCTCACATTTCAAAAATTTTAATTTAATTTTTTAAGCATTTAAAGAAAACACACTGAAAGCTTTTAAGCAAAAATCGCGTTATAAAAAAATGTTTTCTAGAAAGTTTCGCTTTTAAAATGTTGAAAGCAAAAATTCAAAACTAATTTTGAATCAAAATATGATGTCGAAAAAATCTTTATTTGTAATTAGAAATGAGCATAACATCTGTCAGATAGCAAATTACAAGCTTAAGAAATTTGCACAACTTTAAATTTAAAAAAAAAAAATGCCAAAAGCTACATCTAGAAGGCAACAAAAATAAAATAAAATAAAATAAATAAAAAAAATAAAAAAAGAGAAAGGTGCGCTTACGCACAACCAAATACACAGCACATCACCGACGCTGTAACAAACCCACAACAAACAAGAAAGCTAAAATAAAGGCAAAAAAACTGCACGCAATCAAGATAAAAATTCAGCTAATTTAATCAACAAAGAGTCAAAAAGATATAAAAAAAAAACCTACAAAAAGTTCTGCAGCCATCAAAAGCTCATTTATAATAATTTTGAGCGAAATGCTCAGTTTAGTGTTAATCAAAAATTTTAATATAGTTCAATAGCAGAGCCGGAATTAAATGTGCTTTCATCAAAAAAGCTTTCAAAAACATGCTTCAATTTTTAACTGATGGGTTTGTAAAAAAAAACGACAGAAAAATAAGAGTCAAGTACTTGAAATAAATTGGCAAAACATGATGCTTTGCATACACATATGTAAGTCTGTATGTATATATTTTTTGGCTACACTTGTCACACCATTGTGCGCTAAGGATCATGGCCAAAACCACTTTCACCGAATAAGTAGTTGTTTTTTTTTTCTCTCTTCCTCTGTCTCTGCTTTTGTGCTTTACTCTTGTTGTATGAAGCACAGCAATTAAATTGTAATTCAACGCAATCAGCCATGATCAGCAAATGTACAAGCGTTCGAACGTTATGGCAAAATGTCACACACTGACACATAAACAAGATCAGCAAAGCAAGCACTCTATACAATATCTGCATGTGTGGGAGCGAGTGCAAATGTAATGAAAATAAAAAAAATTCATGCAAACGCATGCAACATGGTAGGCGGCGGCGGCGGCGGGTACAGTCAAGTTTTGACCAACAAAAAAGCGTTATCATAATAATGACTTATAAATAGTTGTGATGTGTGTGCGATTTTTTAAAATTTTTTTTTTTTGTTTTATTTTGTATTTTTATTACCGTTACGTGAGAGTTTGTTGAACTTTCGATTTCGTTGGATTTCATTTGCGGAAATGTTGAAAAATTTTTTATGATTTTTATTTTTATTTTCATTTTGAATTTCATGCGATGGTCATGGGACGCGCTTGGCTGCCTGGGCTAGGTTGGTCAACAAGTTGGTGGGTTGGTTGTTGTGAGTTTCTGCATAGCGAGTGCTTATTTAAGTGCACAAATATAGCTAGTCTAGTTGTAATAACAACAAAAACAACAATAAAAATAATCACAAAATCTATGTTCAGCGTTGTAGAAATAGTTTTTTTATGCCAAGCATGCTCAAATTAGCTGAAAATAAAATCAAGTTGCAGTCATGAATATGAATAGAATTTGCTTTATTTCGTTGTTTAGCTTATGTTAAGTTTCCCAACTTCTTAATTTTATTTTTTTTTGACAGCTGTCACTAGCTCGAGCACCTTCAAAATACCAACAGGCACAGCAGAGCTCTCATACATTAGAGTTTGCATGATTTTAAAGTTTTTGAAGTTAGATCTTTAAAACCAAAAATAAAAATGTTGCTAAAATAGACACAAATAAGTTGGTTTGTTTTCTGTTATCATTGAAATTTTTTTAAAAAAAAATATTTAAAAAGTTTTAATACATTGCTTTTTTCAAGGCAATCTTGTGACTTTCAAAAAAATATCAACCTATTTTAATGAAATTCTCTGCAAATATTTGTGCCAGTCGAACATGTTTCTACGACACTAAACTTAAGGATTTTGTAATGGAATTATTTTGTTGAAATTCAGCATGTAATATAATTAATAAAATTATATCATTCTAATGCTTACACTCAGAAAAAAAAAATACCTATCTTACTGTGGTAAAAAATTTCTATAGTTTCGAGAAGAGCAATTTTCTGTTTTTCAATTGAATATTTAGCTTTCGAAAGAAGACCTTTCAAAGATTCGAAGAAAAATTTCTTTACTTGTGGAAAATAGAAATATTTCATGTCTCTAATAATGATAAGTATACATTGAGAAAAAAATCAAACAAATTTAAGCTTGAATTCAAACAAACCATGCTTGAAAAAGCATCGAGCACAATTTTAGTTGTTTTAAGCAAGTTTGCGCTTGATTAAAGTGAAGAAAAATATGCTTATTTCGAGCACAAACTTGCTCGAAACAAGAATTTATGTCTTGAAAAAGATAAAAAAATTACAAAAATGATTTATTTAAAGAATTTTTTGTTTCTTTAAGCTTTTTTTTGTTTAAAAAAGACTACAATTATTTTTTTCAGATGTTACACCAACTTGTTATCGAAATTCCAATAATGAATTATTTATATTAAAAGTTTTATAGTTACACATGCCTGATTCGAACCTATGTTCTTCGGGTGCCAGTCATTCACTTTTCCACCGAGCTGTTGGTAACTATAATTAAATCGTAGCAAAACATATTTAAGTAAAGTTCATCTCGAAAGCTGTTAGAAAATTTGAACAAAAGTACAAAGGTTTTTGTATTTGTTATTTGTTAAGTCCATTCATGAACCCAAAAATTGTTTTATGCTCTGTTGCTTAAACAAACTATTATAACACACTCGACCACCAAGACCAAATTTCTATGCTTCTATTCCAATTTTAAATTATAAAGAATATAGATTCGAACAATTCATTGTTTGAAATAAGAATGCGTTTATTTAATAAAAAATAATGCTACATTTCTTTCTGTTGTTAAAAAAATTATTTCAAAAAAATATTTCGGTTCTAGCTGGGCTTGATTCCAGGCTCTTGTAGTGTTTTGTTAACTAAAAACTCAACACACTCGACTACCAAGGCAATATATTTGTATGCTTCTATTTCAATCACGAAGTATAAAGATTCGAACTATTCATTGTTTTCAATAAGAATGCGTTTGTTTAAAAATATCATCCTACATTTTTCTCTGTGTATTTTTCTCGCCAAAAAAATTCTCACGTATAGCGAAAAATTTATTGAAAATTAAAAATTTATTTCTTTATTTTGCTAAAAAATTCACTATGCGAAGTATTTTCTTCAATAAAAACAAATTTTTTTTCAAAAATAAAAAAAATCTCCTTCTCAAAAAACTCAATATTTTTATATATTTCTCTTTTTCATAAAAACTTTTACCAATTTTACGAAATTTTTAGTATCACATTTAGAGAAAAGCATGCTCTGGAGGAAAGTCTTTACCATTTTTCTCAAAATATGCTGCTTTTTTTATCATATTCGGAGAAACTTTTTTCTGAGTGTATGAAGCTTTTTAAAGTTTCGAAGAATTTTTAACTATTAGCAAAGCTCATTCTGCAACGTGTTAGAATCGTACAAAGTAAAAAAAATACAACTTAATATTTATAAGATTTATACACAACACTATTTGTATTAAATAAAATTACTGTGCATACTTTTAGGCTGAAATTTTCTTCTTTTACTATAAGTTAAAGTAAAAAAGTTAAGAAAGCACTGTAAGAGCTTTAGAGAACTGTAAGAGCTTTAGAGGAAATAATGCCAGTTTGAGCGTTCTTAGGTGCGAAGCATAACGTTTATCTTTTATGAAGTACGATTGATAAAACAAAACAGTCCTTTTTTTAACCAATGCTTTAGAGTCCATCGGCAATATAGTCAAAAAATAAAATTGTTCTTCTTGAAATTTTCAAAATACAAGACAACTTTTTTGATATTTATTAAATATTTATAAAATTTATGCACAACACTTTTTATGTCAAATAAATTTTCTGTGCATACTTTTAGGCTACAATTATTTTCGTATACTATAAGTTACAAAGTTTGAAAAGCACTGTTAAAGATTAAGAGAAAATAATGACAGTTTGAGCGTTATGAGGTGCGAAGCATAACGTTTGTCTTTTATGAAGTAAAAGTAAAATTTAAAAAACAGAGTCATAAAGCCAGAAAATAAAATTGTTCTTCACAGGAATTTTATTCACAATAAAAGACAACATTTTTGATCTGCTAAAACTTCTTAGGCGATAAGTGAAAAGTCAAGATCGTTTATTTATGATGCTTTTATAAGCAAATATTTTTATGAAAAATCTAAAACCATACAAAATTCATAAATCAGCCATCACAGTGATTTGAACTGCAGACCAACGCAGAAGAGACAAACGCTTTAACCTCATGTCATTAGTCTTTAAGTCTGACAGCGTTTGTGTCAACAAAATTTAAACAAAGCACAAAAGAAACAAAACAAAACGACAAACTTCAACAGTCTGAGTTAATTTTTAAGGACTTGAAATTTAAAAAATTCTTAGTCAAAACGTGTCAAATTTTAAAGTAATGAAAAATACTAAATTATAAAATTAAAAATTTAAATTTACATTTCAAATTAAAAATTTAAAATTAAAAATTAAAAATTTAAAATTTAAAATTTAAAATTTAAAATTTAAAATTTAAAATTTAAAATTTAAAATTTAAAATTTAAAATTTAAAATTTAAAATTTAAAATTTAAAATTTAAAATTTAAAATTTAAAATTTAAAATTTAAAATTTAAAATTTAAAATTTAAAATTTTTAATTTTTAAATTTTAAAAATTTTTTTACAAAAATTTGTTGATAAATTTTTTAACATAAAAATATAATTTTAATCAGGGACCGTACCGGTTATGGTTTTAATCAAAAAAGTCACATATTAACTGGTATTTTTTGACTTAGTTTTTCCGACAAAAATAAAAGTTATTTTGTGCCTTTTATTTTTTGGGCAAATATAACAGTTACTTTTGAGTTTTATTTTATCTAACAAAAATAACAGTTATTTTATTCTTTTTATTTTTTCGGTAAAAAATATTAGGCAATTCGTGTTTTTTCAAAGGCCATTTTACTGACTAAAAACTATTGATACTATTATTGTGGTCTCATCGGTGCTCACGTTGTGCACATGGTATCAATAGTTTTTTAATCGGACAAGCGGCCTTTAAAAAAACACAGATTGCCTGATATTTTTGACCGAAAAAATAAAAGTCACAAAATAACTGTTATTTTTGACCGATAAAATAAAAGTCAAAGTAAACCGTTATTTTTGTCTGAAAAAATAAAAAAGCAAAAAATAACAGTTAATTTTTAACTTTTATAGAATCAGTCGAAAATTTAAAAGGCACTTAATATTCGTGAAGCTGAGGCCATTTGTATCATAATGGTATGTTTGAAAATGTCCTTCGACTATTTTTTCATTATGTCTTTTTCATTTGAAAATTGTAAAATAACAGTTATTTTCGGTGCCGGATTTTAATCTTTCAAAATTATGTAAAATTTCAATTTCAATAATAATCAACTTATACGCATTTTAAAACTCTAAAAAACTTTTTTTCCAAGGTGTCACGTAGCCTAAAATCATTTATTATTTATATTTATTTCAGTTTATTGCAAAAACTTTGCATAATTTTATGTATGCTAACATATTGATGTTTGAAAGCGTCTAAATGTAACACCCGTCACTATGGAATTTTCCATTGGGAAAAATTCTGTTAAGAAATATTAATATTATTTCTTTTTTTAAAATATTTTTCAACTAATTTAAAAGTTCAAACATTTTCTTGAAACATTTGACAAATCGTTAAAATTAATTAAAATATTTGAAACCGAAAAAATGTTTTCTCTAATTTTCTTTTAATTTTGTTTTGTTTTTTGACAAATTTTTAAAGTCAACTTTTAAATTAATTAATAAATTAGTCGAAAAAATTTTAAACAAATTGAAATTAATCTTAAAAACACAAAAAAAAATTGGCTTTTCTTTAAAATTTGTTTTAATATATTTTGATTTTTTTAGTGTTTTTTATTAGTTTTTTTATTCTAACTGCATTCAAAAGACTTATTCAAAAGTCTTATATGAGAACAGTATGTTTAAATAAATAAAAAAAAATTTCTAATATTTTTGACAAATTAAATTTCTTACCGTCAACGTTTATTTTTAATATTATTTTATATTAAATAAAAAAACTAATTTAACAGTAAAATTTTTTAATTTGTACACTGCGGGAAATATGTGTTAAAATTAAATGAAATTGTGTTAATTTTAAACGAATTTGTTTTTGAAATAGAGCTTGAAACAAATTCATTTAAATTAAACACAACTGTTTTTAAAGTTAAATTTAAAACAATGGTTATTGTTTTTAAAACAATGTTTTTAAATACGAAAACAAATTTAAAACAAAAATTTTTAAATTTAAAACAAATGTTTTAAAGCACAATTTTTTCGATGCCATTTTTTAATTTTTTCCGAGTTTTTGATGAAAGATTCGTAATCAGCGACCCTTGGGACCCTCCGAATACCAAATCTTAACTCCTTTCAATGAAGTTTGCATTTTAAATATTTCAATATTGAAAAACTGAATTAGTTTTTATTTTATTTGATGTTCAATATTTTTCAAACCAATGAAAATTCAAAATTCAAAAAATGTCAAAGAAAATTTCAAAGAAATAATGAATGAAAAAAAATTGAAAGGAGTGTATAATTGAAATTTAAACACAATTGTTTTAAATTTTGTTTTGTAGAAACGCAAAGGCGTTAAATTTATATTTTAAAAATTTTTGTTTAATTTTAAAGAATTTTTTCTTTCTCAGTGTATGAAAAACGTAAAATTTTTCAAAAATGTATTCGAACATAAATTTGTTGTCAACATTTTTTTAATTTTTTTTTTTTTTTAGTTTTTTGAAAATAACCTTTTTTTAAATATTTTTTTTTAATTATTGTTTTGTTTAATTTGAAGTTTTAAAATTTTACGTTTATGTTAAAATGACCAATTTTTTTAATTTTTTTACTAATTTTTAAGGTAATTTTTTTTATTGTTTTATTTTTTTATCTATATAATAATAGCCTAAGGTTTTTGTGACATCAACTCCTCCCAGACCAATGGACTAATTTTATAGATTCAGATGTCATTAAATTAAGTTTAGGTTATAGATGTGCCTCTTTTAAAAATTGTGATTTTGCTTCAGGGTTCCCAACCTTTTAAAACAGAAATAAAATTTTTGAACAAAAATCCGCTATTTAATCGATTTGAAATTTAGTTTGAGAGGAGCTTATAAATTGATCGAGTTTGAATTTTTTTCAAAACTAAACATTTTTTAACCAAAATTATCTTTTAAGCATTCCTCAAATGTCAATTGTCCGAAAAATGCAGTTCCAAAATCAAACATTTCCACTTTCCGAGCAAACAACTCAGTCAAATTGTTTTGTGGCGATTTTTCATCGAAATGTAAATGTAGTAATATTAGTGTAAGTCCGTCTTCGTATTTTGACAGCTACATTTAAAAATTAAGTGTCAGATCATACGCTTTAAGTCAAAGCATTCAGATAATGATCTTTTATATCATTATTGAGACTGAATATATCGTTATTGAGGAAAAAAGTTTCTTGAATAGAATATCATATATATTAAACGTCTTTAACGTTTCTTACATTTTATTTTAATTGAATTGCTCGAATTCAGGCAGCAGGTTTACTAGTTAATATTATTTTGAATGCTTTGAAATTTTGTGATTTTATAAAAAAATGTTAAAATTTGTTTTTAAATGTTTCGTTGAATTTTGAAAAGTTCAAACTTTTTGTCAATAAAACAATAAAACAAAAAACCACATGCAAATCAGCTTTACCACCAACCACCATTCCTTGTTAATTTTCTTAGCCTGTGGGTGTGTTTGTGTGTGGAAAAAATGTAGGCAGTGAAAAACTTTGATTATGCAATCTGTAGACGTGAAGAGCTGCTGCACAGGTTTTCCTATTTTTGCTGGCTTTTCCTTGTTTTTCTGCAGCGCTGTTTTTTTTTTTTATTTTCAGTTGGCCTATAGGCTAACCTGTTGTTGTTGTTTTTATTGTTGTTTTTTTATTTTTTATGCTTGCAACTTGGCAATTTGCCCAGCCGTTCATGCACCAGAGTCACTCAGTCACTCAGTCAAATTGTTTTGTTGTTTTTTTATGCTTGCTGCATTGTTTTTTTATGGCTTTGCCTGCAACGACTTCCTTGTTGCAAAGTCATGTTGTTGTTGTTGTTGTTGTTGCTGCTCTAGCAAATGCCACTTGCAACCAGCGTTGCCAGAATGTGAAAAATTTACCAAAACTGGTAAATTTTTTTTTCGATGTGAAAATGTGAAATTAAGTTTCATTTTGGTAAAATTCCTGGTGAAAACGAAAAACATTTTTATGAAAATTTCCCAAAAGCTTAAGGGCGAAGTAAGGGTTTCAGCGTAAAAAACACTTTTTTTGTGAATTCTTTTAAGAGTATGGATTGAGCAAATTTATTAAAATCTTTTGTACATTATTGAGTGTACTTTTAACAATACTCTTTTTCTTCCGGAAATATTGAAAAACAAGCTGGTGACAGAGCTTTTCCCAAAGCGTCTTGGAAAAATAGCAATTTGCGGTGTTCACTATGTCTCGGTCGGAAATTATTTGAAATCAAAAACCATTAAAATTTAGTCAACGTTGGAGGAAAGTATTTTGTATGTAGAAAATGTGTACCAAGTTCGAAATGAATCGGTCAAGTAGTTTCTAAAAGCCTGGCAGTGAACACGGACTTTGAAAACACAACTTGTGGGAAAACTGCTTTAAAGTTTTGTACACGTACGTTTCTACGTTCGAGGTACACTTAATTAAAAATTTGTACCTCCGTTAGTTTTACTCGGATTGACTTCAAATTTGGACACAATATTCTAGAGATGTTGAGCATTCATATAAAAAATGGTTAAAAAACTTACCGCCCTTAAATGATCGTCTCTTTTTTTTTATCTATATATAAAAAATAGGCGTAGGCAAAATAGTAAAAAACCATTTTCTCACGTGTTTCTAACCGATTTTGATTAATTTCTTTTAAATGAATCAAAGTGCGGAGAACGAGTGCACCGACTATTTTTTGAAAAAAATTTTTTGCCAAATTTTATGAAGAAAATTTGTTTTTCACATTAATTTTGTATCGAGAGAATGAAAGTGAAAAGGTCGAATTTCGGGCACTATCGAACTCAAATTAGTTTTCAAACGTATTCAAATTATTGGCCTTCATCATATTGAAAAGAACGTTTTTAAATTTGCAACATCGTAATACTTAATAATTTAATTACATTTTAGGGTTAAAGGATTAGAGTCGCGGTTACGTGTCATGCGCAAAAACAAGATTCAAATTCTTCAGACAGTGACACTGAAAACAGGTATTTAAAATATGCAAATGGGGGAGTACCAAAGACCGTAAAACTTTAACTCAATATATCTCGTTTTCTTCAATATCATCGCAACAAAAATAAAGCGCTTTTCAGAAGTTGAATTTTAAGTTCCAAACACTGTTAAGAAGAGTAATTGGAAATTTCTCGGCTTACCATAATATCTGCTACATGTTTTAAAATATTTGAAACCTGAATACATGAATACTGGTATACAACAATATTAGTTGTGTTCGATGACAAATACTCAGTGCCAAAAGCAAACAAATTAAGAAATAAGCCAGAAAAACTACTAGTTTTCATTAAACTGTTGAAATGCTCTTTCAATTTTTCGAATTTTTCAACAAAAACCAAAATACTTGATTTATTTAAATGTTACTCTTACTTACACCACAAAAAATATAAGCGTACAAAAGAGCTGAAAACGTAACTTAGAGCAGCTTCAAAAAACAAAGAGCAATATCAAGTAAGAGGAGATAAAAAAAGAGAAAAATAATCTCAATAAACAGTTTTTACTGATCTGTAGTAAGGAATCTAAATCTAGAGGAGTCATGAAACATAGCTTTTGTTATTACAATTTTATTGGATGTCAAAAAAGTAAAAATATTTCGTTTTTTTGATTGATCACACATATTTGATATTTTTTTTGTGTATGTGAAATTTTTTTCTTAAATGTGAAATATTTTTGGGAATTTTGGTAAAAGAAAATTTTAGGCTGTGGCAACCCTGCTTGCAACATATTTTTATGCAAACTTACTCGTCTACATAAAAAGCACAGAGTTACAAACTATGCTATACATATATAAATTTATATACCATGTGTGTATATATTTTAATAGAATGCAAGTGTGTGTTGCTTTTTGTATTTATATGTATGTGTTTGTTTGCATGTTTACCATGTAATGACTTACCTTGCGCTTTTGTCAGGGCATTGGCATAATTTTGTACGCAGACAAATAAAGTGGCGCCCAGCGACAGAAAAAACAACAACAACAAAATCGATATCTCAGTGTTGCATTGAAAGTTAGAGTGAAACTGTATTTAATTTTATTAAAAAGTAGCGTTTCAACTGCCACTACCATCCAATGAACGAAAGTTATGTTTTTATAACTTTGGGAGAAACGCAGTTTTGGCGCAAATTTTTAAAACAGTTAAACACGACAAGTTTTTTTTAAAAGCATAGAGAAATTATTATGAAAATAGTTCAGAAGCTGTAAAATTTATAATTAAACTATATAATTTTCTATTCATTGAATATATAAAGTTTTGTTCAAGCCAATTACTTATGTTTCTTAAATTTGACTATTTTTGAATTAATTAATTTTTACACTAATGGTTTCTAGGGTTCAAATCCTCATTTTGTAAAAACTTGTTTACTTAACTTTACTGAAGTTCTATATCTTTTTACTGCCTGATCTTGATCTAAACTTTGTTAATGTCACTTCAGATTCATGCTCAGGGTCTCACACTAAATTTTGTAAATAAATGTCACTTCAGATTCATGCTCAGGGTCTCACACTAAATTTTGTAAACAGCCGAACTCTTGGTCCTTAAAATCGCCCGGCGAAAAGTTATTTGTTTGTCTTCATCTGTTGGAATTTTTCTTTTCTTAAATAAGTGATTTTTTTTCAAAATGTACCTACATAATAATATTTATTAAAAAAAAAATTATAATATTCCAAAACGTGTGTGTTTTTTAATGTTGTACACAAATTGATCGATAACTAGAACTACATGTTTTAAGTTAACCCCAATGGCTAATGTTTATGTTTTCAAAAAGCTTTAATTAACATTTTTTACTTTCTGAGGTTTTTCTTCTCTGCAGAGAGTTGACGGCCGAACAGAAAAATTTATTTACATTAAAAAAACTTTCTGTCAGATGTGAAAATCGAACTCGGACTACTACATTTCATTGGCTCGCACCCAACCGACTAAGCTCGCACGGCCACGGTCACCAACTTTATGTAGCTTAGTTTAAAAAAATATTCTTTTATAGTTATTTAGTTAAATTAATTAATTATAAAATTTTTTAAAATTTCTTAAATTTAAAACTTACGTTGGCATTAGAAACGCGTCGTTTGCTGCAAAGAAATATAAATAAAAATTTATTAAAATCGAATGCAAGAATTTTTTATTATGTAATTTTTTTTTATGCAATTTTTCTTACTGGATAAAAATTCATAAAAGCGCAATTTTAAGAAAAAACCTTTAAAAAGAAACATTTGAGTTATTAACAAGGATGTAAACTTACAGCAATAAATAATTTATTTGCATACATTTTATTATGTAAGTAATTGTTGTGCTTTTGTGTTGTTGTTTACTTTTTGGAAAAGATATCTGTTAAACAGTTGCATTGTTTTTGTAAATATTTGCACACGGTAAACTCTAGAGTTGCCAAGACTATCATTTGTTCAGTAAAATTTTGATATAGCTACAAATCATTAGAAATTTAATTCATATCTTAAAACGGCATAACTTTAAATGTTTTAAAATTTAATTTTTTTTTACACTTAATTATTAAATTAAAAGTATTAAATTAATATTTTTTTAAAATAATGAAATTTGCTTGTTTTATTATTAAAAAATTTGTCTTGAATAATGTTATCCTCCAGAGTAGCTTAACGTAATATTATTAAAATTTGGCATTTTGCTTTAATTAACTCATAAAATGTATAACAAAGTTTTCATGTAAATGAATTTATAACAAAGTTTTAAGCAAATTTGTTCCTCAAGTATAGCTGACACAAGTTGAGAGTAGCTTTGAGTGAAGATATGAGTGAAATTGTTTAAAAGCTCTCTTTCTTCAAAACGTTACAAGAAATATGGCTGCAAGAATCTCAAAAGTAAACAAGTGCCATAAACCATATGAGAATTATATAATTTTAGTATATAAAAGACAAGCGTCGTGCTTCGTGCTCTATATCGCTCAAACTGTTCATATTTGTTATTGCTATGCTTTTTAAAACATGTTCAGCCTGAACCAAAACCTGTTTCGCTCATAAAATCTTAGGCCGCAAACATAGTAAACGCTGATTCAGACAGGCAGGCAGGCAGGCAGAGTGTGTGAAAAAGCGAGATATCGTTTTTTCACACAGATTTCAGCCTGCCTGCCTGAATTAGTGTTTACTATGTTTGTATATCTCGCATGTTCACACTGCCTGTCTGCCTACCTGTCTGAATCGACGTTTACTATAAACGCAGCCTAAGGCCGCATTCATAGTGGATGCGGATTCAGACAAGTAGGCAGGCAGGCAGTGTGAACAAGCGAGATATACATATACAGCCCAATCCTGAATATTCAATAAAATTCAAAATCTCAATAGCGAGTTTTCTCATTTTTTCCTTTCATTCGATTTGTTAAAATAATTTCAAAAATTGTTTCGTTCCTGAATATAATCTCACTAGCGGGTTTTCTCATTTTTTCCTTTCCTTCCAGAAAAGGATTCTGAACAAAAACTCGATAAGTAATATATGCGAATAAGTATTTTTTTTATTACCTTAGAACATTTTAAAATTAGCTTGAACAAATTTATTTCTACTGTGCATTTACTTTAAATTTTAAAATTTCGAATTCTTTCGAACTAAGAAATTAGTAAGATTTGTAGCAATTTCGCCATATTTCTTTTAAAACACAAATCTCTGATATGAGCTTAAAATGGTTTGTCCACTGAAAGCAGTATATTTTCCTTTAAGCCCTGCCTTTTGCTTGGAAGTAAACTTTTGGTTCTTTCAAATTAATGTTTTTTTTTAATTTTCAAGTTTTTTGTTATCGAATTTTGAAATTGATGGCAATTTTATTTTTTTCGAACTTCGAAATTTTAGAAAGTCTTTTAGAAAGAAATGGTTTGTAAGCATGCTTTCTGAAATAGCAGTTATAAAATAAAAACTTATTAGTTTACAAAATTTTAAAATTTTTTAATTTTAGACCTTCGAAATTTTGCTAAGCTAAGACAATTTTCGCATTTTGAATTTTTCGAATTTAAAAGTTTTCGGCTAAATAAAGCAGTCAATTTCCTTGAAGCATTGCCTTTTATTCGAAAATAACGTTTCCTGCTCTCAAATTAATGTTTGTGGAAAATTTTCAAGTTTTTCTGTTATGCAATTTTGAAATTGATGGGCATTTTAATTTTTTGAATTTCGAAATTTAAGAAAGGCTCCATGGTTTTTTGGCATTCTTGCCGAAAAAGCAAAGTATTTAATAAAAAACTATTTCGTTCATAAATTTTTACTTATTCTATCTTGGAATTTCGAAATTTGACTAACCTCGCAATTTTTGAATTGGGAATATTTCCAATTTCAAAATTTTCGAACATTGTATTTTTCAAATTATCATTTTTCGGATTTATAATTTTTCGAACTTTTAACTAATTTTTATAATTTTATATATAAAATTACTATTTGAAATTTTTCGAACTACAAATTTTTCAAATTTTATATTTTTCGAACTTATAATTTTTATAATTATTTTATACTAAAACTTAATATATACAATTTTTCGAATATAAAATTTTTCGAAATTAAAATTTTTCGAAATTGAAATTTTTTGACGTTTTATATATTTCTATTTTTGTCATATCCTAAGTTAAGTACTAATACATGGTTACTCGTACTAGTAAAGAAATAAAGGCCTTTAAATAAAACAACAATACATGAAAAAGCTTTGAAATGATTTCATTCGATGCTTCATATAGAATTACTTGAGGCCATTTTTCATTTTTAATTCAGAAACTTTTTTAATAAGGCTTAATTTTTAAAGCCTTTAGTAATTACTTCTTCATTCCATGATTCAAAAAGCTTTATTTTCGAATAAAACAAAATCATTTCATATTTTTTGCTCATCACATAGAGCTTAATTTTGAAGACTGAGTCGGTTTAAAAAATAAATCTCTTTTTAAATCTTGGCAACTCTACAAATTATTTGCATGCAAATGCAACGCCATAATTAAAACTAACCTAACCTAACATTACTGAATGATATCAGAGTTGATTTTTCTAGTCTAAGCAAATACTTGCACACACACTCACACAAACACATTTAAAAAGCTATACAAATTCTACACACAGAAAAGTACAAATAATTCTCATAATAATGTTAAAGTTAAGTTTAAAATGCAAAAACAACAACAACAACGTTGTTTCAACAATAACGTTGCAGCAAATCTAATAACAAATGCAATAGAAGCAACAACAACAACAACAACAACAAAAACAACAGCAACAGCAACAAAGCCAGTGCAAGGCTGCGATGTCAGTGACCGAATCAAGTGCATCAAACGACACTCAGGCAAGAGCGACAGCAGCAGCGCAATAGACAATGAGAGTAGCTAGCTGTGAGAGAGAGAGAGAGCAATTTAGAGCTGCTGCTCTAAAAAAAAACGAAAATTTTTTAAACATTTATAAAAAATCTAAGAATTTGTAAAAATTTTGCAAGGCTTTTTTCATGCTCTCGCTCTCACTCTCGTTGCTAGAATTATAGGCAAAAATATGCACTAGCAGCTGAAATGAGCAACCACTAGAGATTTACGCTCTGCAAAATTTTCCAAATATTATTATTGCATTTTATTTTTATTTTTTTTTATGTTTCTTTATACTCTATAGCCAGTCAGCCAATTCGTATGCGACATCCAAGGACGAATGTTGCCATTTGACATATTGTGGCAACACTGTGCACAATTCATGGCAAGACAGCGCATAGTTTTTGTTGTTTGTTCTTCAAGACAATTCAGCATTTGGCTTGACTTTGTTGAACTTTTAAGTTGGCTTTGCAATGAATGCATTTCTGGGAAATGCAATTATTAAGGAAATTCCAACATGGCACTCAAAGCAGCAGGCGAGTTGCCAGATTGTTTAAATTTGTATGTTTAACACAAAAAGTAATAAAATCAACTACATTGCCATGAAAAATATATTTTATGTAATTTCCAAAACTGTTGATTATTAACTCGCTAATTGAGCAATAATGATTCATTGAGCATTTCAAAGAATGAGCTTTTGTAAAATTAATTTTATATGCAATATTTTTAATACATAATTTTATTAAATTATAGTGAAATGAATAGTAAAAATATATAAAACATGTTTTCGTAGATTTTAACAAAAATTGGAAGCGAAGCTTTTATTAAAAAACAACATTAATTTGTTTGAATAATTTGAAAAATTGTTTCGAAATAACTGTTTTGGAAAAGTGACCAAAAGCTATGGAAACTTTTGATATAACAACGCTAGAAATATGATAATGTCGAAATATTTTAATATCGAAAAATTTTAATTTCGTAAAATTTTAATTTCGTAAAATTTTACTTTCGTAAAATTTTAATATCGAAAAATTTTAATTTCGAAAATTTTTAATTTCAAAAATAATAATTTCGAAAAATTTTAATTTCGAAAATATTAATTTCGAAAAATTTTACATTCGAAAAATTGTTAATAGTAAGTTTTTGTATAAAACAATTATAAAAATGATAAGTTCGAAAAATTTCAAATAGTAAAATTAAATATAATGTTATAAACTAAGTGAGTTCGAAAAATTATAGACACGAAAAAATGATAAATTCGAATAATTCAATGTTCAGAAATTTTAAAATTCGAAAAATTCTAAGCTCACAAACTGAGAGGTAAGTCAAAATTTGAAATTCAAAGACCGAAAAAGTGAAAATTTACTAACAAAATTGTTTTTAACTGAAAACATTGCTTTTTCAGGCAAAAAAAAAATTCGAAAAATTTTAATTTTGAAAATTTTCATTTCGAAAAATTTTCATTTTGAAAAATTGTAATATCGACAAATTTTATATGCGAAGAATTGTTAATATTAAGTTTTAGTATAAAACAATTATAAAAATGGTAAGTTGGTTAATTTCAAATAAAAAAATCTAATATAAAATTATAAAAATAATGAGTTCGAAATATTATAAATCCGAAAAATGAAAAATTCGAATAATTCAATGTTCAGAAATTTTAAAATTCGAAAAATTCCAAGCTCGCAAACTGTGAGGTAAGACAAAATTCGAAATTCAAAGACCGAAAAAGTGAAAATTAACTAACGAAATTGTTTTTTATTAAAAACATTGCTTTTTCAGAGAGAAAGCGAACAAACTACGGAGCCTTTCTTAAATTTCGAAATTAGAAAACACTTAAACTGTCATAGATATCAAAATTGCATAATCGAAAAACTTGAAAAATTTTGAATAAACATTCATTTGAGATAAGAAAATGTTATTTTCGAATAAAAGGCAGAGCTTTAAGGAAAATAGACTGCTTTATAAACTCGAAAAATGTGAAATTAAAAGTTCGAAAATTGTCAGCTTAGTCAATTTTCGAAGTTCTTTGATCGAAAAACTTGAAAATTTATTAATCTAATTAGTTTTTGTTAAATAAACTATTATTTCAGAAAGCATGCTTACAAGCCCTATCTTTAAAAAAGTCCCTCTAAAATTTCGAAGATCAATGCTTTCATTCGAAAAACATTTTAAAGTCATATCAGAAAGGGTTTTTTTAAAAACAATGCTGCGAAATTGCTACAACTCTTACTAATTCTTGAATTCTAAAATTGAAAAAAGTTCAAAATTTCGAAATTTAAAGTAAATGCACATTAGAAATAAATTTTGTTAAGGGAGGAGATGACATTGGTCGTTTTTGAAATTGACTTTTTTTTATAATTTTGTTTTTTAGTAAATATTCTAAGAAAAAAATGGATCAAAAGTTACAGCCGGATTAGTGAGAGCGCATTTTTCTTTGTTCACAAACTTTGAACGCGTTTATCTCGAAATCATGTTTTTCGTAGTGGTTGCGGCACTAGCGGTTTCATTTTTTGACGAAAGTTTTTTTAATTAATTTTTTAAACTTGATTCGCTATCGTATGAAACGAGCTTTTTTAAATTTTTTTTTTTTGATTTTTTAGGAATTTTTGAAATCAATATTTTTTTCGAAAAAACGCACTTTCAATTTTGGAACATCACCAAAAATTTAAAAAAAAATTTTAAAAAAAGCTTCTGTCATACGATAACTAATTTTGTTAAAATTTAAAACAGTAATTTTTTCCCAGATCGGACAATTTTTGCGACTCCCATCGCTGCAACCACGAGGCATCGTTTTTTCTCTGCCGCCAGTTTGGAGCTCTATAAAACCATGTTGGAGTGAAATATATATTTTTTTGATTTTTTGTGCTCAATTTTACGAGTTGCATCCACAAATAAATTTTTTCGGTTTTAATAATCTTTGATAAGTTCGAACACATAATTGTGACTTCAACTTTTTGTAAAATCAAGTGTAGAGCTTGTTGGAATAAATAAAGCCTTAAAATAATTTTTCAAATCTTATAATTTAATACAAAAATTTGAACATAACTATAATAGCTAAATTGATTTTATAAAAATTCTTTTTTTTTATTTTTTCCGAAATTTCGAAGATGTAATGCATAAATTAGAGAACATTTTTTAAAAATTCACACATTTCATCAACGAAAATTTACTTTTTGGCTCATTTTTTTAAATAAATAAAAAAAATAAATTTTTTAATGTTCGAAAACTTCGAACATATATTTTATGAATGAATTTTTCGAAAAATTCTCAATTCAATTATGAAAATATTAAATTTTATTGAAATTAAGCTCACTGCATACGTTTTTTAATCTTCGAAAATTTCGAAGATATTTTGTTCAGCTTAAAATTTCGAGATATTAACAACAACTTTAATTTAAATTCATTTTTCAAATTTTATTGACCTTCGAAAATTTCGAACTTATATTTTTTTCGCTTATATTTAGCAAGAAAGAATATATTATTCAATGCAAACTCATTTTGTGAGTTCTTAGCAACCTTTTGAAAATTTCGAACATTGTTATTTATATTAGTTTTTGCATTGAACATTTTTAAAAATATGACTAAATGAATAGAACTTTAAAACATCAAATATAATAACGGCATTATTGTAGTTAATCTCAGTTTTTGCAAAACTCAATAAAATAAGAAAGCAACGGTACATTGTAGAATAACCCGAATTTTTTACAAAATTTTAGAAATTGGAAAGTCATACTTTTTGTGGTAACTAATATGAAACTTTTTGGGTAGCTATTTTTATTTGCGAAAATTTTGATTGTGTTAATTTAAGACAACTTTTAAAAAATTCACAAATCTTTTCAAATAAAATTCACTTTTTGAATCATTTTAATATTCGAAAATTTCGAACACATATTTTGTGACTGAATTTTTGCAGAAAATTTTCAATTCAAATATTAAAACATGCAATTTTATTGAAATTAAGCTCACTGCATAAGTTTTTTTCAATCTTCGAAAATTTCGAAGATGTGTTCGAAATTATATTTTAGCTAAATATTTCAAAATATTAACAAAAAAATTAAATTTAATTTCATTTTGTAATTTTTTGTAATCTTCGAAAATTCGAACTTATATTTTTTTACCTTAATTAAACAAAAAAATGCGAAGTTCACCAAAGCCAGCTCACTTAGTGAGTTTTTTGCAATCTTCGAAAATTTCGAACATTACTTTTTATATGAATTTTTTTATTGAATATTTTTATAATTTGGGATATAATAAAATTTTCAATAATGAAATATAATAACTGCGTTATTTGAGTTAAACTCAACTTTTGCAAAACTCATGCAAATAGCAAAGCAGCGGTGCATTTTAGCCACGCTTACCTCCATCAATGTGCTGAAAAATTTGTACACTGTGTTCAAAGAAGACAGCTTTAACAATTGATTAGATTATGCAAGGTCAAACGAACGAAGCATTATAATTGCTACACTGACAGAAACGCCCAATCAACAAGCAATCGCCACCCTCAAAATTATGTTCTTGTTGTTGCTGTTGTCGACACTTTTCACTCTAGAGCAAATGTTAACAAATATGAACTGAAATTGCATTGCTTTGCATATATTTGCAATTTTCGAACATGAGTGTTTTTGACCCACTTAGCGTTCATTAGGTTTGTTCAATATTTTTCAGTCGACAAAAAAAAACGAAAAAATTTTATTTTTCTGCTGTTGCTTTTTTGTATTTTGCTTTAGTTTTTAGGCCAGAACAATTGAGCAATTAAATTGGCTCATTATTTCCGCGTATCATCAACACTTTGACCAAGTTTTTATTTAAATTAATGGCGGTCAACGTTGTTGGTCGTTCGTACGTACACTTAAGCTGATGTCGGCGAAATTTGACAGTGACTCTGAATTTGTCAATATATTGAAGGTTGGTTGATGCGGTGTCATTAATAAAGCATCGATGAGCATGCAATTATAAAAGCAACAACAACAAAAACAATTGACACCAAACAGAAAAATATAAGTTGAGCAGCGCGTATTGGTTTTTTAGTAATCAGATTGCAATGCCTTGATTTCAAGACCTAGTTTTGAAATTTACTATATGTGAAAAATTCTAGAAATATTTTAATAAAAACCAGAATTTTCTAGACTTTGGATATGAATTAAAAGTTAATTACATAAAATTGAACAAAACAAGACAATAACTCTGAAGTGCTGTTGAAAGAAAATAAAATAAACAAATATGACTTTGGCTATTCAGGACTTCAACTTAGTTTCTTATGTTTAAACTAAAAAAATGTTCTTTCAATAAATGTACAATTGTTAACTTTTGCATATTTATACAAGCTCATAAAGTTTGTTCTAACTAAGAACACAGCAAAACCGCATAAATAGCAACAGTATATATTAGGGGGGGAAAACATAACAAAAAACAACAAAACCGTACATTTTCTATAAACAAACATCGAAGAAAGTAGGTGAAAGGTTGAAGACCTGCCATGATAAATATGCACCATAAATGTGTGGCACTCGCACGCCTCACACAACGCAACACGAGGTCGCCACAATGCAAAATGCGCGCAAGTTTTTGCAACGAACGTCAGAGAAAACAAAAAAAAAAAAACGTAAAAAACATAAGAACAAAGTAAATGGCGGAAAACTTGGAGAGACTGAAGGAGCACAAAGGAAAGCATTAGGTGAACGCCAGATACAGTCACACATACTCATCAACAACACGAGCTCTGTTAAAAAAGGGGCTGCTGGGTGTTTTTTTAGGGTGTGTGTGGGTGACGTTGGTGGTTGATGAAAAGTAATGACGACAAAATCGAAAAAAATAAAAAAAATAAATAAAAATATAGATGTTAGAAAGCATAAAAAGCTCAGGGACACTTTCATTAACCCCTGCAGGACCGTTGGTCATAGAAAAAGCTTTGATTTTTGAAGCCATTACTTAGGCCTTAACCAATACTGATGATTTATTTCATTGAAGCAACCAGAAGGAAAATATATAAAAAATGAAGGTAGATTTATATTAACCCCCTCACATACCACAGAATATATGTTGATACAAATTTACAGAAAAATAATAAACAATTTTTAATATTTCGTTTGTTGGGTGCTTTAAGAAACCGGAAACAAACCAGGTTTTAGGAGTAGAAAAAAAATAAGTTTTTTTCGGAACAGTGTACTACTTTGATGTACGTTAAAAAATTGTTGTTTAAATGTTGCTTTCAAAACTTTCGCTATATATTGTATTTTAATCTAATTTTTTTTAATGCCAGAAATTTTAATTTGAAAATACCGTTGAAATATTTTGTTTTCATTATTTCTGACATTAAAAATATGCCTTTTAAAAAAAATTCAAATATTTGAATATTTAAAATATATATATTTTATATTTTATTTATTAAAAATTACTGTAATTTTTTATATTGCATTTATTAAAATTATTTTCAAAAACAATTATTTTATTTTTTTTTATTTTTAATATTCCTGCCATTATAAAAACCATCTCGAAATTATTCTTTTAAAGTTTTTTTTAATATATTTTTTTTTAAATTTCGAATTTTAAGTTTGTTTTTTATATATAAAATTTTTTAAATTATTTAAATTATTTTAATTTAAATAAAATTAAATAAAATTTCAAAAATATTTATATCGTCTTTATATTTTAAAAAAGTTTTGAAAATTTTAACGTTTCTGATATTTTTAGAGAAACATTTATCATATAGTTTTTTTTTAATTCAAACAAGTTGTGGAAATTTTTTTTAATGAACATTATTTAAGTCATAACGAAATTTTTTTAATTTTCGATTTAAAAAAAAATTTTTATGTACTTTTTATTTTTTTATTATATTTTTCTTTTTATTATTTTTTTTTTAATTTTTTTTTATATTTTTCTTTGATTATCATTTTATAATTTGTGATTTTTAATTTCAAAAAATTTCTAGAAATTTTGAAATTTTCATTAGTTCAGTCACAACGAAATTTTTTTTAAAATTCGATGTTAAAAAATTTGTTTTTATTTATTTTAAAATAATTTCCTTTGTATTATTAATTTTAAATAATTCTTTATTTTAAAAATAAATTTTTTGTTTTGTTTCATTATTCATTTCAGTCATTACGGTAAAACGTTATATAATTTTATATTCAGCCCAACCATGAAACATTTTCTCCCGGGAGTTGTAAATGGGAGTTTTCGTTTTTTTTAGAGGGAGAACTTTAGAGTTTTCACAAAAAATGTTTATTTATGTTTTTATTTTAAGATTTTTTTTATTTTGTGTTTTTTTTTTAATTAATATTTTTGTTTTTTTTTAATCAATTATAATTTCAATAATTTCTGCTTAAACTTTTTATAATTAAATATTAACCGTCCAAATATTTTAACTTTTTTCATTATTTCTAAAAAAAAACTAAAACCTTTAAATTTTAAAAATGTTTAAATTTTTTTTAATTTGCAAATTATAAAAAAAATGTTTATTCAGATAAATTTAAGAAATTTTTAAAATAGTTTTATTTTAAAAATAACTTTTTTTTAATTTTCTTTATGTCAGTTTTTTTTTAAATAAGCTAAGAAATATTTTTTTTTTTCTTAGTTTGAAAAAGTTTTGAAAAGTTGTTGACGGTAAAATTTTTATTTATGTTATTAAATTTGAGAAGTTCTTAGAAATGTTTAAATTTTTTTAAATTTGCACGTTATATAAAAAATGTTTTTTCTGTTAAATTTTAGAAAGTTTTATAAATCTTTTATTTTAAAAGAAAATATTTTTTTTTTAATTTCATTATTTCAGTTTTTTATAAAATAAGTTAAGAAATATTTTTTTTTTTTCTAGTTTGAAAAAGTTTTGAAAATTTGTTGACAATAAAATTTTTTAAATATGTTATTAAATTTGATAAGTTTTTATAATTTTTTTTATTTAAAACATAAATTTTCTTTTTTATTCAATTCATTTCAATCCGGTAAAAGTTTATGTTCGATATTTGTCTACAAAATGAAAAAAAAAACCTTTTTTTATTTTCATTATTTGTTTTTTTTTTTAAAAAAGTTTAGATATACTTTTTATTCTTAATTTGAAAGTGTTTTAAATATTTTTAGACAACAAACTTTTTTATATATGTAATTAAATTTGAAAAGTTTTCATAATTTTTTTTTATTAAAAATAAATTTTCGTTTTTTTTCAATTCATTTCAATCCGATAAAAGTTTATGTTCGATGTTTGTCTATTAAATATTTTGCTATTTTAAAATTTTTTGTTTTAACTATTTTCATTAAAATAAATTTTAAAAAATTTTTAAAATTTTAGGCAAAAAATTTTTTATTTGTATTATTAAAATTTAAGAAATTTTTATAATTATTTTATCTCTAAAAATTTTTTTTTTTATTTAAATTTTTTCGGATGTTATGTTATAAAATGTTATGTTGTTCCGATAAAAGTATATGTTCGATATTTTTATATTTTTCACAATTTATTTAAAAAATAAATTTATTTTCTTCATAA
Source organism: Tetanocera ferruginea (assembly GCA_958299015.1). NCBI lineage: Eukaryota > Metazoa > Arthropoda > Insecta > Diptera > Sciomyzidae > Tetanocera > Tetanocera ferruginea. The sequence goes on along the minus strand of OY282643.1, from coordinate 132,183,841 downwards.
ATTTTATATTTAAATTTTAAGAAATTTTTTTGATAAATTTGTTTTTTAATTGTAATATAATTATTATTTTATCTTAAAAAAATTTTTTGTGTATTTTAATTTTTTCTGATGTTCCAATAAAAGTTTATGTTCAAATTTTGCCTTCGAAATATTTTACTATATATTAAAATTTTTATTTTTTTTTTTCATAATTTATTTAAAAAATTAATTTAATTTTTTCAAAAATTTTTGTAAAGTTTATATTTTTTTTTATATTTTAGAGTTTTAGAAATTTTTTTTAAAATAAATTTTTAATTTCAATTTTTAAAAATTTTTCATTTATATATATATATATTTTTTTTTTTTTGTTTTGTTTAAAAGATTCTAGTTCGTTCAAGTGTTCAACTTGTTAAAGCTTCCTGTAAGTTTTGCATTTTTGCTACTAACATGTGCTGCGCCTCGTTTGCCATCCAGCTGAGTTTTTCGTCGTCTTAAGCACGCAGTACTACGTCATGTCTGTACATTTTCACATCCAGTCATGCTTTTGCCGACCTGCCTCAACAAATTTGCGCTTGTCATAGCTTTTTGCTATACAAACACATTCGCAAAACACATCCTGGCAGCACATGGCAAGCCTTTGTTTTTTCTTATTTTGTTGCCTACGTGCTTTCGACACGTTTTGGTTTAGTTTTATTTATATTGTTTTTGTTTTTATGTTGAATATTTTGAAATTTGCCACCTACGCACTTTTAGCTGGATGCCGTGACTCACAACCGTTGAGCAGGCTTTCGTAAAGAGCTTTTTGCTTGCTTGCAAACGCATAAAGATTGAAATAGCAACAACAACAACAACAACAACAACAACAACAACAACAACAACAAAACTATGCCAAAGCGTTGACGTGCCTCGGACTTGTTTACGCTATGTCTGATATATGAATGGAATTTTCACTGCAACCTTCTAGAAACTTTGGAAAATTTCGTAATAATATTATTACAACACTTGCGTTAATTAGTTGTGTTTTTTTTATGTTATGTTTTTGGTTTTTGGTTACACACAAAGTACACGAAGTATTAACGTTGTCTTAAGTTTGAAGGTTTAAGTATAAGTTAAATATGTCATAGTTTTAAAAAATTTTTGAAATAATAGCATTAATCATTTTTTTTTAGTTTTAAATTGTCATAAAATTGTATTGTTTTAAAATTAATTCATTAAAAACTTTACATCTTAACACTTAACTTAACTTGTTCTGACAATTTCTAAAGTTTTTAGTTTTGACTTTTGTAACGGAATTTTTGAAAAAATACTGGCCCAGCAAATTAATCGAAAAAACCTTATAAGTTACAGAATATCTCAGGGGGGGACATGACATTGGCCGTTTTTTGAAATTTTGTATTTTAGTAAATATTCTTAAGATTCTAAGAAAAAACAATTCATGGAAAAAATCCTACGGGTTCAAAAGTTACAGCCGGGTTATTGAGAGCGCATTTTTAATTTTCTTTGCATTTTTCTTTGTTCACAAACATTGAACGCGTTTATCTCGAAACCATGGTTTTTGTACTGGTTGCGGCACTAGCGGGTTCATTTTTTGACGAAATTGTTTTTTTTGTATTTTTTTAAACTTGATTCGCTATCGTTTGAGACGAGTTTTTTTAAAATTTTTTTCGATTTTTTATGAATTTTTAAATTTTCAAATTTGGAACATCACCAAAAATTGAAAATTTTTTTTCAAATAAGCTCCTGTCATACGATAACCAATTTTGTTAAGATTTAAAAAAGTCTTTTATTTTCAGAACGGACAATTTTTGCGACTTCCAGCGCTGCAACTACGAGGCCCCGTTTTTTTCTCTGCCGCCAATTTGGAGCTCTATAAAACCATGTTGGAGTGAAAAGTATTGAATTTTTTTTCCCCGTAATTTGTTCAGTTCTCTACAACAATAAAAAATTTTGGAAAAATGTTTATTTTTGACTGAGTTATGAATTTTTCAAACATAAGTTTGCGAATGTTATGTCCCTACTTAACAAAACTCGATGTTTTTGTATTGAAATTTTCAAATTTCTTAAAATATAAGCAAATTTTATCTTTAATCTAAATTTTTAGATTTATATGAAAAAGTCGCGAGTTTTAATTTTAAAATTTAAATTTTATTGGTAACAATATTTTATAAAAAAGTACGTATTTTTCTATAAATAGGAACCTATAATAAATCTTTTTCGTTAGCTAAGGTTGAATTTGAAATGGAAAATGTTTTATGAAAAATGTAAAAGTTGAGTTTGAAACTATAAAAAGTTGAATTTTAACTGTAAAAAATTGAATTTTAACTGATAAAAATTGAATTTTAACAGTAAAATTTAAATTTAACTGTTGAATTTAAAAGAAATTTAATTTAAATTGTAAAATGTTGAAGTTGAAATTTCAAACTTGCATAAGTTAAGTGTGCAACCCATATCATTTAAAAGCAAATATCACAACCTATTTAATTAAAAAGCAAATAACACAACCCATTTCATTTAGCAGTTAGTAACGGCAACATGCAAAGCAATAACTGGATTGGATCAGTACTTAAAGAGTTCATCCAGCACTTGGAATAAAATATGTCTTAATCCTTTCGGTTCCAACGGAATATTATTTACGAAATAAAGTTTAAACAGTACTTTTGGCATAACCAGCAAATGAGGCAAACATTATTATTAATTAAGCAAATTTTAAAACCTTTCTTAATTTGCTACTTATTCAAATACAACAAAAAAAAAAAGAATACTTCTACACTTGTTTCAGTTGATTTCACTTTCTCTCTTACTTATCTATCTGCCCATTTCCGAACCAAGGCAGACTTGACTGAATAGGTTTGACAGCTGAAATCCCAGATTCAAACCTAAAACAAAAAAAAAAGTTGAACAGAAAAATTTTGGGATTGAAAGGATTAAAGAATATTGGAAAATAATCTATATAATATTTTTGTTTGTTTGTTTTTATGTTACGAATAGACTCCTAAACTACTGGACGGATTTTTATAAAACTTATATCAAAGGATTCCTTAAACTTCTGCGCTGAACATAGGTTATATTAATTTTGTCACGCCTCCTTTTAACGCCCACAAATCAATAAAAATTATATATTTCAGACGATTTTGATCATATTAGTCTAGAATTTGGTAATTTTGTATGACGACTGTCGGAAACTGTACTAAAAGTGGATTGCCACACCCCCATTTACCGCCCAGAAATGCACAAAAATGCTATATTTCAGACGGTTTTGGCCGTAATAGACAAGAATTTAGTAGTTTAGTTTGTTTTCAAGCAAAAAGAATATAAATTAATTCTTCTTTGTTATTAATTCAATTCAACTCAAATAAGGTGTATCCGAACAAGGTCGCGTACTCTGCTAGTTATTTATATATATTTTAATAAAATTATTTATACTCTGCATACAGATTGTTACAAAGTTTAAGTTTATCTTAAACTGTTTTGACATAACTAAATAATTATGTTGTTCCTCTTTTGCCTCAACGCTGCATTGATTCGGGTTTCTTTTTCGTTGAAGTAGAACTGATTCATTTTTCTTTTATATCAAGCCAGAACTGACTAACTTCAAACCAAGCATACATGTTTGTTTTACTTAATATAAAAATAAGTTTGTTATATTTTTATAATTATGCTTTATGGTACAGTTAGATTTGTTTAGAGTGACAAAAATATATGTCAAAAGCTGTGGAATATTTTGATGATATCGAAAAAAAACTCTTCATAACAAAATTTCTATGGAACACTTAAGGACTCTTTTGTATATTTCCTGTGTGTGTGCATGCTTCATTGAGAATTCAGCTGTATATATTTATAATCACATGTTTTTGCCGTTTTTGCCCATAACCACATTCAGAAAAGAAAACTTCTCGCCATGTTATAAAATTCACTTTCGTACATTGAAAAGCAAAGCAATTTTTTTTTATACTACGAATGACCTTTAACTAGGTTAAAGCTCTTTTTCAACTATATGCTCGTTTGTATGTGTGCTGTATGTTTGTGAGCTAAGTGTGTGTGTGTGTGTGGGGGGGGGTTCCTGAATGATTTTCCTGCACATTGCATGGCACAAACCTTTCACACAAACACACTGTTACTTGCTCGCTCCTTCTCTTTCGCACTTGCGCTAGCAGACACGCACAGTCGCAACAGTAGCTACACAAAGCTAGGCAGAGCAGTTGCGAGAAAAGCTGCGGGAAGCTTAGCTGGCTGTTTGGGCATAATTTTAGGTGTGCATGCCTGCTGGGCGGCAGGGTTGTGGGCTGTGTTGGTAGAACATTCTTATACCAGCGTGTACTCTTGTGCGTTTTGTCAATAGTTGAATGCCAAGAAAATTTATGCCTGAGCTTTTAATCATTACATTGGCATTACTTTTAGCTAAGATTTTGCTCACAACTGCAGCATATTTTCTTTTTTTTTATAATTGTTGCTCTTCATTGCTATCGCTTCAATTTAAATTTGAATAAAGCAAAAATTTTAAACAATTGTCTGTTTGCGCCTCACCTCGTTGTTGCTGGTGGGCGTGCTGATGCATGAAACACGATAACTCGTTAACTATTATACGTTCAAATAAATAGATGAACGAAGAATTGGAAATTTTAAAAGTCAAAAAAATAAAAATACAAAAAAAAAAAAACGATGTTTAAAAAAAAAGTACAGACGAGTGAAAGTTGCACGGTTTTTGTTGTTGTTGTTTTTATTGTTACTGTTATTGTTACTGTACTTAAGCTGTCAAAAGTACACAAATAGTCAAAAAATAAAATAAAACACACAGAAAAAAAAAAGTTCAATTACAAAAACGGCAACAATAAAAATTGTGCGCGCACATCATTGAAGCACGTTTAGCTTAAAAGCTAACCAGCTAGCTTTGGCTGCATGGCTGATGATGGGACGAGTTGCCCACCTAAAAAAAAAAAAAAAAATAACACAAAAACCTTTTGACGGCTTAAAAAACGGCAGTTATGAGAACCGAGTCGTCGTTTAGCCGAGTTCAATGACACACTCAGCTTAGTTCAGAGTCGTGCTGTTGGGTGGCAGTCAAAGGCAGTGGGTGGGGAAAAGTTTTTAGCAGTTGTTGGCCTGAATGTGTTGGTGCGTGGCAGAGCACAGGCTGGGTAGCGGCAGAGCATTTGCTAGATTGTGAATGACAGCGTTGCTCAGATGCTTCACATGCTGTTCACAAGCATACAAGAAAAAAACGTGACAAAACAAGCGAGATGAACTACATTGCTAAGTTGGGTGCAGAAGCAACAACTAATTCAAATGAAACAAAAAATATGAAAACAAAAAAAAAAATTTGCAAACTAATAGGCTGGAAAATTTTAAAAATATATGCTAAAGGCTAAAAGTGCAAAAAAAAACAGTAAAGCAGAAATTTTGATAACAGCAAAAATTAAAAATTTAGAGATTTTACAAAATTAAAAGTTTAAATATACAAGCATATAATAAATATAAAATATATAAAACAAATATATAATATATAGTTACATGATATTTTTGTTTGTTTGTTTGTATGTTTCGAATAGACTCCTTAACTACTCAACGGATTTTTATAAAACCTATATCAGACGATTTCTTAAATTAATGCGCTTAACATAGGCTATATCAATTTTGCCACGCCTCCTTTTACCACCCAAAAATCAATAAAAATGCTATATTTCAGACGGTTTTGGCCGTATAAGACTAGAATTTGGTAGTTAAGTTTGTATGCTGACTGGCGGCAGCTGTACGTACAGTGGATTGCCACTCCTCCTTCTACCGCCCACAAATCAATAAAATGCTATATTTCAGACGGTTTTGTATATATGTTCCGAATAGACTCCTAAACTTCTCGACGGATTTTTATAAAGCTTATATGAAACTATTCCTTAAACTACTGCGCTGAACATAGGTTATATAAATTTTGTCACACCCCCTTTTATAGCCCACAAATAAATAAAAATTATATATTTCAGAGGGTTTTGGACGTTCAAGACTAGAATGTGGCAGTTAAGTTTGTTCTAACTGTTGGCAACTGTACGAAAAGTGGATTGCCACATCCCCTTTTACCGCCCACAAATCAAAAAAAAAAAATGCTATATTTCAGACAGTTTTGTATGTATGTTCCGAATAGACTCCTAAACTACTCGACGGATTTTTATAAAACCTGTATCAAACGATTCCTTAAAATACTGCGCTAAGCATAGGCTATATAAATTTTGTCACGCCTCCTTTTACCAACGACAAATCAATAAAAATGCTATATTTCAGACTGTTTTGGCCGTATTAGACTAGAATTTGGTAGTTAAGTTTGTATGCTGGCTGTCGGCAACTTTCGAAAAGTGGATTGGCACACCCCTTTTACCACCCAAAAATCAATAAAAATGCTATATTTCAGACGGTTTTGGCCGTATAAGACTAGAATTTGGTAGTTAAGTTTGTATGCTGACTGGCGGCAGCTGTACGTACAGTGGATTGCCACTCCTTCTTCTACCGCCCACAAATCAATAAAATGTTATATTTCAGACGGTTTTGTATGTATGTTCCGAATAGACTGCTAAACTACTCGATGGATTTTTATAAAACTTATATCAAACGAGTCCTTAAAGTACTGCGCTAAACATAGGCTATATAAATTTTACCACGCCCCCTTTTATAGCCCACAAATAAATAAAAATTATATATTTCAGAGGGTTTTGGACGTTCAAGACTAGAATGTGGCAGTTAAGTTTGTTCTAACTGTTGGCAACTGTACGAAAAGTGGATTGCCACATCCCCTTTTACCGCCCACAAATCAAAAAAAAAAAATGCTATATTTCAGACAGTTTTGTATGTATGTTCCGAATAGACTCCTAAACTACTCGACGGATTTTTATAAAACCTGTATCAAACGATTCCTTAAAATACTGCGCTAAGCATAGGCTATATAAATTTTGTCACGCCTCCTTTTACCAACGACAAATCAATAAAAATGCTATATTTCAGACTGTTTTGGCCGTATTAGAATAGAATTTGGTAGTTAAGTTTGTATGCTGACTGTCGGCAACTTTACGAACAGTGGATTATCACACCCCCTTTAACCGCTTACAAATCAATAAATATGCTATATTTCAGGCGGTTTAGACCGTATTCGATGCAGGACTTGACTTGACCAAAAACTGTTTCACTCATGGGCAACTATCTCATGTCAGCTGCTCCGCGCGTTGAGAGTCCAAATAATTTATTTGTCTATCTACCAAATATAAATATTGTGTACTCAGAAGCTTTTAGGGGGACATGACATTGGCCGTTTTTTTAAATCGATTATTTTTATAATTTTGTATTTTAGTAAATATTCTTAAGATTCTAAGAAATGAAAATTTCATGGAAAAACTCCTACGGGTTCAAAAGTTACAGTCGGATTAGTGAGAGCGCATTTTCATTTTTCCTTGCATTTTTCTTTGTTCACAAACTTTGAACGCGTTTATCTCGAAACCATGTTTTTCGTACTGGTTGCGGCACCAGTGGATTCAGTTTTTGATGAAATTTTTTTTTTTTGTATTTTTTTAAACTTGATTCGCTATCGTATGACACTAGCTTTTTTTAAATTTTTTTCAATTTTTTATGAATTGTTAAAGTCAATATTTTTTTCGAAAAAAACACACCTTCAAATTTGGAACATCACCAAAAATTGAAAAAAAAATTTAAAAAAAGCTCCTGTCATACGATAAACAATTTTGTTAAGATTTAAAAAAGTAATTTTTTCCGGATTTTGACAATTTTTGCAACTCCCAGCGCTGCAACCACGAGGCCCCGTTTTTTTCTCTGCCGCCAGTTTGGAGCTCTATAAAACCATGTTGAAGTGAAAAATATATTTTTTTGAGTTTTTTTTTAATTTATTCAATTCTCTACAATAATAAAAATTTTGGAAAAATGTTTGTTTCTGACTGAGTTATGAATTTTTAAAAAAAGGTCTGTTTTCTCTGCCGCGAATGTTGTCCCACCTTAATATAGTTTCAGTTTGAAATATTTAGTTTAAAACTGAGAGCAATAAAATTATTTAATTTAATATAAAATCAAAATATAAAAGCTTTTTGTCAAAAATTGCCAAAAGCTTTTAACTAAATTTGTGCAACAACTTGAAAGTTACTTAGTTAATTCAAACTAGAAAAAAAATTTCCAAGCAGCAGTTGTAGAGACAAGTGAAAGATGACTGTTTTTTTTTTTAATTTTTAAAAAAAGCTTATCATCACATCAGCGCTAACAGCTCCCACAAATAAACAACAACAAAATAATAAAAAATAATTGCGTAGTTATTTTGTTTTTGTATTAAAGTGACCATAATCTTGACATTGTCGACTTTCGTAGAAATTTTTGGCAAACTTTCACACTCACACACACACAAACAAACAACTTCAACACGCACTGTCGATGCGCTAAATTCTTATCAATGCTTATCAGTAAAATATACACAGTTTGATGTTCTTGTTGTTGTTATTCTTATTGCTAGTGTTTGATATTGAAAAGCCAAAATTTTAAACGTGCGAAAATTAGGCGACCTCATTTCATGCCCAGCAGCTAAATACTCAAGGCCAAACTAAAAAAAAATTTAAAAAAAAACAAAAATCAAGATACAATAAATTTATTTTAAATATACGTAGTAAATGTGTGTTTGATCGAGTGTTTAGAGGAACAACTTATATTTGTTTTTTTTTGTTCAAATAAATTTCAATTCACTACAAAAGGAACTAACAGTTCTTTACATTATCTACTATTTAACAAAACTAAAACTCAGCGTAAAAAGTTGTAAAATGTCACATTTAACAGAACGCATTAGTTTTTTTTTAACCCTTATTCAGCACACTGGGCTCATTTGCTCTCCCTTATTTTTGTATTTTGGCCTTAAATATAAATTTTTATGCTTTTACTATATCTTTTTTAACTTACTTAAAACAATTTCTTTATCTACACTCAGAAAAATATCAACTGTAATATTAACAGTCAGCCGCTGATATTTCAAAACACTGTTTCATTGAATGATTTTCGTTTAAGTCAACAGTCTTAGTCAACAGTTAAATTAAATTTTCAAACAATTTTTGTGCTGTTAAAATCAGCTGTTGAAATATTTTTGTGTTCTTGTTAAAATGTCTGTCTGGTCTAAGTCTCTAAATTGTTAATGACATCATGTAATTACTTACAAACGAATCATGAATAAAGATTAATTGGATTGGATTGGATTGGATTGGAAATGTCTGTCTGCTCTAAGCAATAGTTTTTAAATATGTTTTGCTATACTTATCTTATCGTTATCAATATCTCAGTGGAAGTGTGCTAGACTGTCATGCGGAGGACATGGGTTCGTATCCTAGCTATGTAAGTGTATCAACAATTTTAATTAAATAGTTGAAATTCTAATTCTGTATTTTTTTATTAACTGTTTGGTCAAAAACAACCTACAAAATAAGTTAGTTTACAATCTTCAAACAATCTAACATATAATTTTTTATTTAAAACAAAAAAAAATTTTTAATAAAAAAAATTTTTGTTGGTCTTGCCCGAATTTGAACCCAGTATAGTCGAGTACTAGACACACATGTTAGCACACTCGGCTAAACGTGAACTTCCAAAACAATCATAAAATTTCATTCAGTACTTTTTTATATGGGTTTCGTGTTCTACAGACCAACAGTCACCGAACTGTTGATTTGAAAGTTTCATTTGTTGTATGGTATTTAACAGTGAAATTTGTTATTATAATAACATATAACATATAACAATAATAAATAATAAAAATATTAAAAATATTAAAACAAAGACTAGTAATATTAAAAATAAAATTAGAATCTATGAAAGAAATTACGAAAGAATTTACTTTTACAAAAATTTAATGAAGATTTCCTAGAGCTTTTATAAAGCTCTATTAGCTTTTATAAAGCTTTCAAGCAGCTGATGCAAAACTTTAATAAATTTTGTTAATTCTTACCAGCCAGAAAATTGTGGGTTGAAGGGCAACCAAATTTTTTTTCGAAATTAGAAAACCATACAAATAGAAGAAATTAAAAAAAATGGAGTGGGAACATTTTTTTAAATTTAATTTTATGGGTAAAATTTGCTACTTTTAAAAATATCAACAAAATTTTTGTTAAAAAATTCTTTAAATTATTAGAAATTTATTATAAAATAGCTATTTTAGACTTTAAAATTAATTAATCATTAATAAAATACCATTTTTTTATTAACTTTTTTAACATGCATTATTTTGATATTTCAAAAATCAACACATTTTACATTTTAAAATAAATTTAAAAAAAATGTAGTTCAAAACATCCTCCATTTTTTATTTTAATTTCTTCTAGTTTTATGGTTTCTAATTTCGAAAAAAATTTGGTTGCCCTCTGACCCACAATTTTCTGGCTGCGGCCTGATTCTTACTTAAAGTTTTTGAGAAATATTTAACCCAAATACAAAGTTTTTAATTTGAATTAAATTTATTGTCAAACTTTTTTTTCACTCAATTTAAATTTGTCTTTGAGCCACCAGCAAATCTGTCACAAATATTGTACCTAGCTTTCTTAAAGCGTTCATAAAGCTTTTTCAAAGGTTAAATAAATTTTGTTTAAATCTTCTTTAAAGCTTCCATAATGTTTTAGTAGAGCTTCTATAAGGAATTTATATAGTTTTTATACAGCTTTCAAAAGGATTTTATGATGTTTTTGTAAAGCTTTGATAAAGTTTTGATAAAACTTTCATATAGTTTTTATAAAGCTTTTCTGAAACTAATAAAAAGTGTTTTAAATAAATTTTTTACCCAAAATTTATTTTAACTTATAAAAAATTTTGTTGTGAGCCAAAAGAAATACATGCAAACTGCTTATTAAGAGCTTTCTTTAAGCTTTCATAAATATTAAACGCATAAAGCATTTATTACGTTTTTTACAAACAAAATTGTTTCTAAAGCGCTCATAAATCTTTTTCTAAAGCTTTCCGTAAAGCTTTAATAAAACTGTCATAAAGATTTCGTCAGACTTTTATAAAGCTTTCATAAAACTCTTATAAACCTTTCTTAAAAATTAAATAAAACTTTTATAAAACTTTAATAAAGCTTGTATAAAGCTTTCATAAAGCTTGTATAAAGCTTGCATAAGGATTGTATAAAGCTTTAATAAAGCTTGTATAAAGCTTTCATAAAGCTTGTATAAATCTTTGATAAAGCTTGTAAATAGCTTTCATAAAGCTGGTATAAAGCTTTCATAAAGCTTGTATAAAGCTTGTATAAAGATTTTATACAGTTTGTATAAAGCTTTCATAAAGCTTGTATAAAGCTTTCATAAATATTGTATAAAGCTTTCATAAAGCTTGTATAAAGCGTTCATAAGACTTGTGTAACGCTATCATAAAACGAATATTGTAAAAAGCTTTCATAAAGATTGCATAAAGCTTTCGTAAAGCGTTCATAAAGCTTGCATAAAGCTTTCATAGAGCTTGTATAAAAATTTCATAAAGCTTGTATAAAGCTTGTATAAAGCTTCCATAAAGCTTGTACAAAGCTTCCATAAAGCTTGTATAAACCTTGCATAAAATTTGCATAAAGCTTGTATAACGCTTATTATTATAATTAAATTTAAAGAATACAAAACAAATTAAAAAAATTTTAAATATAAATCTTTAAATGCGTTTTTCTCGAAACTACTTTTTCAAATACGTCTGTCGTGATTTCACAAGTTTTAATGAATGAACAACTAACTCGAAATTTGTCGTGGACTCCCTTTATATCCCTCAATGAGTGGAACTATAGTTTTATAAGTTTTTTTGTTTTTTTTACTATTTTTAATGAATTCAAAACTTTGAAAAAAGACCAAAAAATCATCAAGGGCAAAATCAAAAAGGGCACCTCCCGCCCCATAGCCTGTAATATTTTTACATTTACAAAATTTTATTAAAATTTTTTTTCTTGCTTGTTGAAACATCAATTAATATCTTATAAAAAAATGGTTACAAAAAAAAATTCTTAGTATTTAATTTGAATTTAAGCGAATTTTAAAAACCACTTAAAAGCCTAGTACTATGTTTGTTTGCGTAAAATTTCGCTGGCAACATTAACTTTTTTGTTGCGTAAAAATTCTGACAAATATTTTGTTGCATATAAATCGAAAATTTGAGAAAGTTGTGCTTTACTTTTCAAAATAGAAAAAAAGAAATTTACAAAAATAAAAAATTTACGAAAAATATTACTTTTTACATGAAAATAAATAGACAGTTCAATTAAATTGTGAAAAAATGTTGCATGAGAAATGTTGCGAGCATATTTCACAGCGGAACAGAGTACAACTTTGACGAACAAACAAATAAAACAAAACAAAAAACAAATTGGCCATTTCAGCCCTTGAAAGGACTTTGACCGAGCTTCTTATGATCAATTGTGTTGTGTGTGTTATTAAATGTTTGCACACAATTGACCGAGAACTGGACCTACATGTTTTATGTCGACTCCGAACGGCTAAAGTTCATGTTCTCAAGAAGCTTTACATGGCATTATTTACTCTCTGAGGTTTGCCATTGTCTGCAGAGAGGTGGTGACCGATCAGAAAAATTTTTTATTGAAAAAAACATTTCGCCGCGGCTGGGGATCGAACCCGGGCTCCGAGCATGCTAAGCCACACACTTAACCTGCATGCCACGGTCACCACCTTTGACGAACATGTTGTGAAAATTTGCACGGGTATTTCAGAGCTATTTGTTTTTATGGAGATTCGAGTGAAATTTCACATAAAACTAAACAGAGTACTCTAAGACTTAGACTCTCAAGACAGCTTATATAAGTAAAACAAATTTTAGACAAGAATTCTTTAAAGAATGCAAGACTACCAGAAATTACGTTTTAATTTAATTTTTTATGTTTTTAATTTATTCTTCTTTTTTTCTTCTTTTAGGCTAACTAAAAGCTCCTAAAAGTGCAACTCGATTTTTCGACATTTTTGCTGTATTTTTTGTTTCTTAATACAGTTACTTCTTTTTAAATTCATTTGATGAACAAGCATGCCTTGCATACAATTTTGTTAGTCCATAAATGTTTGTTCAAAAAATTCAAAAATTTTTTCATACTTCGGTAAGCAAAACGTTGGCATAGCAGCTTTGTTGCTTGCATTGAAACAAACAACATGTGTCGCTGGCAAGAATGTTGCTAAACACACAAAGCAAGCTGCTGAGTTCATAGCTTATTTAACAGAAAATCAAAAACTCAACAAAAGCGCCAGCGCGTTACTGGTCTAGTAAGTCATGTATTGCATATCTCAAAGAACTATAAATCTGGCAAGCTTTTACTCTAGTCTACGCTCTATCTCTCTACCACACTCTCTCGAAATTTTTTTTCAATTCTTCTGAGAGTCTTCAAATTAAAAACTCTCGCTTATTTCTCTCTCTATCTCACTGTTGGCTAAAGTTTACAATTTATTACTTGAGCTTTTATTTAAGCTTTTGCTCAGTTTTGCTCTCTTTCTCTGTTACTCTTGCTGCTCGCTCTTTCGCGCGCCTTTGCTTTGCTTTGTTCAACGCTAACTTTTCAGCTTGACGGCAATGACAGTGTAGCGTTCGCTTAGTAGGTCAACAAAATTCCGGCCAATGGCCTTTCGCTTTCGTTGTGTCTGTGCCGCGTTCATACGTGCAGCAATTAATCTATGTGGATGTGTGTGTGTGTGTGTGTAAATATATGTGGCTGGCTGTTAGTGCTTTTGTTGGTGGCGTAATAGTGCAACTCATGCACAGCAACCAAAAATTACGGAAGGGGCACTGCGACGTTGGCAGTGAGGCATGAGTGTTGTTGTTGTTGTTGTTTTTCCTACACTACTTTTGTATAGCTGGCTCTATTTAGTTTTTTTTTTATGGTTCTACGTAATGCTTTTCTTTGATTAATGTTGTGTAAGTATGTATGTGTGTATGTTTGTGTGTGTTGTTTGGGTTTATGTGTGTGCACACATTAATTATTTTTATGAAATGCTTTCGAAACATTGCTAAAGCATTGAATACACAAACTCAACATTTTGCTGTTGACTGACAAATAAATGGAAAAGCTTTCAACTCGAAAGCTTTGTCATTTTTAATGAAATGCTGCTGCTTGGTTGTTACCATCATGTTTTTGTATTTGTTTTTATAATAATAATTTTAAGTTGATGATTCATAATTGTATTTAAATTGCAATTTATGCTCTATGACACTTACTGCGTGCATTTATGCTTACAAACATTGTTGCCAGCTTTGAAAGCAAGCAAGACTCAATAAGTTGCTAAGCACTTGACTTACCTGAAAAGTAAAGGAAATAATTTAATTAACACACGACTATTGAAATAATTAAATGAGAAATAATTAATTTTGTTGAGTTAAAAAAAGACATTTTTAAACTTATAATGACCGCTAAGAGATAAAATAATATAAGTGAACTTTAGAAAAAATTTGTTTTTGTTGCATGTTAAAGTCTAGTACTTTGTTCGTTTGCGTGAAATTGCGCAACATTCATTTTTTTTTTGTTGCGTGAAAATTCTGACAAATATTTTTGTTGCGAAGAAATTAAAAAATTTGAGAAATTTTCTCCAAATAGAAAAAAATAAATATATAAAAACAAAAATTTTACGACAACTGTCAAGTTTCACTTTAAAATAAATAGGCAGTTCAATTAAATTGTCGTGAAAATATGTTGTAAGAGAAATGTTGCGAGCATATTTCACAGTGGAACAGAGTAAGTTTTTGACAAACATGTTGCGAAAAATTTCAAAGCTATAGTTTTTTGTATGAGATTCTAGTGAAATTTCATATGAAATTGGACAGAGCATTAGGCTTCAAAACAAAAAATTTCCGACAACTCTTACTTTTCATTTTCAAATAAATAAGCAGTTCAATAAAAGTGTCATGACAAAATGTTGCAAGAGAAATGTTGCGAGCATATTTCACAGCGGAACAGAGTATTACTTCGACGAACATGTTGTGAAAAATTTCACGCATATTTCATAGGTATAGTTTTTTGTATGTAGATTCGAGTGAAATTTCACATGAAACTGAACATAGTACTAGGTTTTAGAGACAAATGTTTTTTGTTACAAGTTAAGAAATAAAAATTCAGAAAAATCGCTTGCATTTACTTTTTTGCCAATAATTTTTGATTTCAGTGCTATCGCGAAAAAGTTTTTCATCCAGAAAAATTATGCCCTTTTTCCTCTCTTATTCCGGGAAAATATTATTCACTACCGTGCTGAATATTTTTGTAAACAAACTAACATTAGTTTACAATAATATAAGGTACCAACATAACTTATAGCAAGCATTTTTTCTACCTGAATTTCTGAAGAACATCTCAGAAGAACATCAACATTTTATACTCAATATAAAAGCTCTTAACGTCAACTATTGTATAAGAGGTAAGAAAGCTTTTCACGATCATGTCAATTTAATAGCAAAATAAATAGAAATGAATTACAATACAATTTCTTATTTTTTTAGTAGAAGCTTTCAAAAACTTTTTTTTAAATCACAAACCAGAGGCATAAAAAATCTTGACAACTCTAGAAAAATGCGAAAGTTCGTAGCACTCTGATAAATTTGTTACTTTTTTCAATATAAAAAGTTTTTTAATAAAATCATTTGTTAAAAAAAGCTTTGAAAATTAATGTTTTTTAGTCTAATGCTTTGATTTTAACCAAATTCTTCAAAATTTTAAAAGAGCTTTTTTTGCGTGCCAGCGAGTGCTGAAACATGCTTCGTTTCTTGTTCCGTCTTCTTTCGTACTAAAGCATGAAGCATGTTTCACATTTCGCTGGCACGCCAAAAAAAGCTCTTCAATAGTTTGTTTAGGCCATTTTTTATATAATTTTGATAAGTTCTACTAAGAGTCCCTCTTAGCTCGTCAAAAGAGATATTAAAAGAAGAATAAAATACGAAATAACTCGTCATTTAAGAAAACGTGGTTTGTTTTTTGAATAAATAAAGCTTTTTTGGCCTTATGGTATTATCGTTATAGCTTTAAAGCTGCCGATAAAGCTTTTAATATTAAATATATATTCGAATTAGCTCGTCAAATTAAAAAAAAGGTCCGTTTTCTTGAACAAATCAAGTTCAGAAGGATAGTGGTCCAATCCACAAACGATTTTTTTCGGTATTATGATACCAGGTATCCTCATTGAGAATATATTTCGGGCTAAAAAATCGTTCTTAAGATTTTTGGCATTTTTTAAACTATTATAGTAAATTGTTTCACTTTGCCATTTTAAAATAAAAATTCCATTAACAAAATGAAATGAAAAAAAGTGAAAAAAAATGTTCAATTCAATTCAAAAGATAATTCGATTTTTTGTAGATGTGAAAAGATAATTCGATTTTTTGTAGATGTGAAGCAACTTTGGCAAGTTTTTAAGATGGTTTTGCTCTACCTTAAGAGCGACTTAACATTCATTAATTTTTTTCGAATTTTTCCATTTTCTTTTTTGTTTCCATTATTTCAATATGTGAGAAAATATTTTATTTCAATATATTAAAAAAATCATATAAAAAACAATTGAAAACAAATATATTCCGTGTTCTAGTATTTATGTGAAAACTCAGGTGCATTCTAAATATACCAATAACAAAATATTAAAAAAAAATATTAGAAAATATAAAAAAAAAATAAATAAAATTTAAAATAAAAATAAAAATAATATAAACATAAAAAATATAAAAAAAAAATTAAAAAACAACATAAAAAATAATTAAACCAAAAAAAAAACAAAAATTAAAAATTAAAAATAGTATTAAAAATAACAAAAATCCAATTCTGAAAAAAAAATAATAATACAAAATAAAAATAAAAAAAATAATATAAAATAAAAATAGAAATAGTAAACAAATCAAATATTACAAAAAAAAAAAAAAAAAAATTTTAAAAAATAAATTTAAAATAAAAAAAATTCTATATTAAATTCAAATAAATTAAACTTAAAAATAAAAATAAATAAAAAAAACTAATTCTGAAGAAAATAAAAATAAAACAAAAATTGCAAATAAAAATAATAAAAACAAAAATATTACAAAAAATTAAAACTATATAAAATATATAAAATTATTAAAAAAAAATTAAAAAAATAACACTAAATTAAAAAATTATAAAAACAAAATCCAATTCTGAAAACAATAAAAATATAAGTTAAAATAAAAACAAAAAAAAACTAACAATAAAAACAAAAATAAAATAAAATGAAAATGAAAATGAAAATGAAAATGAAAATGAAAATGAAAATGAAAATGAAAATGAAAATTAAAGTCAAAATCAAAATCAAAATCAAAATCAAAATCAAAATCAAAATCAAAATCAAAATCAAAATCAAAATCAAAATCAAAATCAAAATCAAAATCAAAATCAAAATCAAAATCAAAATCAAAATCAAAATCAAAATCAAAATCAAAATCAAAATCAAAATCAAAATCAAAATCAAAATCAAAATCAAAATCAAAATCAAAATCAAAATCAAAATCAAAATCAAAATCAAAATCAAAATCAAAATCAAAATCAAAATCAAAATCAAAATCAAAATCAAAATCAAAATCAAAATCAAAATCAAAATCAAAATCAAAATCAAAATCAAAATCAAAATCAAAATCAAAATCAAAATCAAAATCAAAATCAAAATCAAAATCAAAATCAAAATCAAAATCAAAATCAAAATCAAAATCAAAATCAAAATTAAAATCAAAATCAAAATCAAAATCAAAATCAAAATCAAAATCAAAATCAAAATCAAAATCAAAATCAAAATCAAAATCAAAATCAAAATCAAAATCAAAAT